>OZ030028.1:44642321-45089821 GCA_964023405.1 Apodemus agrarius
GATAATCAAGATACAGCTTAGAGGTCTGGCATTGCCCTTGACAACGGAAGTGCCTTTGTACTTCACAAAGTGGCTGGAAACCTAGCTATGATGAAAGAGAATAGAGCTGTGCCTGACAAAGCCATGGCTAGAGGGTCCTCAAAGGTAAGACAGAGCACTTGTCTGGATCTCACTGTTGAGGTACTCTTGAATTGGGCACTGGATACACACTTCTTATTGATCAAGAAGAAATTGACAGGCTTTAATGTTCAAGAAATGGCTATTATTAATAAAGCAATCAAAATGTTTACTATTATTAATAAAAGATTGAAGAAAAAGCATGAGTACATATGGACACAGACATACAGGTTCACAAACACTGAAGTTCTGTAAAAGCATGAAACAAGAAGCCATAATACACAAACAGTACGAAAACATAAATGCCCTGACACAACATTATGATTCACAGAGCCTACAAATATGCCTTTGAGTTTGACTTGGCTTTTTGTTGGCCATCTGTTGTTGGGCATGGGGCCTACCCTTAAAGCACGGTTTGTTGCTCTAATGGAACTCCCTTCAAAACAAAAGTTTTATTTTTAAGTGGTTGTCAGTTGGATCTAGCTTCTGGGTTAGTGATGGAGCGTGTGCACATGTGTCTCAGTTGTAGGGTCACATCTGGTACAGACCCCTTTAAGGCCTATGCATGCTTCCTTGGTATCTACACATTCATATGTGATTCTGCTCTGTTTAGAAAAGCTTTATTGTTGTTCATTCCATCTGGCTATTCCACTCTTTCTGCCACAGAATTCCTTGAGCCTTTAGTGGAGGGATTTGCTGGAGACATCTCATGTAAGGTAGAATGTTCCAAAATCTCTTACTCTGCATATCTTCTGGATATTGGTCTCTGTATTTGTTCCCATCCACTGTAGCAGGAACTTTCTCATATTATGGCTAAAGAAGGTATTAATCTGTGAGTATAGCAGAATGTCCTTAGAAGTCATTTTATTGCTATGTTCCTTTAGTAAAGCTAGTATTTAGTTTCCTCCTATGTCCCTGACCTATATAGTGTCAGGTTCTTGGCCACCCAAGCAGTGCTGGCTACAGGTTCCTTCTTGTGGGGTGGTATTGCATCTAATCATATATTAGCTGGTCATTTCCATAACTCTTTTGCCCCTACTGCACCAGCAAATCTTGTAGGCCAGTCACCACTGTAGAGTGAAGAGTATATAGCTGGGTTGGTGTTTTTACCTTTCTCTTCTAGTAGCATGCAGAGTACCTTCCACTAATTCATAGGGGTGATGGTTCTAAGTAAGCATCCTTTCCCATGGCCTTAAAGGTCAAGCAGAATACCTCTTCCTCATCCTCCACAGCCTCATGATCACTTCCATTCCACATTCCTGAGAACCACATCTGTTTCATCTATTATGGCATGATTAGCTCTGAGTACTTGGTGAAGTGTATTCCCCAGAAAGAGAGATTGAAAGTAAAATAGAACAGATAGATCAGTTTCAGGGCAACAGCAGCCATCAGCACATGTGAGGATCAATGGCTTGGTGATGATCCAGAGGCAGGAACTATGTCACACCTACCATTATGCAGCCATGCTGGACCTAGCACCAGAGTCCCAACTAGACATCTCTCATCATCTAATGAAGCTTCCAGTATGGAGAATTGGTGAAATGTAATGTATGTGTTGGCCAAAGGGGTCTCATGGGAACTCCCAAACAACCCAGGCTACTGCCAAGGCTATTAGTTGTTCTTCTCAACCTGATGCTAAGACCCTATTGCTGAGGACAACACCTTCACAGCTCATTGAATGTGGAGATTTGGAGCTGGTACAGGTGAGTGAATGAGACATGGAGAAAAATGCTGCATTCTGACACTGTGGTCACTTTGTAGGTTTCTCCTATATACACAAGCAATTGGAGGAAAGGTATATTTTTTCTACCTGTTTGGTTGGAAATGTGCTTCTCTGGACAAAACATACAAGAAAAACAGTAGATAGGTCTTTCTTCTTGTAGAAATTTCCAGAATCCTGGACCACAGCTCTGTGTACATATAGATTGAAGAATCTGAGGGCAACACAAAAAATATCTGTTCATCATATTGCACATTAGTTTAAAATATTTTTAAGCTATACAAATTAAATTCACTTAGCCTATGAAAATTGTACATATCTGTGAGGAACTGTGAGGCCTTTATATGGGAGAGTAGAGTGTAGAATTGAAGTTATCCTACTTCCCATTGCTAAATGTTCATCACTTCATTGTGGTGACAGAAATGTGACTCACTTCTGCTAGCCTTTGTGAAATGTGTAGAATATCAATATTCCCTCTCCTATAAGACAAGCCAGTACTTCCTCCTCATATAAATTATGGAACAGCTAATATGTAAGGCAGAATCCCAGTGACATCTATCCTGTCTCATTCTGGAAAAATGGTAAGGAAGTGCCCCATACATTTAGTTAAATACTAATAAAAATTCATATCTTGGTGCTTCATATGTCGTGGTCTTGTTTTAAAAGTTTGCAGATATTATATTTGAATGCAATAATAATAAATAAGCTAAGAACAGTCATTTTAATCCAGTTGTGAAGTTTTGTTTACAGATTAAAACTAAAAATTTAATAGCTACTCAATCAGGCAAGAAACTCTTAATATCTTTTTTCATCTTCCAATTTTTTTATTAATCATTTTATTCATTTATATTTTAAATGAGATCCCTCTTCCCAGTATCCCCTTGGAAAGCCCCCCATCTCATCCCCCTCCCCTTTGCCTCTATGAGGGTAAAGATTTAATTTATTTTATTTTCTAATTATGTGTCTATCTGTGTGTCTGTATGTATACATGTGAATATGTGGATGCAGGTATCTGTGGGGCCCAGAAGAGCATATCAGATGCCCTGGAGCTGGAGTCATGGGCAGTTGCAAGTCGGTGCTAGGAACTAAACTCAGATCCCCTGTAAAATCACTAAGTGATCTTATCTGCTGTGCCTTCTCTCAGGACCTAGTTTATCTTGTTTTTCACTTTGTAAATTTATATCACAGCTGAGTTTTAGGTCATCTTTCTTGTGTATTTTTGTGGTCTTACAATTCAATGCTTATGATAAAGTCTATATCCTTGAAAACATGATTAGGTTAAATTATATGCAGTCTCAAGGACTATGTCGTTAAACCTTTTTCCCAGGCAATATTTTACTATATTGCTTTCATCGGCATGAATATTAACATTGCAGAGACATTTCTGAGTCCCTTCTCTGGGTTGTCACTTTATTGCTGATATCACATAGCATATGTGAGTTAAAGTTTTGATGGTCTAGGTAGAGGTTAGATATGACAAACTTTTATACCTAGAGTTGTTGAGATCAGATAAGCTAAATACAATTTAAAATTGTGAAAAACACAAGAAGACTCACAGTCCTTTGATCAGCTGAGTTCTTAATTAGCTCAACATTGTTTCTTGGATCAAAGAGTTTATTTTGTGGGTTATAGGTTGAAATGCTCCACAGTCTCTTTTGCATCAATGTCTGACTTACTTAAGAGGTAAGTAAGATCCCTTCACATTTGTTAGGAATGATAGGCAGCAGGTGGACCTCAAAAAACAAGGTTGTTCTCAGAAAAGTATGGAAGAGCGCCCTAGGGCAGGAAGTTATGTTGCATTGTCTGGGGACTCTGAAGCAGGCCAGGGTAGTTAAGATTTATTACCCTTTAAATATTTTCCAAATACGGCTGTAAGTGTAGACTTCTCTACTTTATGTACATATGACTGGATAGAATTGAAGGCTGAACCATCATGAGGAAATAACACATTTATTCCCTGAGTATGTTAGTATGTGCCTCTTGAACAGGAAGAGGGAGCATTTTATATATGTAAAAATCATACCAAGTATGGTTGTACATATGAAAATTGTTAAAGAGTTTTTGTAATATTGTACAATATTCTGAGTATTAATATGGATTCTGAACTTGGCTATCAGTGACTCAAATTTTGCTTACTTATTGCTTACTACTTTAATGTCAAATGTTGAATTTCTTTTGTTCTTTGTCATTTAACTATGATTGTGGATAATAGTAGTAACCCAGGAAGACCCTCATGTGTAGAAAACACAGACAAAAGAGGGCTTCATATCTCTTTCCAAATAACTCATAGTACATGCTCTCTTCTCAGGAGAAATTCCTGCTGAGTTTTTTTTAAATTTTGATAGCAGTTAAGTAAAATTATTTCTTGCCAGTGCAAACATTAAGATCATGAGGACATATTTCTTTTTTTAATTACTTATTCACTTAATATCCTTCCTGCTGTCCCCTCCAAGTCACCCCTCCCACAAACTTACTCCCATCCCCTTCTCTGAGTGGGTGGGGCCCCTCCTGAGTATCCCCCCGCCCTGGTACTTCAAGTGTTTGAGAGCCTAGGTGCTTCCTTTGTCATTGAGTCCAGTCAAAGCAGCCCAGCTAGAACATATCACACATACAGGCAACAGCTCTTGGGACAGCCCATGCTGTTCTGAGCTTTAGTAAAGTTTCTTTTATGAATGTGGGTGTCCTTGCATTTGGGGCATAAATGTCCAGAATTGACACTTCATCTTAGTGGCTTTTTCCTTTGATGAATATGGGATCCCTCTGGATCTTGTTTGAAAACTTTGTTGATAGAATATTTTATCAGATATTAGAATGGCAACTCCAACTTCTTTCTTGGTACCATTTGCTTGGAAAACTTTTTTCTAGCTTTTTATCCTGAGGTACTTTCTGTTTTTGTTACTGAGATGTGTTTCTTGTATGCAGCAAAATTCTGGATCCTGTTTACATATCCAGTCTGTTAGCCTGTGTCTTTCTTTTCATTGGGGAATTGAGTCCACTGATGTTGACAAATATTCAAAACAGATAATTGTTAGTTCCTGTTATTTTTGTTGCTGGAGGTGTGATTCTCTTCTTTTAGTTTTGTTGTGAAATGTTTAGTTTCTTGTATTTTCTTATATTTTATGGTTTTGAGCCTAGCCTTTGAGCCATCTCTCCAGTTTTTGTATTTTCTTGAATGAAGTTACCTTCCTTCTGTTTGAGATTTCCTTCTAGCATCCTCTGTAGGGCTGGATTAGTAAAAAGATATTGTTTAAATGTGATAGTGACATGGAACACCTTGGTTTCTCCATCTATAGTGGTTGACCTTTTTGCTGGGTATAGTATCCTGGGCTAGAACTTGTGTTCTCTTAGGGTCTGGAAGACATCTTTCTAGGATCTTCTGGCTTTTAAAGTCTCCGTTAAGAAATCTGATGTAATTCTGATAGGTCTGCCTTTATGTTAGTTGGCCCTTTTTCCTTACTGCTTTTAATATTCTTTCTTTGTCCTGTGTATTTAGTGTTTTGTTATTATGTGATAAAAGGGTTTTCTTTTCTAGTCTAATCTATTTGGTGTTTGTATTGGTCAGGGTTCTCTAGAGTCACAGAACTTATGGTAGTCTCTATAGTTAGGGAATTTGTTGATGACTTACAGTCTGTAGTCCAACTCCCCAACAATGGTCAGCAGCAGCTGTGGATGGAAGTCCAAAGATCTAGCAGTTGCTCAGTCCCACAAGGCAGCTGTAGATAGAAGTTCAAGGATCTAGCAGTTGCTCAGTCCCAGGAGGCAAGCAGGCAAGGAAGAGTGAGTCTTCCTTCTTCTAATGTCCTTATGTACGTCTCCAGCAGAAGGTGTGGCCCAGATTAAAGACATGTGTCACTGAGCCTTTAATCCCAGATGACCTTAAACTTGGAGATCTCTTTGTCTTAATCTTTGGGAATTCATAACCACTATGCTTCAAGATCTCCATGCCAAGATCCAGGTCAGAAACTTGTATCTCTGAGCCTCCGGATTAGGATCATAGGTGAGCCTTCCAATTCTGGATTGTAGTTCATTCCAGATATTGTCAAGTTGACAACCAGGAATAACCACTACAATCCACCCCTTGTCAACTTGACACAAATAATATCTCATGTCCACATGAAGCAATAACAAGGTCATGAATATGCCTAGCATGAGATAACTATTCCTTGTCCAATTGCAAACACGTGTGTAAATTTACAATGGGGAAATGTCCTTTGGGAACATTCTTTTAGTGTCTCACCTTACATACCAATTGATGTTAAAGAAATTGGAAGGACAAATGTATTCTTAACAAAATAAGACAGAAGCATTCATATTACTTTATAATCCTCATTTCTGCAACTGGTTTTATGGCCTTAGATGGTATTTAAAACTACCTTCCTCTACTACCAATTCTGTATTTCCTTCACCCTTGGCAAGCACCTCAGCAGTTCTTGGCTCTTTTCCTGGAGGATTGACCCATACCTTCATTCCTGATGGGTCTGCATCCTTTGTCATCCTACTTGGATTAGACTGTTGTAGTTTCCCATTGACTTTAATCACAGGACATGAGGTACTAAGAGACACCCTAAGGGATCTCCTGCACTCCTGATATAATCCTGCTTACCTCCATTGTGGAGAGGCAATCCAATTTCCCCCATGGTAATCTGGATCTATCACCCCTCCTAACACAGTTATTCCTTTCTTAGCCTGTTTAAGGGCATTTTGGGGCATTTCCCCCAAAATGACCAGGGGGAAGTCTGAGCTTCCAGTTCAATGGAATGTTTGTTGTGGCTCCTGGTAGGAGCACTCTCCAATCTGGAACCAAAACTTCTAGGACAGTAGAACCTAAAGTTGTGGGGACAGGAAGCAAAAATTTTCCTAGAGGGTCACTAGGAGTGATAGTGAGTGGAAATATTCCCTTTTCCACCCCTTGATTCCTGGACTCCTGACTATGGGAGAAACTATACCATATATTGAATGCTGATTCAAAGCATATACTGCCTTCTGAAGAACTCTGCCCCAGCCCTCCATGCTGTTGCCACCTAATTGGTGCTGTAACTGTGTCTTCAAGTATCTACTCCAGTAAGAACAAAACATTGTCCTTTCCATGGGGGAAGTAGTCCAATGTAGTCAACCTGCTACTAGGTTGCTGGCTGGTCACCTCAAGGAATGGTGTCCTATCTGGGGCTCGGTCTTGGTTTCTGCTGTTGGCAGAACTGGCATTCAGCAGCAGCTATGGCCCGGGTCAGCCTTGGTGAGTGGAAGTCTGTGTTGCTGAGCCCAAGCATAACCTCCATCTTGGCCACTATTGCTACTTTGTTCCTGTGCCCATTTGGCAATGACAGGGATAGCTGGGAAAAGAGACCGACTGTCCACAGAATGGGTCAACTTATCCACTTGATTATTGAACTCCTCCTCAGCTGAAGTTAAAAGGATGAGAATTACAGGCTGTACCTAACTATTAAATGACCCCAAAAAGCAGAAGTTTAGCCCACTCTTTGTTAGCCCAGGAACACCCACCTCCAGGGTCCAGCTGCAAGCAGCAGACTGGGAAGGTCCCTAGCGTCCTTTCCCATCTCGCCTCCCACAGAGCAGCAGAGTCGAGGGCAAACGCAGCTGGGTTGGCAGGGTCACTGCGGCGGATGTGGGGCTCGAGCAGGCCCTGTACGTACATATGTGACCCTGGCCCCATAACAGGAAATGTGTAACAGGAAGTACGTATGTGACCCTGGTGTGACCCTGTGTGTGACCCTGTGCGTGGCAGCCACGTAAGCGGAAATGACCTAACTAGTTTCCATCTGGCTTCTATAGAAGACTGATTGGTTCTCAGAGAGCACGGGCTTGGATAATTTAAACTGATTGGCTTAGAAGCTATGGAGTGGTTTGTGGTAGGCGGGTTCTGTTATAAGCCTATAAAAGCTGCCCAATTCTGCACTCATGGCTCACACTTTTACCCTGCGTGGTAAGACTGTGAACCCCAGAGCCTCTGGAATAAAAATCCTCTTGCAGTTGCATCAAGACTGTTTCTCGTGAGTGATTGGGGTGACGCCTTCCAAGGCGTGGGGTGCTGGGGTGCCCCCATTTTTCTTTCGGGTCTTACAAAGTCACCTTTTGATGAGCATTTTCATGGGACACAAATACCCTCACATCCTTTGCCCATTTGGAGATATCTATCCACATACTTTTTCCCCAGATGTCTTTCTCACCAATTTTCTAATTGTGATCTTTCCACGTCCCTGGCCATCCATTGACAACAGCCCATGAGTCAGTGATCAATCGTACATCTGGCCATTTCTTCCAAACAAACCGTAATACCATGCGTACTGCCTGAAGTTCTGCCCACTGTGAAGATTTTCCTTCACCTGTATCTTTCAGGGTTGTCCCAGAAAGGGGTTGTAATGCTGCAGCTGTCCACTTCTGGATGGTGTCTGCATAATTTGCAGAGCTATCAGTAAACCAGGTCCTAGTCTTCTCTTCTTCAGTTAGTCCATCATAGGGAACACTGTGGAAATCAAGGTTCCTTCCCAGTAACAGTGTCTCCCTGTGATGAGCTGCCGAAAGCTTAATCTGTGGCTTCCCCTTTAAGAAATACAGAGACCAGCCTGGCTGAAGAGCTGACAGGATCCTGACCTTCAGTGCTAGAGAGCAGAGATGTTGAGAACATGAACAAAGTTTTAACAAACAAAGTGACCAAGCTGTTCTGACCATTCCCACCAAGACAAGACAAAATAAAAGTAACAGTTCTCTGAATCACCCCCCTGCCCCTTCTGCTACTGGGTCCCAGAGAAGGCCACAAACTGTCAGCAATCTTATTGCAAAAAATCCCTCTTGACCTGTAAATTTGAAAATATATTACTCATAGCAATCCACCCCCCTTGAAAATAGGGTCTAAAAGATGTATGCTTTCTTTGCTCGGGGGTGACTTTCCATGCGAGGATGAGTGACCCCTCGTACGTGGAAGAATAAACCTCACACTCTTGCATCAGTCTTTCGTCAAGCTGTGTGCTGAGGGGTTGTGTGCTTGAGCTCAGACCCTAAGGGGTCTGTTGAGTTACAATACTACCCCAGGAGGCTATAAGTGCATGTTTGGCAGCAGATGGCATTGTAACAGGACTAGACACCATAGGCATTTGAACAATTTCTTCATGTAACTTGCTTGTGCCTTCAGGACCTGCTCTGGCCTGATCACATATATACCACTTCTATTTGATAATAGTCTGCTGCTGTGCATGTCCTACTTTATGACTTGGAGGGTCTGATATCACCCAGCTCATGATGGGCAGTCCAGGTCACATAGTAACTTGGTGTCCTATTGTCAAACGTTAAATTTCCACTAAGGCCCAATAGCAGGCCAAGAGCTGCTTCTGAAATGGACAGTAGTTGTCTGCAAATGATGGTAGAACTTTGTTCCAAAATCCCAGAGGTCTCTTCTGTGATTCACCTACAGAGTCCTGCCAGAGGCTCCAAATAGCATCTCTACCTGCCACCAACACCTCAAGTACCATTGGGTCTGCTGGATCATATGGTCCAAGTGGTAGTGCAGCCTGCACAGCAGCCTGGACCTGTTGAAGAGCCTTCTCCTGTTCCAAGCCCCACACAAAGCTAGCAGCTTTCCGAGTCACTTGGTAAATAGGCCCGAGTGACACTCCCAAGTAAAGAATGTGCTGTCTCCAGAATCCAAATAGACCCACTAAACGTTGTGCTTCTTTCTTGGTTGTGGGAGGGGCCAGGTGCAGTAACTTATCTTTCACCTTAGAAGGAATATCTCTGCATGTCCCACACTACTCCACTCCTAAGAATTTCACTGAGGTAGATGGTCCTTGAATTTTGGTTGGATTTATTTCCCATCCTCTGATATGTATATGTGTTGCCGATGAATTCAAAGTAGCTGCTACTTTCTGCTCACTTGGTCCAATCAACATAATGTCATCAATATAGTGCACCAATGTGATATTTTGTGGAAGAGACAAAGGGCAGGAGAGTTAATATATCCTTGTGGCAAACGTGTAAGGGTATACTGCTGGCCTTGCCAATAGAAAGTAAATTGCTTCTGGTGGTCCTTATGGACAGGTACTGAGAAGGTGTTTACCAGATCAATAGCTGCATATCATGTACCAGGAGATGTGTTGATTTTCTCAAGTAATGAAACTACATCTGGTCAGCAGCTACAATTGGAGTTACTACCTGATCTAGTTTTAGATAGTCAATTGTCATTCTCCATGATCTAGCTGTCTTCTGCTCTGGCCAGATAAGAGAGTTAAAGGGAGATGTGGTGGGAACCACCACCCCTGCATCTTTCAAGTCCTTGATCGTGGCAGTAATTTCTGCAATTCCTCCAGGAATATGATACTGTTTTTGGTTCACTATTTTCTTTGGCAGAGGCAACTCTAAAGGCTTCCATTTCACCTTTCCAATCATAATAGCCCTCACTCCACAGGTCAAGGAACCAATGTGAGAATTCTGCCAATTTCTGATGATATCTATCCCAAGTATACATTCTGGAACTGGGGAAATGACCACAGGATGTTTTCAGGGACCTACTGGACTACCAAATAGAAGCAAATTCAACAGACACTGCAACAGCCCCACCTCATGAAATTTGTACACGTCTTACTGACCTGTGCATTTTTACCAGTTGTTTCTTTATGCAGGATGGGGGTTGGGCCAGAAAATTCCAGCCCTCAAATTAAACACTGTTCCTTGAATGGAATTACTGGGAGCCTCCAAACTAGTTGCAAACATTAGCAAAGTGCTAATGTTTACAGAAGATTCACAGGTTAGAGTAGCCTTGAAACTCTAGTGCCCTCAAGAAATATAAAACTGACTGCTCACAAAGGCACTGAAGCATGTTTCTAGAAGTTTAATAAGGTCGATGACCCCAGCCTTGGATGTCTAGATTTTTATTTCAGAGCTGCAGAAAAGGTCAGCTCTCCATTCTTCCTGGCATCATGGGGCAAGATCAGGTTTCCTGGAGACAAAGGCCCATGCAGGGCATATCCTCCACCCTGACCACAGACTTACACCCTTCCTCTATCAGGGGGCCAGCACACTCAGGCCCCCGTGCATCTGGTTTTTTATTTATTTATTTATTTATTTATTTATTTATTTATTTATTTTGGTTTTTTTCGAGACAGGGTTTCTCTGTATAGCCCTGGCTGTCCTGGAACTCTGTAGACCAGGCTTGCCTTGAACTCAGAAATCTGCCTGCCTCTGCTTCCCAGAGTGCTGGGATTACAGGCATATGCCACCACTGCCCGGCTGTGTGTCTGGTTTTATGTGGAGGTCCTTGATCCACTTGGACTTGAGGTTTGTACAAGGACATAAGAATGGATCAATTTGCACTCTTCTGCTTCCTAACTGCCAATTGAACCAGCACCATTTGTTGAAAAGGCTATCTTTTTTCCACTGGATCGTTTTAGCTCCCATGTCGAAGATCAAGTGACCATAGGTTTGTGGGTTCATTTCTGGGTCTTCAATTCTATTCCATTGATCTACCTGCATGCTACTGTACCAATACCATGCAGTTTGTATCACTATTGATCTGTAGTGCTTCATGAGGTCCAAGATACTGATTCCCCCAGAAATTATTTTATTGTTGAGAATAGTTTTAGCTATCCTGGGTTTTTTGTTATTCCAGATGAATTTGAGAATTGTTCTTTCTAACTCTATGAAGAATTGAGTTGGAATTTTGATGGAGATTTCATTGAATGTGTAGATTGCTTTCGGCAAGATGGCCATTTTTACTATATTAACTCTGCCAGTCATTGAGCATGGAAATCTTTCTACTTCTGTGGTCTTCTTAGATTTCTTTCTTCAGAGACTTGAAGAGTCTTCAGAGACTTGTCATACAGATCTTTCACTTGTTTGGTTAGAGTCACACATAGATACTTCATATTGTTTGTGACTGTTGTAAAGGGTGTAATTTCCCTAATTTCTTTCTCGGCCTGTTTATCCTTTGAGTATGGTAAGGCTACTGATTTGTTTAATTTTCTATTCAGCTACATTGCTGAAGATGTTTATGAGCTGTAGGAGTTGTCTGGTGGAGTTTTTGGCGTGGATTAAGTATACTATCATATAATTTGCAAATAGTGATAGTTTGAGTTCTTCCTTTCCAATTTGTATCCCTTTGACCTCCTTATGTTGTCTAATTGCTCCAGCTAGAACTTCAAGTACTACATTGAATATGTCTGGAGAGAGAGGAAAGCCTTATCTAGTTCCTGATTTTAGTGGGATTGCTTCAAGATTCTCTCCATTTAGTTTGGTGTTGGTGACTGGTTTGCTGTATATTGCTTTTACTATGTTTAGGTATGGGCCTTGAATTCCTGATCTTTCCACGACTTTTAACATGAAATAATGCTGAATTTTATCAAATGCTTTTTCAGAATCTAATGAAATGACCATATGGATTTTTTTCTTTGAGTTTGTTTATGTAGTAGACTACATTGATGGATTTCTGTATATTGAACCATCCCTGCATCCCTGGGATGAAGCCTACTTGATCATGATGAATGATCATTTTGATGTTGTTCTTGAATTTGGTTGGCAAGAATTTTATTGAATATTTTTACATCAATATTTATAAGGGAAATTGGTCTGAAGTTCTCATTCTTTGTTGGATCTTTGTGTGGTTTTGGTATCAGCATAACTGTGGCTTCATAGAAGAAGTTGTGTAGTGTTCCTTCTGTTTCTATTTTGTAGAATAGTTTGAACAGTATTAGTGTTAGGTCTTCTTTGCAGGTCTGATAGAATTCTGTACAAAAACCATCTAGCCCTGGGCTTATCTTGGTTGGGAGACTTTCGATGACTGCTTCTATTTCTTTAGGGGTTATGGAACAGTTTAGATGGTCTATCTGATCCTGATTTAACATTGGGATTTTGTATCTGTCTAAAAAATTGTCCATTTCATCCAGATTTTCCAGTCATGTTAAGTATAGGCTCTTGTAGTAAGGTCTGGTGATTTTTTGAATTTCCTCAGTTTCTGTTATCTCTCTCTTTTCATTTCTGATTTTGTTAATTTGGATACTGTCTCTGTGCCCTCTGTTTAGTCTGGCTAAGAGTTTTTCTATCTTGTTGATTTTCTCAAAGAACCAGCTCCTGGTTTTTGCTGATTCTTTGTATTTCAGTCCTGAGTTTGATGATTTCCTGAAGTCTACTCCTCTTGGGTGTATTAGCTTCTTTCTGTTCTAAAGCTTTCAGGTGTGCTGTTAAGCTGCTAGTGTATGCTCTCTCCAGTTTCTTTTTGGAGGTACTCAGAGCTATGAGTTTTCCTCTTAGCACTACTTTCATTGTGTCCCATAAATTTGGGTATGTTGTGCCTTCATTTTCATTAAATTCTAAAAAGTCTTTTATTTCTTTTCTTATTTCTTCCTTGACCTGAAAGGATGAGAATTATGGCTTGGGATCCCCTGTGCCTAACTCTTAAATGACCCCAAAGGGTCAGAAGTTTAGCCCGCTTCTTTGTTGGAAACTGGGTGAAAGGTCACGTTCCTTGGGCCTGCCCAGGAGTGCACTCATCCCACCCTCCTGCGGTGTCCAGCTGCAAACCGCAGGCCTAGGAGGGTCCCTGGTGTCCTTTCCCATCTCTCCTCTGTGGAGCAGCTGACGTGTGGGCGAGTGGGGGCTGGGCCGGTGGGGTTATGCACAGGCTGCGGGGCTCGTGCCTGGCGGGTGCTCAGGTCCCCGGGTGCCTGCTGCTGGTTGGAGGACCTTGAGTACGTGGTCTTGGCCCCATGGCAGGAAATGCATACATGACCCTGGCCCCGAAACAGGAAATGCATAACAGGAAATGAGCTAACTAGTTGCTACCTGGCTTCTATAGAAAACTGATTGGTCCTTGGTGCACGGGCTTAGATAATTTAAACTGATTGGCTTAGAAGCTATGGAGTGGTACAAATCAATTGGCTCGCATTGCACAGGCTCTCGATGCTAAGGAATGATTGGTTTGTGATATGCGGGGTTTGTTGTAAACCTATAAAAGCTGTCCCGATTCTGCACTCATGGCTCACAGTCCTCTACCCCTGTGTGGTGTACGGCTGTGAACCCCAGAGTCTCTGGAATAAAAATCCTCTTGTTGTTGCATCAAGACTGGTTCTCACGAGTGATTTGGGTGTCGCCTTCTGAGGCGTGCGGTGCTGGGGTACCCTCGGGTTTTTTCGGGTCTTACAGACCAAGGCATCATTGAGTAGAGCATTGTTCAGCTTCCATGAGTATGTGGGCTTTCTGGGCTTATTTTGGGTTTTTTTTTTTTGGGGGGGGGAGTTGTTTGTTTGTTTGTTTGCTTGCTTGTTTTAACTGAAGACCAGCCTTAATCCATAGTGATATGATAGGAGGCATGGCATTATTTCAATCTGTTGAGGTCTGTTTTGTGAACAATTATATGGTCAGTTTTAGAGAAGGTACCATGATGTGCTGAGAAGAAGATATATTCTTGTGATTTAGGATGAAATGTTTTATAGATAGTTGTTAAATCCATTTGGTCCACAACTTCTGTTAGTTTCACTGTGTCTCTGTTTAGTTTGTGTTTTGCAGGTCTGTCCATTGATGAGAGTGGGGTGTTGAAGTCACCCACAATTATTGTGTGAGGTGCAATGGTGTTTTGTGCATTAGTAAAGTTTCTTTTATGAATGTGGGTGCCCTTGCATTTGGAGCACAGACACTCAGAATTGAGAGTTCTTCTTGGTAGATTTTTCCTTTGATGAATATGAAGTGTCCTTCCTTACCTTTTTTCATGACTTTTGGTTGAAAGTTGATTTTATCTGAAATTAGAATGGCTCCTCCATTTTGTTTCCTGGAACCGTTTGCTTGAACAATTGTTTTCCAGCCTTTCATTCTGAGGTAGTGCTTGTCTTTGATACTGAGGTACGTTTTCTGTATGCAGGACAATGCTGGGTCCTGTTTATGTATCCAGTCTATTAGTCTATTTTCTTTTTATTGGGGAATTGAGTCCATTGATGTCAAGATATATTAAGGAATAGTGATTGTTGCTTCCTGTTATTTTTGATGTTATTTTTATGTTTGAGTGGTTATCTTCTTTTGGGTTTGTTGAAAGATTACTTTTTTTTTTTTTTTTTTGCTTTTTCTAGGGTATAGTTTTCCTCCTTGTGCTGGCGTTTTCCATTTATTATCCTTTGTAGGGTTGGATTTATGGAAACATATTGTGTTAAGCGATATTAAGGAGTAGTGATTATTACTTCCTTTTTTTTGATGTTATTTTTATATTTGAGTGGTTATCTTCTTTTGGGCTTGATAAAAGAAGTTTACTATCTTGCTTTTTCCAGGGTGTAGTTTCCCTCCTTGTATTGGTGTTTTCTACCTATTATCCTTTATAGGGCTGGGTTTGTGGAAAGATATTGTGTAAATTTGGTTTTATAATGGAATATCTTGGTTTCTCCGTCTATGGTGATTGAGAGTTTTGCTCGGTATAGTAATCTTGGCTGGCATTTGTGTTCTCTTAGAGTCTGTATGAGATCCGCCCAGGATCTTCTAGCTTTTATGGTCTCTGGTAAGAAGTCTGGTGTAATTCTAATTGGTCTTCCTTTATATGTTATTTGGCCTTTTTCTCTTACTGCTCTTAATATTCTTTCTTTGTTTAGTAAATTTGGGGTTTTGATTATTATGTAACAGGAGGTATTTCTGTTCTGGTCCAGTCTATTTGGAGTTCTGTAAGCTTCTTGTATATTTATGGGCAACTCTCTCTTTAGGTTAGGGAAGTTTTCTTCCATAATTTTGTTGAAGATATTTGCTGGCCCTTTAAGTTGTGTATCTTCACTCTCATCTATGCCTATAATCCTTAGGTTTGGTCTTTTAATTGTGTCCTAGATTTCCTGGATGTTTTGGGTTATAAGCTTTTTGCATTTTGCATTATCTTTTTCACTGTTGAGTCAATGTTTTCTATGGTATCTTTGGCATCTGAGATTCTTTTATCTCTTGTATTCTGTTGTTGATATTTGCATCTGTGGCCCCTGATTTCTTCCCAAGGTTTTCTATCTCCAAAGTTGTCTCCCTTTGTTATTTCTTAGTTGTTTCTACTTCTGTTTTTAGATCCTGAATGGTTTTGCTCAGTTCCTTCACTTGTTTGTGTTTTCTTGTGTTTCCTCTTTATTGGCTTCTATCTGTTGACCCATATTCTCCTGAATTTCTTTGAATAATTTTTGTGTTTCCATTGTAAGGGCTTCTAACTTATTTATGTTCCCCTGTATTTCTTTAAAAGATTTATTTATGTCCTTTTTGTGTTCCTCTAACAGCATCATGACCAGTGATTTTAAATCCAAATCTTGTTTTTCTGGTGTGTTGGGGGTATCCAGGACTTGCTGTTGTTGGGGAATTGGATTCAGATGCTGCCATATTGCCTTGATTCTGTTAGTCACCTTCCTCCTTTTGCCTTTTGCCATCTGGTTATCTCTGGTGTTAGTTGGTCCTGTTGTCACTGGCTGGTACTTGAACCTCCTGTGTGCCACTAAGGCTATTTCCACACCACTGGATGGCTGGGTTTCCCCTGGGACAGATTGCTGATGTGCTGCCCTACTCTTGGGTGTGTTTGGAGCCCTAGTGTGCCTTGTCCATCTAACCACGGGACTCCCTGCAGGTCAGGCGCTTCCCTGGCTGAACTGCTAGAGCCTAGATGGTGGTGATCTTGGACGAGTGACTCTGTCAGCCACAGGACTTCCTGCAGGTCAGACACTCCCCGCAGGATACGTGCCCAGGCAGCTGTAGAGCTGCCTGGCTCCTTGGTGTGGAAGGAACCCAGGCAGACTGTGTCCTTGGCAATCCTTCACTCTGGTGCCCTCTGCATACCTGGTTGAGCGCCAAGATGGTGGAGGACCATGGGTCTCCATCTAACCCGCAGGATTCCCTGCAGGTCAGGTGGTTCCCTGGCTGAGCTGCTGGAACCAAGATGGTGGTGATCGAAACATATTGTGTAAATTTGGTTTTAACATGGAATATCTTGGTTCTTCCATCTATGGTGATTGAGAGTTTTGTTGGATATAATAGTCTGGGCTGGCATTTTTGTTCTCTTAGGGTCTGTGTGAGATCTTCCCAGGATCTTCTAGCTTTCATGGTCTCTGGTGAGAAGTCTGGTGTAATTCTGATAGGTCTGCTTTTATATGTTCCTAGACCCTTTTTCCTTACTGCTTTTGATATTCTTTCTTTGTTTAGTGCATTTGGTGTTTTGATTATTATGTGACAGGAGGAATTTCTGTTCTGATCCAGTCTGTTTGGCATTCTGTAGGCTTCTTGTATGTTCATGGGCATCTCTTTCTTGAGGTTAGGGAAGTTTTCTTCTATAATTTTGTTGAAGATATTTACTGACCCTTCAAGTTGTAAATCTTTGCTCTCTTATATACTTATAATCCTTACGTTTGGTCTTCTCAATGTGTCCTGGATTTCTTGAAAGTTTTGAATTAGAAGCTTTTTGTATTTTGCATTTTCTTTGACTCTTTTTTTTAATTGAATATCATCTACATTTACATTGCCAATGGTAAACCTTTCCCAATTTCCCCCTTCTTTGACTCTTGAGTCAATGTTTTCTATGGTATCTTTAGCACCTGAGATTCTCTCTTCTATCTATTGTACCCTGTTGTTGATGCTTGCATCTATGACTCCTGATTTCTTTCCAAGGTTTTCTAACTCCAGACTTGTCTCCCTTTGTGATTTCTTTATTGTTTCAACTTCCATTTTTAGATCCTGGATGGTTTTGTTCAGTTCCTTCACTTGTTTGGTTTTTCTGTAATTCTTTAAAGGATTTTTTTTGTTTCCTCTTTAAGGGCTTCTATCTGTTTACCCATGTTCTCCTGTATTTCTTTAAGAGATTTTTTTAGATTAGTTGCACAACTAATTCATGACAAATTACCACATGGATTTTATATGTTCCTCAGGACTGAGGTTTGTCGATGACTTCATATTTGGGATCATCAAATTTGAAGGTAGGAAACTTATCCATCTCTCCTTTTTTTATTCTTTTTTTTTTAAGATTTGTTAATTTATGTAAGTATATTGTAGCTGTCTTCAGACACACCAGAAGAGGGCATCAGATCTCATTATGGATGGTTGTGAGTCACCATGTGGTTGCTGGGATTTGAACCCAGGACCTTAGAAGAGCAGTCAGTGCTCTTAATCGCTGAGCCATCTCCCCAGTCCTCAGAAAATTGGGCATGACACTTCCAGAGGACCCTGTCATACCACTCCTGGGCATATACCCAGAGGATTCCCCTGCAGGCAACAAGGACACATGTTTCACTATGTTCATAGCAGCCTTGTTTATAATAGACAGAAGCTGGAAAGAACCCAGATGCCCCTCAATGGAGGAATGGATACAGAAAATGTGGTATATTTATACAATGGAATACTACTCAGCGATTAAAAACAATGAATTCATGAAACATGTAGGCAAATGGTTGGAACTGAAAAATATCATCCTAAGTGAGCTAACCCAATCACAAAAGAATACACATGAAATCCAATCACTGACAAGTGGATATTAATTAGCCCAGAACCTCTGAATACTCAAGACACAATTAGCAAATCATATGATTCCCAAGAAGAAGGGAGGAAAGGGCCCTGGTCCCGAAAAGACTTGATCCAGTATTGTAGGGGAGTACCAGAACAGAGAAATGGGAGGGGGTGATTGGGGAATGGGCAGAGGGAAAAGGACTTATGGGACATATGGTGAAGGGGGACTGGGAAAGTATTTCTAAAGTATTAACAAACTAAGGTTGTGTTAGAACAACAGTTTCATTAAATAAGAAGGTAATTAGTGAAAATCCCAAGGGATAGCATTGCTACTGTTTGAAAGAAAGGGCATGGCACTCTTCTGAGCATGGGGAGTGAAGGACAAAATTCACATTAATGGATCATGATTTGGTGTCCATGGAATATCAACACATGATGATTTCAACAAAAGCTGAGACCATCCACCAATGGACATACTATCTTTCATGGGAAAGTAAGCTTCCCTTGCAGCTGAATCAGAGTGGAGGTATGCTACTATAGATGGAGAATATAAAAGTAGAAATGGAAGAGGTAAGAGTGACTGGGTTTCTGTCTGACAATTGAACTATTCCATCATTCCAACAAGAAAGGAGTTCGGCCGGGTGTGGTGGCACACGCCTGTAATCCCAGCACTTGGGAGGCAGAGGCAGGTGGATTTCTGATTTTGAGGCCAGCCTGGTCTACAGAGTGAGTTCCAGGACAGCCAGGACTACACGGAGAAACCCTGTCTCGAAAAACCAAAAAAAAAAAAAAAGAAAGGAGTTTGGCTTACTGCCTCAACAGAGAAAATATAGAGATAGTCTATACATTTTACAAAGGCTAGTAGAAGAAAGTTACAATGTTTTCACTGTAAAGTAATGTTAAACATTAAGCATTGGGAAGCATGCTAACTTCATCTCTACATACTATACTCTCATATAAAGACCTCACAGTTCTTTATAAATATGCACAATTTCCATAGGATGCATTCATTTAAATTCTTTTGCTTTAAAATATTTTAAAGTAATGTGCAATATTATGAGCAGTTTTTCTGTGTTGCCATCAGACTCCTCAGTCCGTATGTACACAGAGCTGTGGTCCAGGGTTCTCGAAAATTCTACAAGAAAGGCCTGTCTGCTGTTTTTCTTGTGTGTTTTGTCCAGAGAAGCACATTTCCAACCAAACAGGTAGAAAAATATTACCTTTCCTCAAACTTCTTGTGAACATAGAAGGAGAAAGTGAAGAAGAGACTGTGGTGTCATACTACAACACTGTGCTCTGAGACTCTTTCAATCATCCCCACATCGAGTAGTCATCAGTGTTGATACCACACTGTATGAGGGTTTAAGTGGGAGTTCTCATGATATTGTGTCATCCACACCCCTACCTCTAAAACCTGCCTTTTATTGTGTGGAAAGGCAATCTCAGCTCTTGCAGTG
Source organism: Apodemus agrarius (assembly GCA_964023405.1). Taxonomy (NCBI): domain Eukaryota; kingdom Metazoa; phylum Chordata; class Mammalia; order Rodentia; family Muridae; genus Apodemus; species Apodemus agrarius. The sequence goes on from OZ030028.1 coordinate 44,662,044, forward strand.
ATGCATGCTATAGGAGCCCCGTGATGTATGAGATGTGCAATTGTCAAGGCTAGATGTGTATTCTTCAAATAAAACCCAATGATCCTTCCCTGACATTAAACCCATAACAAGTATATGTGGGACTGTTTCCTAAAGATTCTACCATGGAATTAAGTTACAACACTCACAGTTCTCATTTTGAATATCAAAAATAATAGGAAAAATGTTCTTTGAAAACTCTTTTTTTTATTAGATATATATTCTTTATTTACATTTCAGATGATTTCCCTTTTCCTGGCTCCCCACCCCCCAAAGGTCTTGTATGCCCTTTTCCCTCCCCCTGTTCCCCCATCCACCCCTTCCCACTTCCCTGTCCTGGTATTCCCCTACACTGATGCATTGAGCCTTTCCAGATCCAGGGGCCACTCCTTCCTCCTCCTCCTCCTCCTCCTCCTCCTCCTCCTCCTCCTCCTCCTCCTTCTTCTTCTTCTTCTTCTTCTTCTTCTTTTTTGGTTTTGTTTTTTTTGAGACAGGGTTTCTCTGTGTAGTCCTGGCTGTCCTAGAACTCACACTGTAGACCAGGCTGACCTCAAACTCAGAAATCCACCTGCCTCTGCCTCCCAAGTGCTGGGATTACAGGCATGCGCCACCCCGCCCGGCTCACTCCTTCCTTCTTCTCGGACATCATTTGGTATGTGGATTGTGTCTTGGGTGTTCCAAGATTCTAGGCTAATATCCACTTATCAGTGAGTGCATACCATGGGTATTCTTTTGAGACTGCGTAATAAGGATACATGCTCCACTATGTTCATAGCAGCCTTATTTATAATAGCCAGAAGCTGGAAAGAACCCATATGTCCCTCAATGGAGGAATGGATACAAAAAACAATGTGTTATATATACACAATGAAGTACTATTCAGCCATTAGAAACAATGAAGTCATGAAAACTCTTTTGAAAAATAAGTAAATGAAGGTATAGCTTCCTGATGGTCTTTTTCTGGAGTTGTGGTGAGCCCTGAGAACACATATGAAAGGTCCATATAAATTATGGACTAAGCAGGTTGTACTTAGGAATAAACACACACAACACACACACACACACACACACACACACACACACACAAGTAATCTTATTTTTCTTTGACTTTTTACATGCATATATGTATACACACACACGGATAATTTATTTTTCTTTGACTGTTTTTTACATGTATACATATACATTATTAAATATAACTGGTTGGTCTGTATGACAAAACTTTCATATGTTCTCAGGGCTGACCCTTTGGTATTGAATATCCAGTTGGTGTGCTCTTCCCTGGAGCAGATCACTCTTACTATCTGAGCATTTTTAGTTTTCTCTTGGGTTTTGTTGTTTTGTTTTGTTTGTTTTGTTTTTAAGATTTTTAAGTTTTATTAGTTTTTCCTTTATATTCTGTTCATGGCTCTCCTTCCCTCCTCTTCTCCCAGTCTTTCCCTTTCACTTCCCCCAGCCCCCTACCCCTTCCTTTCTCTTTAAAGAAAGGGAGGCCTCCCGAGAATATCAACCCCCTTGGCCTATCAAGTAGCAGTAAGAGTAGGCATATTTTCTCCTATTGAGGCTATAAACATAGTGGAGCATGTGTCCTTGTTATATGTTGGACCATCTTTTGTGTGTATGCCCAGTAGTGGTATAGCTGGGATCCTTTCTATATCTTAACTGCTGTAAACAAAGCAGTATTTCACAAGCACAGCAAATCCCTGTCTAGTAGAATGTGGAGCCCTTTGGGCATATACCAAGGAGTGGTATAGCTGGGTAATATAGATTTATCTCTAGCCTTTTGAGAATACTCTACATTGATTTTCACAGTGGCTGCACAAGTTTACAGTCCCAACAATGACAAATGAGGGTTTCCATTTTCTCTGTGTCCACTCCAGCACTTGTTGCCTTTTCTGTGAATCTTTGCTTTTCTTACTGGGGTAAGATGAAATATCAAAGTTGTTTTAATTAACCTTTCCCTAATAGTTAGGGTTAATGAATATTTTTTAAATGTTTATTAGCCATTTGTTTCTTTGTTTGGGCATTCATTTGAGAATTCTCTTTTCATCTCGCAGCCATATTTTTTTGTAATCAGTCATTTGGTTTTGGTTGTAGCACAGGAGAGGCCATTTAGGCTTGATGATATGTAAGTATGTTCTTGGAGGAAATCTAGCGGTTGGTTGTGGTGTAAACAGAGTCTCCAGGTTCCGCTTTAATGTGGGACAGGAGTAGATAAGGGAGGAATGTATGGGTGGGATTATCAGAGAGATTCACCTGGCTAGGCTCTAGAAGAAAAAGTAGAAGATATGGCTTTGTGGAAAAAATTGAATGAGGAGCAGAAGGACCTGTGGGTGATGGTAGGTATGAGAGTTTCTGGAAGAAGCCCAGACCCTGGTTGTATTGTAGATAGCTGTGGTCAGACTAAGCTGGAGAAATGGATGTTGGAGCTGGGCTAGATTTTAAGAACCTGCAAGAAGACATAGGTGGTAAAATCTGGGAGACTCACTTGATTAGAACCTGGAGGGAATCTATATAAGTAGTTATATCAAATACTAATAAGAAAATTATGTTATGTGCGAAAGGAAGTATTACAGGACTGAAAGACAATAAGAAAACACATATTCTGTGTTCATCATAACAATGCTGAACACATCAGAGCCACATAATTGCTGAATGTATAGTAATGTTGCTCACAAGCACTTAAACATTACACTGAAAAAGTCATTATTCATTTAAGAGTCTTGTACTGTTGTATGAATTTTGCTGGACATAGTAAGCAAAGTCACAAATTTGAGTGTGGACACAGTACTGCATATTTCTCTAAGTACAATATAATGGCAACATGCATTCACCCACCTAACAAGCTCTTTCATAACTTTAGTGCTAAAAAAGCAGAGCAGAGCTGTCATAACCCATGCCAGAGTTTATGTCTATCAAAATATTGACTTTGTAAACATATACAAACTGATTGTCCATTAGTAAATAATGATATTTGAAAATGTAATAATTTGAGTATAACTATATTACTCAAATATTCAAACATCAGTATAATTGCATTGAGAACCAAAATGCTTTTGTTTACACAATTTCCTTCATACAATGGTACTGCATATTGTATAAAATTTTAAATCTGAGTCCAGGGTTTCTACCCTGCCTTAGACTATTTATGTTCCTGGATGAAAGACACACTCACAACCTTTATATTTACAACCAATCTTAAATAATACAAGAGCTGGACAGCTGCCTACTCTTCATATTGTTAGAATCTACTTTTCTATTGATAACTTCAAGTTATTACTTACTATTTACTATGTTTATTCTGAGCTGTTCTTAACTCCAGCTGGGCAGACCTCAGGGCCATGAACTCTTTAACTATTAACACATGGCCACTTCCTTGCTCTTCCAGCACATTCTTCTTCTCCTCTGACCTACAACCCCAAGCCAAGAAAACCTAAATCCCACTTATGTCACTTCTGCCCCAGCTATTGGCTGTTGACATTTTTATTTACCAATCACAATTAACTGGGGCCAGGGTCATTTAGCTAGCATCTATGTGAAGACTTTCTTGTCTCTTGGCCAACAAATTTTGGGAGTACAAATTAGCATTAGAATGCCAGCAGCATCAGGCCAACACACTACATTTCCCTATTTTTATCCCATTAAAAAGGTTCTTTATTTTATACTAACAAACAGTATATTGTAGACATTACTTTGAAGCAATTATGAAAATTATTAGGTATGAATTACATTGAGAAGTCTAGTCTGTATTTTCTAACTTAGATGAGGTACTTATCCTATCTAAATGAGTTTACAATTCTGTACCTAAATCATGTTTGATTTTAATTTTAATTAGCATTCTGAAAGTCATCTTTTTAAATCTAGAAGATCTTTTTGAATGCTAAACTTAAGTCCAATTGTGAGATTATAACTAATCTTCAACCTTGTTAGGGATTTGAAAAGGAATTGAATATTAGCTGAGTATGCAGGAAGCACAAAGACACAGCTTCCAAATCTTAAGCAATTGGCAGAGACAGCTGATTTCCTGGACAGACCCCAATATTCCTTATAATGTTGGAGCATCCATCTTTAGCCTTTTGGCCAAGAACATCTCACAAACCTCAAATGAAGCAGGAATTGTGAAGAACTAGCTTACCCTGTCTTGGCAGAGCTTAGCAGACGACTATCTTGTGCCAATTTCAGGATAGCATTCTATCTGTAAATTAAATTAGGGCATTTCTTGCCCAGTGGCTAGCTTGCCACAATTGAATATACGCCACATGGAGATATTGATATTCAATATCTTTTTTGAAGTGGAATGGGGGTGCCGTCAGAAGGAGATCTATTTTGTAATCAAAAAATCTTTTAATAATGAAACCATTTTAAATATCATAATCTGTGGATCTCTGGTGCTTTTGAAGACTATCTATCTATATGTAGCATACTGCATTGTTATGATACATTTATTTTTTTAATTTTTTACCATATGAATAACCTTGAAAATATTTTATTTTAATTAACTATATTATAATCTAATACAGCCATAAGTTTGACTGACTATTAACTTGCATTACTTATTTTAAACTTAGCACCTATTAAAAGGCCTGGTTTCAAGCCTTGTGTTCTTAAATGATTTCTACAGACACAAAACCTATTTAAAAATAATAAAATTGATTTTAAATTTTGTACCCATTTTCAAAGATTTATACAAATGAAAACTTAAACCTGTATCAATATACAACTTCTATACCAATAAAAGAAAATATAAATTCAATTCTGCATCAAAATATAGATTTTTACCAATATAAGATGAGTAAATTTAATAATCCATCCCTATTTATCTATTTTCTATAATATTACTATATCTCCCTTTTTTCTTTTCAACCCCTTTCCCTCCATCTAAGAAAGAAAGATAGAGAAGAGGAAAGGAAAGGAAAAATCCCTAAGTTCTCAATTTAATTTTCTCCCTGCCAAAAACTATAATTTTTTGCAAATTATTTCTTAAATGACAACACATCTATACTTGATAGAAGAACCAAAACCAGACACCCCAAATTAAGGGATTGGGACAAAAAAATTCCTGTGATTATTTCTTACTGGATTGGGGTTAAGAGTTCTGTCTTAGCGAGCAAGAAAATTAGAAAAAAAAATGGTTAGTCTTAAGAAAGTCAGCTGTAGCATTTGTTGTTTATTCTCTGTGTGTTGAGAAAGTTCAGGGCTTAACTGAAGTCCTGACTGGACCCATCTGAAAGTCAGGATGAACCGAGGTCCTTGGGGCTTAGCAGCAGAGATTTTTGAAGCTGTTCTTGAAGCAAGTCTCTGGAAACAGCATTATTGGAGGCTGGCTCATGCGGGGAGCTGGAACAACAGGTCATTTCAGCATCCCTGAGGGTGAATCTTGTCAGGCTGCCCTCTTGGTTTTTCATTCTGTAATATAGAAACATTACAGCCAACATCTAGTTCTCTAAAGATATTTGTATGGAAGTGTGAGGTGCACAGATGGGTGAGGGATGAATTTTTGTTCCTTGTTTGAGCAGGTGAAAAGAAAAATGTCTTTTGTGAGCTAGTTTGATCAATAGCCAAATTGTAACAAATCTTCATTCATGACATATGAAAGGATAGCACGATCGATTTTGAGGATTCTGTAGCCAACAAGGTTATGAGGTATGTATAGTTGAAGTTTTGGCTAGAGAAATTTTTATGTCTCAGCCAGTTTCAAAGTTGTTCTCATGTCAAGAGATCAGTAAATCATTTTACCTGTCCTGTTTGGTCTTCTTGAATTTTTCTATCCTGTCTGTAGCCACAATCTTCATGGGGTCTTTCCCTGTCATATCTAATCCATATTAATTTGGAAGGAGTCCAAAGACTTTGTTTTTTAACACAAATACAGAGCCTCTCTCCCAAAATACCATGTATTTGGTCCAGCAACCTAAGGTTATCAAATGTATAGATTGATTTAATTTAGCAGGCTCTTTTTTCTTTAGGTATTATCTACTTTGACATTTCCCACTGAGGATTTGCAATGCCATTATAACCTTGACATCTATGTATGACCTCTGGTTTCTCTTACACTGTCAATATTAGATGCCTGCCAGGGATCTTGGATATCCTGTTGTTACCCTGTCTCATGGAAATTCTGCATGATGGGCCCCTTCATGTGCTTTAGCAGTTCATAGATGGGGTAGATGTTGGGGTGGGCTAATTCAAAGCCTTTGATCTGGGCCTCCATGTGTGCTGACTGAACTTTTAAAGGTTGAAGAACTTTTTACATGACTTTGCCTGAGCCAAGAGAGCTTCTCTCTCCATTCTAATATCCCTTGGAAGCTTCTACCCTCCACATATTCTAAAATTCTCCAAGACTAGACTTTGAAGGCCCCTGCTTCTATCTGCTATCCTACATCTGGAAAGTTTCTGCTGCCAAGACTTACTGCTGAATAAACCCACACCTTATAGCTCTTCTGAACTCTTGCTGGCTGGTTTAATTCAGCTGTTCAGGCTCAAACTCCTCTCCAAGCTCACTGATTCAAAGTGGCTTCTTTTAGCTTCTGATTGACTTGCTCTGCTTAGAAATACTGCCTCTCAATTATACTAATTGAACTGCTCCAAACTGAACTCAACTCAACTAAACTGCATATAATTGAACTGGACTTGACTGAACTGGACTGGACTGGATTGGAGGCCAATGGACATCTGAGAATAAGGTTGTTTGGGCAAGCGTGTATGCTGTGTGCCATGCCACAGTAAAGGGTTTTTGTTTGTTCGTTTTGTTTTGTTTATTACTTATTTAAATTTAAATTTTATTTTTTCTTTTGTGGTCACTGAAAGGGCAGAGGGTGGATATAGAGGTATGGGGAGGTGAATTGAATTAGGGTGCATGTGTGAAATTCACAGGGAATCAATAAACCACTAAAATCTTTTTTTTAAAGAAATCTATGACTATCTTTATTTTGATAACTAAAACAATTTAAAACAATTACTATTTATTGAGATAAGGCTTCTCTGTATAGTCTCAGTGAACCCAGATTTGTTTTTAGATTAGGTTGGCTTTAGACTTACAGAAAACCTATGTTCCTACCTTTGTCTTCTACACATTGCGACCAAAGGCCTGGATTCATTTATTCATTTATGTATACTTAAAATCATTTAAAGAAATTTCCATCTCTTTCTCCCTTCTATCTTTAATAACAATTAAATAAATTTTCATTTCTTTCTCCTTCTATGGAGATTAATATCTCTGTAGATAAATATGCTTACACCCCATTTCTCTTTATATAAATTAAATTGATATCTTCTTTAGCTTTAGTTGAATTTTATTTTATTTACCATATGAACCTATTTTTAGGCCAACAATGTGTCATGTGTTAGGCTAAGTAGTCTCAGTGTTCTTATGGAGCCCACATTCAAAGAGCCCATTTGTTTGTGATAGTATTAACTTATTATATTTTCATTTATTTTCTATTTTATAAAACATGTAAAGTGCTTTTTATTTTTCCCTTCTATGGAGATTAATATCTTTGTGGATATATACATATTTATATCCCTTTTCTCTTTTTTTCTGAGATAACAACAAGACATTTCTTTTTTGTTCTTTACTGAATCATCAATATTCTTGCAGGCACAGGGAACAGAATTTGTGGAGAAACAATCATTAATGACTCTGAGTTGAGTCACTGAAGTTTTGAAGAGCCAGACCAAATGGGACTTGTTTTAGGCTTCACATTTTGCCTTTATTTTTCTTGCAATGCAAGCAAACAGTGCATACAATAAGCTTTATGCGCATACTCTTAATAAGAGCTCTTACAAATTCATCTTTTATTTTTATTTTTTTTATTTTTATTTTGAGGGCACAGAATCTTACTTTTTAGTTCAGACCCTGCACTTATGCAGCATTAGTTGGTCTTTTTTTAATTGAATATAATCTTCATTTACATTTCAAATGTTAAAACCTTTCCTGGTTTTCCCCTCCCAGAAAACCCTCAACCCCTCATCCCACCCCCTGCCTCCAAGTATATGCCCCTCAACCCAACCCACTCCCACCCCACTCCCCTCGATTTCCCTTTGTTGGGGCATCTATTGAGCCTTCACAGGACCAAGGACCTCTCCTCCCACTGATGCCTGACAAGGCATTCCTCTGCCACATTTTTGGCTGGAACCATGTATACCCCTTGGTTGATGGTTTAGTCCCTGGGAGTCCTGGGCATCTGGGTGGCCAACCTCCTTGTTCTTCCCATGGGGCTGTAAACCCCTTCAGCTCCTCCAGACTGCCCTCCAAGTCCTCCATTGGGGACCCCACACCCAGTCCAATGGTTGGCTACTAGCATCTGCCTCTGTATGTGTAAGGCTCTGGCAGTGCCCCTCCTGAGACAACCATAACAGGCTCCTTTTGGTATGCACTTATTGTCGTCCATAGTAGTGTCAGGGTTTGGTGACTGTTTATAAGATGAATCCCCAGGTAGGGCAGCCTTTGGGTGGCCTTTCCTTCAGTCTCTGTTCCACACTTTGTCTCGATTATTGCTCCTGTATTTTGTTCCCTTTCTCAGAAGAACCCAAGCACTCCCTCTTCAGTCCTCCTTCTTCTTGAGCTTCCTGTGCTCTGTGAATTGTAACTTGTTTATTTTGAGCTTTGGGGCTAACATCTACTTATCAGTGAGTGCATACCATGTGCGTTCTTTTGTGATTGGGTTACCTCGCTCAGAATGACACTTTCTAGTTCCCTCCATTTGCCTAAGAATCTCATGAATTCATTGTTTTTAATAGCTAAATAGTACACCATTGTGTATATATACCATAATTTCTGTATCCATTCCTCTGTTAAGGACATCTGAGTTCTTTCCAGCTTCTGGCTATAAATAGGGCTGCTATGAACATAGTGGAGCATGTGTCCCTATTACATGCTGGGGAATCCTCTGGGTATACGCCCAGGAGTGAGTTAGGTCCTCAGGTAGTACTATGTCTAATTTTCTGAGGAACCGCCAAACTGACTTCCAGAGTGGTTTTACCAGCTTACAATCCCACCAACTATGGAGAAGTGTTCCTCTTTCCCCACATCCTCTCCAGCATCTGCTGTCCCCTGAGTTTTTGATCTTAGCCATTCTGACTGGTCTGAGGTGGAATCTCAGGGTTGTTTTGATTTGCATTTCCTTGATAACTAAGGGTGTTGAACATTTCTTTGTGTGCTTCAGGAACATTTGAGTTTCCTCAGTTGAGAATTCCCTGTTTAGCTCTGGACCCCATTTTTAATAGGGTTATTTGACTCTCTGGAGTCTAACTTCTTTAGTTCTTTGTATACATTGGATATAAGCCCTCTATTGGATGTAAGATTCGTAAGGATCTTTTCCCAATTTGTTGGTTGCTGTTTTGTCCTATTGACCATGTCCTTTGCCTTACAGAAACTTTGCAGTTTTATGAGGTCCCATTTGTCGATTTTTGTTTATAGATCATAAGCCATTGGTGTTCTGTTCAGGAAATGTTCCCCTGTGCTCATGTGTTCAAGGTTCTTCCCCACTTTCTCCTCTATAAGCTTCAGTGTGTCTGGTTTTATGTGTAGGTCCTTGATCTACTTGGACTTGAGCTTTGTACAAGGAGATAAAAATGAGTTGATTTGCATTTTTTTCTGTATGCTGACCTCCAGGTAATCCAGCACCGTTTGTTAAAAATGCTGTCTTTTTTCCACTGTATGTTTTTAGCTCCTTTATCAAATATCAAGTGACTGTAGGTGTGTGGGTTATTTTCTGGGTCTTCAATTCTATTCCATTGATCTTACTGCCTTTCTCCAAACCAATATCAGACAGTTTTTATCACTATTGCTCTGTAGTAGAGCTTGAGGTCAGGGATGGTGATTCCCCCAGGAGATCTTTTGTTGTGGAGAATAGTTTTTTGCTATTCTGGGTTTTTTGTTATTCCAGATGAATTTGAGAATTTCTCTTTCTACATCTATGAAGAATTGATTTGGAATTTTGATGAGGATTGCATTGAACCTGTAGATTGCTTTCAGCAAGATGGCCATTTTTACTATATTGATTGATCCTGCCAATCCATGAGCATGGGAGATCTTTCCATCTTTTGAGATCTTTGATTTCTTTCTTCAGAGGCTTGAAGTTCTTGTCGCACAGATCTTTCACTTCCTTGGTTATAGTTACACCAAGGTATGTAATATTGTTTGTGACTATTGTAAAGGGTGTCATTTCCCTAATTTCTTTCTCAGCTTGTTTATTCTTTGAGTAGAGGAAGGCTACTGATATGTTTGAGTTAATTTTATATCCAGTCCCTTTGCTGAAGTTGTTTATCAGCTTTAGGAGTTCTCTGGTGGAAGTTTGGGGGTCGCTTTAGTATACGATCATATCATCTGTAAATAGTGATATTTTGACTACTTCCTTTCCAATCTGTATACCTTTGACTTCCTTTTGTTGTCTGATTGCTCTGGCTAGGACTTCAAGTACTATATTGAATAGATGTGGAGAGAGTGGGCAGCCTTATCTTGTCCCCAGTTTTAGTGGGATTGCTTCAAGTTTCTCTCCATTTAATTTGATGTTGGCTACTGGTTTGCAATATATTGCTTTCACTATGGTTAGGTATGGGCCTTGGATTCCTGATCTCTCCAAGACTTTTATCATGACAGGATGCAGTATTTGTCAAAAGCCTTTTCCGCATCTAATGAAATGACCATGTAGATTTTTTTCCTTGAGTTTGGAAATCCATCAATGTAATCCACTTCATAAACAAACATTGATGGATTTCCATATGTTGAACCATCCCTGCATCCCTGGGATGAAGCCTACTTGATCGTGGTGAATTATCGTTTTGATGCAGTCTTGGATTCTGTTGGCCACAATTTTTTGGAGTATTTTTGCATCGATATTCATAAGGGAGATTGGCCTGAAGTTCTCTTTCCTTGTTTGGTCTTTGTTTGGTTTAGGTATAAGCATTATTGTGGTTTCATAGAATGCGTTGGGTAGTGTTCCTTGAGTTTCTATTTCATGGAATAGTTTGAAGAGTATTGGTATTAGCTCTTTTTTGAAGATCTTATAGAATTCCCCACTAAACCCATCTGGTCCTTTTTTTTTTTTAATCGGAGACTATTAATAACTGCTTCTATTTCCTCAGGATTTATGGGACTATTTAGATGGTTTATCTGATCCTGTTTTAACATTGGCACTTGGTATGTATCTAGAAAGTTGTCCATTTTGTCCAGATTTTCAAATTTTGTTCAGTATAAGCTCTGGTAGTAGGAACGGATGATCTTTTGAATTTGCACAGTTTCTATTGTTATGTCTTCCTTTTCATTTCTGATTTTATTAATTTTGGTAGTGCCTCTGTGCCCTCTGGTTAATCTTGCCACGGGTTTATCTATCTTCTCAATTTTCTCAAAGAACCAGCTCCTGGTATGGCTGATTCTTTGTATAGTTCTTTTTGTTTCTATTTGGTTGATTTCAGCCCTTAATTTGATTATTTCTGCCCTCTACTCCTCTTGGGTGTATTTGCTTCTTTTTGTTCTAGAGCTTTCAGGTGCACTGTCAAGTTACTAGTGTAAACTCTCTCCATTTTCTTTTCAGAGGCTCTTAGAGCTATCAGTTTTCCTCTTAGCACTGCTTTTATTATGTCCCATAAGTTTTAGTATGTTGTGTCTTCATTTTCATTAAATTCTAAAAAGTTTGTAATTTCTTTCTTTATTTCTTCCTTGAGCAAGCTATCATTGAGAAGAGCATTGTTCAAAGTCCACGTGTATGTGTGTTTTCCATTGTTTTGTTTGAACCAACACGGCCTTGAACTGCGGTGATCTGATAAGGAGCATGAATTAATTTCAATATTTCTGTATCTGTTGAGGCCTGTTTTGTGACCTATTATATGGCCAGTTTTGGAGAAGGTACCATGAGGTGCTGAGAAGAAGGTATATTCTTTTGCTTTAGGGTAGAATGTTTTATAAATATGTTAGATCCATTTGGTCCATAACTTCAGTTAGTTTCACTGTGTCTCTGTTTAGTTCCTGTTTCCATGATTTGTCCATTGTTGAGAGTGGGCTATTGAAGTCTCCCACTATTGTGTGGGGTGCAATGTGTGCTTTGAGCTTTAGTAAGGTTTCTTTTATGAATGTGGGTGCCCTTACATTTGGAGCATAGTTGTTCAGAATTGAGAGTTCATCTTGGTAGAATTTTCCCTTGATAAGTATGAAGTGTTCCCACTTATCTTTTTTTGACAACTTTTGGTTGAAAGTCAATTTTATCTGATATAAGAATGGCCAGAGCTTGGGTGGTGGTGGTGGTGGTGGTGGTGGTGGTGGTGGTGGTGGTGGTGGTAGTGGTGGTGGTGGTGCAGGTGGTGGTGCACGCCTTTAATCCCAGCACTTGGGAGGCAGAGGCAGGTGGATTTCTGAGTTCAAGGGCAGCCTGGTCTACAGAGTGAGTTCCAGGACAGCCAGGACTACACAGAGAAACCCTGTCTCAAAAACAAAACAAAACAAAACAAAACAAAACAAAACAAACAAAAAACAACAACAAAAAAAAGGCCAGAGCTGTGCTTTTATACCAACAAAGAGAACTCCACTTCTCCTTTAATATGTGTCAATCTTGGACTTGAGAGTGTTGGAGTATGATAAATATAGAGCTATTAGATTTCTTCTAGATACAGATATCCAGTTAGACAGGCACCATTTGATGAAGACACTTTCTTTTTTCTAATGTCCCTTGTACATTCTCTGTTAAAAACCATGTGTGGAAGGTTGATAGCTGTATGGGCTTATTTCTGAGTCTTCAGGTGTATTCCATTGTTCAACCTGTCTTTTTTCTTGCCAATAGCATGCTGTTTTTAATAAAATACTATGACTATGTACAACATGAGATCATGGAAGGTGATACTTCTAGATGTTATTTTATGGTAGAGGATTGTTTAACTATCCTGGAATTGTTTCCATATGAACTGGGGAATTGAACTCCTTCAAGGTCTGTAAGAATTTTGTTGGAAATTAATGAAATTACTCTGAATCAGTAGACTGATATTGGTAAGATGGCATTTTGTACATAAATCCTCTGAAGGCAGGAGCTCGAGAGACCTTTGCATCTTCAAATGGCTTCAATTTATTTTTTCAGAATCTTGAAGTTCTCTTCATACATGTATTTTGTTTCCTCAGATAGAGTTACACCACTAAATTTCATATTATTTTGCTCTTTTGTAGGGTGTTATTTCCCTAATTTCTTTCTTAGCCTGTTTATCATTTGTGTAAAGGAGGGCTTCTGAATTATTTGAGTTTACTTTCTATCTAGCCATTTGGCTGAAGGAGTTTATCAGCTATAGAAGTGCTCTGTAAGAATTTGAAGGGTCTTTTCTTTATACTATCAATTGTTCTGTGAATAGAGATACTGTGACTTTTTCCTTTCCAACTTGTTTCCCCTCAACTGTCAATAGCTTTCACATTGTCTAGCGGGACCATCAAGTTCTATATTGAATAGACAGGGAGATAGTGTACTGCCTTGTGTTGTCATGATTTTAGTGGAATTGCTGGACCTTTTTTACATTTAATTTTATGTTGGTTATCAGCTTGCAGTAAATTTCCCTTATTGTCTATGCCTTTTATCCCTGGTCTCTACAACACTTTCATCATAAATGGGTGCTACATTTTGTCATAGGAGATGTTCTTGGGCTGCCTTACTTCTCTGAGTGTATCCATGATATCCTGACAAAGTTGGGGTAATCTTTCTCTGGAGACAAGAGACAACGCATCATAGCACTCCAGAGGGCAGGATATTTATTGTTCCATGTTCATCTTATTCCAACTGGCTTTGTTCAGCAAAAGGTCCTTCAGGATAGATATTGAGAAGTGATTGTTATAGAAGTTGACATTGGGGAGATGACAGCATTGTCTGTGTGCAGGAGGAGGGCATTGAGCTGGGAGTCCTTCATCCAACACCCCTGCAAATCCAGAGTCTCAAGAACGTGTCTCTAGGATACCTCTGAGAGGAATAAGATCCAAAGCATATAAGATCAAAACTCTCATGTGCAGATATGTTAGGGGAAAGGAGTTCTGCCAACAGAAGGAATTGAAGCCTAACTGTGAAATTTGGTAGTGAGTGATGGAGAAGATCTCCAAGGGCTACATCAGGCACCTGAGGACCTAATTCAGGTGGTCTATGAGAAAGTGGACGCTACTCATGGAGAGATACTGGAGACAGTAGAATTGGGAGAAGAGATAAATGAACTCCTGACACACTCGTCTTCTCTGTCTCCTGTCCTGTTGGCAACCTTGAAGATGTTCTTGCAGAGGGGTAGCAGGAGAAGTTTGCAAGGAGTTCTCATCTGCCTGAAGCAGGGAGCAAAATGGGCCAGCTTAAACATATTCCACTCAGTGTTGAGTTCAAATTCTATCCAATGTACTCTGGATGAAAGTCATTCAAGATCTCTCTGATAAAGTCCATGGGCATAGTCTTCATGTTTGTACAGCACAAATGTAGGGAGCCCTTTCTCTGCTGGGCCCATTTCAATAAGCATGGCTATGCTTCATTGAGTCAGAGCCTGAGGCATAGTTCAGCTACCAACTTCTGCTTCCTCAGTGCATATCTGGGAAGGACTGTCACTACTGGCTTCTCATCCAAGGGCTCTGAAGAACAGCTGCCATCCTCTGCACCAGCCCATATGTTCCAGAAGGCATGGTGCAAATTCTTCAAGTCTTAAGCCTGAAGTGGTCCCCTGCCGTTCTGAGCCCTGCAGATAGGACTCTGAGCTCCAGCTGAACCAGGAAGTTATCCAGGATTCAGGTCTCTAGCCAGTCTATGTCTTTTTCTTGGGGAATTGAGACCACTGATGTTAAGAAATATTAAGAAAGAGTGATTGTTGCTTACTGTTATCTTCTTTGTTAAAGGTGAAATGCTGTTTGTGTGGCTATCTTCTTTTGGGTTTGTTGAAAGATGATTACTTTATTGCTTTTTCTAGGGTGTGGTTTCCCACCTTGTGTTGGTATTTTCCACCCATTATCCTTTGTAGAGCTGGATGTGGAAAGATATTTTGTAAATTTGCTTTTGTCGTGGAATATCTTGTTTTCTCCATCTATAGTAATTGAGGGGTTTTCAGGGTATAGTAGCCTAGGCTGACATTTATTTTCTCTTAAGGTCTGTATGACATCTGCCCAATATCTTCTAGCTTTCATAGTTTCTGGTGAGAAGTCTGGTGTAATTCTGATAGGTCTGCCTTTATATATTATTTGACCTTTTTCCTTTACTGCTTTTAATATTCTTTCTTTGCTTAGTGCATTTGATTACACACACCATTAGATAGCCAATAGAAAATGAATTCAATGGTATTTTTGTAGACATTTTGTCTCATTTTGTAAGGAGATAGATATAGATAGATATAGATACAGATATAGATAGATATAGCTTGTTCAACTTGAATTTGGGGTTTATGGATTAGATACTGTATATTTCCTGTGTTTGGGGAGATAGGGAAAGAGAAGAAGTATATAATTTGTGAGAAAGGGAGAAAATAAAAATGAGAAGAGCACATGGTAGGAGGATGAGGGGAGAATATAATTGGTGAGGAAAAGAGAAAAATGACAAGAACATATGGTGGTAAAGTATGGGAAGTGAGTTTTGATCATACTAGCAATTACTGTACATATTTAAAGTCTCAAAGAATGAATAACAATAAATAATTTAAAAATTATATAAAGGATTACCAAAGAGTTAAATATTGTCAAAATGTGAGTCCAAAAGTTTTAACTTTCATTGCCCTAAACACTCATAAAACTGTGAACAGACGACTTACCACTAGATAAAGAAGACAGAGAATAGAAATGAGATTTCAAAAGAGTTCATGTCTATCTTGAAACTATAATGAAGCTGGATGTGCCAGGCTAAACACAACATTGGAAGACATTCTTCATGGATTGAATAGGGGATGAGTAAATAATTATAGTATATGAAATCTTAATTCACTTCCCTCAACAGATCAGCAGAAGTGTTTCGCTTGCCTAATTCGAGAATATTCGAACTCTGAGAGAAACCACTGCCTGCCTAAATCAGTGACCTTCCTGTCCTTTGAAGATGCTCTGAGCATATCTCTGGCCTGCATGGCTCTGGGCTTTTCTGTCAGCACAGCTGCAGTTTTGGGGATCTTTCTCAAGCATCAAAACTCACCCATCATTAAGGCCAATAACCTTACTCTCAGTTACATCCTGCTGATCTCCCTCCTCCTCTGCTTCCTATGCTCCTTTCTCTTCATTGGCCGCCCAAACACAGTCTCCTGCATATTGTTGCAACAAATAACATTTGCACTTGTGTTCACATTGGTTCCACTGTTTTGGCCAAAACCATATCTGTAATTCTGGCCTTTAGGGCCATGAAACCAGGAAGAACAATGAGAAGGCTATTTGTTTTAGGCATCTACAAAGCAGTTATCCCCATCTATGTCCTGATCCAACTTATTACCTCTGGTGTCTGGCTGGGAACCTCACCACCCTATATTGACACAGATGCATAATCTGAACATGTTCATATCACTATTTTATGCAACAAGGGCTCAGTTACTGCTTTCTATTGTGTGCTAGCATACTTAGGGACTCTGGCCCTAGGGAGCTTCATTATGGCTTTCCTGGCAAGGAACCTTCCTGACACCTTCAATGAAGCCAAGTTCCTGACATTCAGCATGCTGGTGTTCTGCACTGTCTGGGTCACCTTTGTCCCTGTCTACCAGAGCACCAATGCCAAAGCCATGGTGGCCGTGGAAGCCTTCTCCATCTTGGCCTCCAGTGCAGGGCTGCTAGGGTGTATCTTTTTCCCTAAGTGCTACGTTATTCTAAGAGAACCTGATAAGAACTCTTTTTTTTAAAAAAACAAAATTGTATAAAAAAATGATCATTTTGATGAATTAACTAAATATCTCTATTAAAATCAATTAGTGTAGTAAAATGAAATTATTGACCCACTTTTCATTAGTTTTTGTTTACATGTCTATTTAAAGAAAAAATAAGTGCCTCACTATCTCACAAACAGGCAATCTATTCAGAATACAAACTATTGCTAAAAACACATTTAATAAGTTGTGCATGTTACATATTAATTTGTAGATAATATAAATATTCAAAACTCAATACATGTCAGTAACTTAGATAAATATTATATGATCTACAAGTTTCTCTATGGTCTTTATCTTTTGGAGGATAACAGGATTTTGTGTGATAGTTGAGATCTTCTATAAGACATAGAATTGGCTCTCTGGAAAAGGAGGCTGGAACAGTTGTACAGCTATTCTGGGAATCAGTGTAGAGGCTTCTCAGAAAGGTAAAAATAAATCTGCCAATGGAGCCTGCACTACCATTCCTTGACATATGCTCAAAGGACTCGACATCTCACTCCAGAGACACTTTGCTCAGTCATGCTCACTGCTGTTCTATCCAAAATGTGTAGGAAATAGGACTGCCTAAATGTCCTTAAACTGATAAATGGATAAGCAAAATGTTAAATACTTAAATAGATTGAAATAGAAGCAAGGATATTGATGTTGATAACCCAGATCCAGACAACAATTGTAAGGTATTCTCTCTAAGGTATCTAGTTCCAAATTTTCAGGTATAAGTGTTCATCCTTGACTACTGTATAATTCAAGAAAGAGGGTGGAGCTAGCAATTTGGGAACAGAAAAGAAGGCTACTCATAATCTGATTGGGGAAAAGGGGAAGGGAGTTACTCTAAATATAAATAGGGGAAATAGGTTCAAATGATGGAAGTGGCTATAATGACAGTAAATTTATTTGAAAGAATCAAGAGCAATTATACTATAAGCTATCTACCTAAAAACACATATACTATATACTTCAATTCATCCATAAATTTACAAGTACAGTTAAATGGAAAGACCACAACCACCACTTTAGTAAACAAGAGTAATATTAATGTATCCTAAAATATTTGTTACTAAACTCACATAAGTACAGTCCACCATTCACTAATGGAGAATTTCTTTACAACAATGATCATGACAGAAAACTACAACCAATGAAAAGGCAGACCTCTGGAGACCAGGCACACCTGCTATATCTACAAAACAAGTCATACAATTAAGGCTCATGCAGAACATGGGGCAAAAAGATTGTAAAAGGCAGAGGGTCTGTATTTTCTCTGAGACTGTGTCTCCTAATAATGTCAGAAGCTACACACATGTGTTACCAATACAATTGCATAAGCATGAACTAAACAAGCAAAAGGCTAATAGACATCCCCAAATGGTCCAGGAACAAACCATAAAACTAAAGCCACAGAAAAATCTACAGAGAACAAATAAAGGCTTAAAGTAGGCAAAATAATCTTCCCCAAGGAAGAGCATACCTACCTATCAGATAAACAACACCAAATGATCAGCCCTAAAAACAAAATACAAATAACATTATAAAGACAGAACAAGTTATATTTAGGAGTATATGTACATACATACATGTATGTAATAATAGTTTAAAGGAAAAAAAAGGTTGTACCTGAAAAAGAGCCAGGAGAGTTACTTGGGAATGTTTGGAGGGAGGAAAAGGAAGTCAGAAAATGATGTAATTATTTTACATGGAAAAAGAAATACTACTAATTTGTTATAAACATGAAATTTCTGGATAAATGGATAAAATTAGGGAAAAATGTATTGGGTGAAGTAGCTCAGACCCAGAAATACAAATTTTTTGATTCTTCTTCTCTCTCTTCTGATAGTCCTAGTTCCAAGTATGAGTACATACGTATCTCTACATGAAGGAGTTTGCCTTTTTCTCATCGAATCTTCTTTTGTCCTATTTGACAGATAGGCTTGTAGAGGTGTGCTCTTTTCTGGAGAGGCAATGAAAGGGGACTATATCAGAGGGAGATCTGACATGGGGTTATCTGAGAGGAGTGGAGGGACAGAAAATGTGGCATGAATGTATTCGCTCTATAAGAGAAGAATGTTTTATGAACAATTAAAAAAAGAAACCAAAGAGCTGAAATGCACTAAAATAAAGTACAGAAAAGAGAGAATACCCTAAGTTGTCCTTTCTGTCCTTCATTTTTAAGAATTCAAGGGACTATATTTTTTTATTTGGTGTGGTATAAGCTTCCAAAAGAGAGATGTCACCAACATTCTTATCCAGCTATGAACCACACAAAAGATCAGCATAATATAATAACCGGAAAGGTGCAGTGGTGGAAGAAATACCATGGTGATAAATGACTTTGTTTCATTAGACTTCAGACCTACTCAACAATAGGTAAACCATGACCCACAGCTACTTATGAATCTTTTTTTGTTGGTTTCTAATTTTTTATTAGATGTTTTCATTATTTACATTTCAAATGTTATCCCCTTTCCTGGTTTCCCCTCTGAAAACCCCCTATCCTATCCTGGCTCCCCCTGCTCACCAACCCACCAACTCCAGCTTCCCTGTGCTGGGATTCCTCTATACTGGGGCATTGAGACTTCTCAGAACCAAGGGTCTCTCTTCCCTTTGATGTCCAACAAGGCCATCCTCTGCTACATATGTAGCTGGAGCCATGGGTCCCTCCATGTGTACTCTTTGGTTGGTGGTTTAGTCCCTGGGAGCTCTAGGGGTACTGGTTGGTTCATATTGTTGTTCCTCCTATGGCGCTGCAAACACCTTCAGCTCCTTGGGTCCTTTCTCTAGCTCCTCCATTGGGGACCCGGTGATCAGTTCAATGGCTGGTTGAGATTGTCCCCTTCTGTATTTGTCATGCACTAGCAGGGCCTCCCAGGTGACAGCTAGAAGCCCTTAAGGAGGAAATGCAAAAATCCCTTAAAGAATTACAGGAAAACACAAATAAACAAGGGAAGGAACTGAACAAAACCATCCAGGATCTAAAAACAGAAGTAGAAACAACAAAGAAATCACAAAGGGAGACAATTTTGGAGATTGAAAACTTTGGAAAGAAATCAGGAGTCATAGATACAAACATCAACAACAGAATACAAGAGATAGAAGAAAGAATCTCAGGTGCTGAAGATACCATAGAAAGCATTGACTCAACAGTCAAAGAAAATGCAAAAAGCTCCTAACCCAAAACATCCAGGAAATCCAAGACACAATGAGAAAACCAAACCTAAGAATTATAGGTATAGAAGATAGCAAAAATTTACAACATAAAGGGCTAGTAAATACCTTCAACAAAATTATAAAAGAAAACTTTCCTAACCTAAAGAGAGAGAAATGGCCATGAACATACAAGAAGCCTACAGAATCCAAACAGACTGGACCAGAATAGAAATTCCTCCCATCACATAATAATCAAAACACCAAATGTACTAAACAAAGAAAGAATATTAAATGCAGTAAGGGGAGATCATATTGGTCTGTGAAGCATTTTTCTTGATTGCTGATAGAAGTTGGAGGCTCAGCCCACTGTGAGCCATGCCATTCCTAGTCAGGTGCTTCTGATTTATATAAGATCACACAGTGAGCTATATGACCTGGACATGTAAGTCAGGCAAACCCTTTCTTTAAATCTCTGTCAGTCAGTGTTTCATCACAACAACATGAAAGAAACTAGAAGTCACCCTACCTGGACATGTTAGTCCTTCAATTACCAACAAAACTGATACCATCAGTCCAAGGTATAAGCGCGCCATCTCCAAGTGGCGCAGGAGGACAAATATCCACCCAGATGTGAGACTAGGCCTGCAGATCGGAGGATCCTGTCCGAAGGCCTCTGGCATTTCTGCCTCCAGATCCAGAACATCCCCGGCCATAGGGCGCCATCTCCAAGAGGCTCAGGAAGCCAGCTATACATCCAACGGCTCAGAGGAGACAGCCAGCACAACCTGCATCCAGAGTTGACCGGGGCCACAGAGCTACATACCCAATTACAACTACAAGAGAGAGGGTCTCAGCCGCCATCTTTGCTCCTGTAGGCAGGGATCACCAGAATAGAGGATCACTTGGGACACATCCCACCAGGACTCCACCTGCACCCAGGAACTCAGCAGCACCATAGCAATTTGTGCCAGGGGAAAGCAGGTCACCCAGGGTTGCTGAGATAGGCCTGCAGGCACACAGGAGAGGCAAGCACCAGCCAGTGACAGCTAGACCAACTAATACCAGAGATAACCAGATGGGAAAAGGCAAATGTATGAATGTTGCTAACAGAAATCAAGGCAATATGGCACCATCCAAATCCAATTCTCCCACAACAGCAAGTCCTGGATACCCCAACACACCAGGAAAGCAAGATTTGGATTTAAAATCACAGATCATGATGCTGATGGAGGGCTTCATTGGAGGGTTTCAAGAAGGACATAAATAACTCCCTTAAAGAAATACAGGAGAACGCAAGTAAACAGGGAGAAGCCCTTGAAGAACTAAGGGAAAAGACAACAAAACAGGTGAAGGAATTAAACAAAGCCATCCAGGATCTGAAGAAGGAGGTAGAAACAAAAATGAAATCACAAAGGGAGACAACTCGGAACATAGAAAACATAGGAAAGAAGTCAGGGGTCATGGATCCAAGCATCAACAACAGAATACAAGAGAGAGAAGAGAGAGTCTCGGATGCAAAAGATACCATAGAAAGCATTGATACAACAGTCAAAGAAAATGAAAAACGCAAAAAGCTCCTGACCCAAAACATCCAGGAAATTCAGGACAAATTGAGAAGACCAAAGCTAAGGATTATAGGTATAGAAAAGAATGAAGATTTCCAACTTAAAGGGCCAGTAAATGTCTTCAATAAAATTATAGAAGAAAACTTGCCTAACTTAAAGAAAGAGATGCCCATGAATATACAAAAAGCCCACAGAACTCCAAATAGATTTGACCAGAAAAGAAATTTTGCCTGTCACATAATAATTAAAACAACAAATGTACTAAACAAAGAAACAATATTAAAAGTAAGGGAAAAGTTCAAGTAATATTTAAAGGTAGACCTATCAGAATTACACCAGACTTCTCACCAGAGA
Organism: Apodemus agrarius; assembly: GCA_964023405.1. Taxonomy (NCBI): domain Eukaryota; kingdom Metazoa; phylum Chordata; class Mammalia; order Rodentia; family Muridae; genus Apodemus; species Apodemus agrarius. The sequence continues at coordinate 44,683,943 of OZ030028.1, forward strand.
CTATGAAAGCCGGAAGAGCCTGGGCAGATGTTATACAGACCCTAAAGGAACACAAATGCCAACCCAGACTGCTATATCCAGCAAATCTGTCAATTACCATATATGGAGAAACCAAGGTATTTCATGACAAAAACAAATTTACAGAGTATCTTTCCACAAATCCAGCCATTCAAAGGATAATGAATGTAAAACACCAACAAAAGGAGGGAAACTACACACAAGAAAAAGCAAGAAAGTAATCTTCTTTCAACAAACCCAAAAGAAGATAACCACACAAACATAAAAATTACACCAAAAATGGCAGGAAGCAACAATCTCTATTCGGTAATATCTCTTAACACCAATGGACTCAATTCCCCAATAAAAAGACATAGACTAATGTACTGTGTTCATAAACAAGACCCAACATTTTGCTGCATACAGGAAACGCATGTCAGTGTCAAAGACAAACACTACCTCAGAGTAAAAGGCTGGAAAACACTTCCAAGCAAATGGTCCCAGGAAACAAACTGGAGTAGCCATTCTAATATCAAATAAAATAGACTTTCAACCAAAATTGATCAAAAAAGACACAGGACACTTTATACTCATGAAAGGAAAAATCTACCAGGAAGAACTCTCAATTTTGAACATCTATGCCCCAAATACAAGGGCACCCGCATTCATAAAGGAAACCTTACTAAAGCTTAAAACACACATTGCACCCCACACAATAATTGTGGGTAACTTAATCACCCCACTCACTTCAATGGACAGATCAGTGAAACACAAACTAAACAGAGATTCAGTGAAACTTACAGAAGTTTTGAACCAAATGGATTTAATAGACAAATATAGAACATTTCATCCTAAATCAAAAGAATATACCTTCTTCTTAGCACCTCACGGTACCTTCTCCAAAATTGACCATATAATTGGTCACAAAACAGACCTCAACAGATATAAGAAGATCGAACTAATTCCATGCCTCCTATCAGATCACTATGGAATAAGGGTGATCTTCAATAGCAACAAAAACAACAGAAAGCCCACATGCACATGGAAGCTGAACAATGCTCTACTCAATGATACCTTGGTTAAGGAAGAAATAAGGAAAGGAATCAAAGATTTTTTTTTTTAGAATTTAATGAAAATGAAGGCACAACCTAACCAAATTTATGGGACACAATGAAAGCAGTGTTAAGAGGAAAACTCATAGCTCTGAGTGCCTCCAAAAAGAAACTGGGGAAAGCACATGCTAGCAGCTTAACAGCACACCTGAAAACTTTATAACAGAAAGAAGCTAATACACCCAAGAGGAGTAGAAGGCAGGAAATCATCAAACTCAGGGCTGAAGTCAACCAAGTTGAAACAAAAAGAACTATACAAAGAATCAACAAAACCAGGAGCTGGTTCTTTGAGAAAATCAACAAGATAGATAAACCTTTATCCAGACTAACCAGAGGGCACAGAGACAGTATCCAGATTAACAAAATCAGAATTGAAAAGGAAGAAATAACAACAGAAACAGGAAATTAAAAAAATTATCAGATCCTACTACAAAAGCCTCTACTCAACAAAACTGGAAATTCTGGAGGAAATAGACAATTTCCTAAACAGATACCAACTACCAAAGTTTAATCAGGATCAGATAGCCTATCTAAATGGTCCTATAATCCCTAAAGAAAAAAGTGGTTATTGACAGTCTCCCAACCAAAAAAAAAAAAAAAAAAATCACAGGACCAGATGGTTTTAGTGCAGAATTCTCTCAGACCTTCAAGGGAGACCTAATACTAATACTCTTCAAACTAGTCCACAGAATAGAAACAGAAGAAACTCTACCCAACTCATTCTATGAAGCCACAATTTCGCTGATACCAAAACCACACAAATATCCAACAAAAAAGAGAACTTTAGGACAATTTCCCTTATGAACGTCGATGCAAAAATACTCAATAAAATTCTTGCCAACCAAATCCAAGAACACATTAAAACGATCATTTACCATGATCAAGTAGACTTCATCCCAGGGATGCAGGGATGGTTCATTATACAGAAATCTATCAATGTAATCCACTACATAAACAAACTCAAAGGAAAAAAAACACATGGTCATTTCATTAGATGCTGAAAAAGCATTTGACAAAATTTAGCATCCATTGATGTTAAAGGTCTTGGAAAGAACAGGAATTCAAGGCCCATACCTAAACATAGCAAAAGCAATATACAGCAAACCAGTAGCCAGCATCAAGCTAAATGGAGAGAAACTTGAAGCAATCCCACTAAAATCAGGGACTAGACAAGGCTGCCCTCTCTCTCCATATTTATTCAACATAGTACTTGGAGTTCTAGCTAGAGCATTTAGATAACATAAGGAGATCAAAGGGATAGAAATTGGAAAGGGAGAAGTCAAACTATCACTATTCGCAGATGATATGATAGTATACTTAAGGGACCCCAAAAACAACAAAAAAAAAACAAAAACAAAAAAAACAAACAAAAAAAAAACACCAAAACTCCACCAGAGAACTCCTATAGCTGATAAACAACTTCAGCAAAGTGGCTGGTTATAAAATCAACTCAAGCAAATCAGTAGCATTCCTATACTCAAAGGTTAAGCAGGCTGAGAAAAAAATTAGGGAAATGACATTCTTCACAATAGCCACAAACAATATAAAGTATCTTGGTGTGACTCTAACCAAACAAGTGAAAGATCTGTATGACAGGAACTTCAAGTCTTTGAAGAAAGAAATCTGAAAAGACCTCAGAAGATGGAAAAATCTTCCATGCTCTTGGATTGGCAGGATTAATATAGTTAAAATGACCATCCTGCCAAAAGTAATCTACAGATTCAATGCAATCCCCATCAAAATCCCAACTCAATTCTTCATAAAGTTAGAAAGAGCAATTCTCAAATTCATCTGGAATAACAAAAATCCAGGATACCTAAAACTATCCTCAACAGTAAAAGAACTTGTCGGGGAATCAGTATACCCAACCTCAAGCAGCACTACAGAGCAATTGCGATTAAAAACTGCATGGTATTGGTACAGTGATAAGCAAGTAGATCAATGGAATAGAATTGAAGACCCAGAAATGAACCCACACACCTATGGTCACTTGACCTTTGACAAAGGAGCTACAACCTTCCAGTGGAAAAAAGATAACGTTTTCAACAAATGGTGCTGGTTCAACTGGAGGTCAGCATGCAGAAGAGTGCAAATTGTTCCATTCTTATCTCCTTGTACTAAGCTCAACTCCAAGTGGATCAAGGACATCCACATAAAACCAGACACACTGAAATTAATAGAAAACAAACTGGGGAAGAGCTTTGAGGAAATGGGTGCAGGGGAAATTTTCCTGAACAGAACACCAATAGCTTAAATTCTAAGATCAAGAATTGACAAATGGAACCTCATAAAATTACTAAGTTTCTGTAAGGCAAAGGACATTGTCAAAAGGACAAAACAGCAACCAACAAATTGGGAAAAGATCTTTACCAACACTACATCTGACAGAAGGCTTATATCCAAGATATACAAAGAACTCAGGAAGGTAGCCAAATAACCCCATTAAAAATGGGGTACAGAACTAGACAAAGAATTTTCACCCAAGGAATATCGAATGGTGGAGAAGCACCTAAAGAAATGCTCAGTATTCTTAGTCATCAGGGAAATGCAAATCAAAACGACCCTGAGATTTCACCTCACACCAGTCAGAATGGCTAAGATCCAAAACTCAGGAGAAAATAGTTGTTGCTGAGGATGTGGAGAAAGAGGAACACTCCTCCATGACTGGAGAGATTGTAAGCTCGTACAACCACTCTGGAAATCAGTCCGGCAGTTCCTCAGAAAACTGGACATGATACTTCCGGAGGACCCTGCTATACCACTCCTGAACATATACCTAAAGCATTCCCCAGCATGTAATAAGGATACATGCTCTACTATGTTCATAGAAGCCCTATTCATAATAGCCAGAAGCTGGAAAGAACTCAGATGTCTCTCAACGGAGGAATGGATACAGAAAATGTGGTATATATACACAATGGAGTACTATTCAGCCACTAAAAACAATAAATTCATGAAATTCTTAGACAAATGGATGGAGCTGGAGAATATCATCCTAAGTGAGGTAACCCAGTCTCAAAAGAACACTCATGGTATGCACTCACTGATAAGCAGATATTAGCCTAGAAGCTTGGAATACCCAAAACACAATTCAGATATCAAATGATGCCCAAGAAGAAGGAAGGAATGGCCCCTGGTCCTGGAAATGCTCAGTGCAGCAATGTAGGAGAACACCAGGACAGGGAAATGGGAAGAGGTGGATTGGGAAACAGGGGGAAGGAAGAGGGCTTATGGGGCTTTTGGAGAGGGGGCATCCAGGAAAGGGAAAATCATTTGAAATGTAAATAAAGAATGTATCGAATAAAAAAGAAAAAAAGCAGTAAGGGGAAAAGGTCAAGTAACATATAAAAGCAGACCTATCAGAATTACACAAGACTTCTCACCAGAAACTATGAAAGCAAGAAGATCCTGGGCAGATCTCACACAGATCCCAAGCGAACACAAATGCCAGCCCAGACTACTTAATCCAGCAAAACTCTCTAGATGGTAAACGCCAATATGAGGAGGGCAACTACACCCTAGATAAAGCAACATAGTAATCTTTCAACAAACCCAAAAGAAGATAACCACACAAACATAAAAATTACATCAAAAATAACAGGAAGCAACAATCAGTATTCCTTAATATCTCTTAACATCAATGGACTAAATTTCCCAATAAAAAGACATAGACTAACAGACTGGATTTGTATACAGGACCCAGCATTTTGCTGCATACAGGAAATGCACATCCGTGTCAAAGATAAACACTACCTCAGAGTAAAAGGCTGGAAAACAATTTTCTAAGCAAATGGTTCCAGGAAAGGAGCTGGAGTAGCTATTCTAATATCAGATTAAATTGACTTTCAACCAAAAGTCATCAAGAAAGACACGGAAAGACACTTCATACTCATCAAAGGAAAAATATACCAAGAACTCTCAATTCTGAACATCTATGCTCCAAATGCAAGTGTACCTTCATTCGTAAAAGAAACTTTACTAAAGCTCAAAGCACACATTGCACCTCACACAATAATTGTGGGTGACTTCAATACCCCACTCTCATCAATGGACAGATCAGAGAATTCTTTATTTAGCTCTGTAGTTCATTTTTAATAGGGTTATTTGATTCTCTGGAGTATAACTTGTTTAGTTCTTTTTATATATTGGATATTAGCCGTCTTTGGGATGTAGAATTGGTAAAGATCTATTCCCAATCTGTTGGCTACTGTTTTGTCCTATTGACAGTGTCCTTTGCCTTCCAGAAACTTTGCAATTTTATGAGGTCCCACTTGTCAGTTCTTGATCTTAAAGCATAAGCCATTGGTGTTGTGTTGAGGAAAATTTCCCCTGTGCCCATGTGTTTGAGGCTCTTCCCCACTTTCTCTTCTACAAGTTTCAGTGTATCTGATTTAATATGGAGGTCCTTGATCCACTTGGACTTGAGCTTTGTACAAGGAGATAAGAATGGGTCGATTTGCATTTTTCTACATGCTCACCTCCCGTTGAACAAGAACCATTTGTTTAAAATGTCCTTTTTTCTACTGGATGTTTTTTAGCACCTTTGCCAAATATCAAGTGACCATAGGTGTGTAGGTTCATTTGTGGGTCTTCAGTTCTATCTCATTGATCTTCCTGCCTGTCTTTGTACCAATACCATACAGTTTTTTATCACTATTGTTCTGTAATACAGCATGAGGCTGGAAATAGGGATTCCCCCCTAAGTTCTTTTATTGTTGAGAAAAATTTGTTATCCTGGGTTTTTTGTCATTCTGAATGAATTTATGAATTACTCTTTCTAACTCTATGAAAAATTGAGATGGAATTTTGATGGGGATTGCATTGAATCAGAAGATTGCTTTGGGCAAGATGGCAGTTTTTACTATATTCTGACAATTCATGATCATGGGAAATCTTTCCACCTTCTGAGATCTTTGATTTCTTCAGAGACTTGAAATTCTTGTCATACATCTTTCACTTGCTTGGTTAGAGTCATACTAAGGTATTTTATATTATTTGTGACTATTGTAAAGGGTATCATTTTCCTAATTTCTTTCTCAGCCTGTTTTTCTTTGAGTATAGGAAGGCTACTGATTTGTTTGAGTTACTTTTATATTTAGCCACTTTGCTGAAGTTGTTTATCAGCTTTAGGAATTCTCTGGTGGAATTTTTGGGGTCACGTAAGTATATGATCATATTGTCTGCAGATTGTGATATTTTGACTTCTTCCTTTCCAATTTGTATCCAATTTGTTTCCAAAATATTCAATTTGGATACTTTGATGTCCTTTTGTTGTCTAATTGCTCTAACTAGAACTTCAAGTACTATATTGAAGAGATAGGGAGAGAGTGGACAGCCTTGTCTAGTCCCTGATTTTAGTGGGATTGCTTCAAGTTTCTCTCCATTTAGTTTGATGTGGTTACTGGTTTGCTGTAAATTGCTTTTACTATTTTTAGGTATGGGCCTTAAATTCCTGATTTTTACAAGACTTTTAACATAAAGGGATGCTGAATATTGTCAAATGTTTTTTCAGCATCTAATGAGATGGTCATGTGGGTTTTCTCTTTGAGTTTGTTTATGTAGTGGATTACATTGATGGATTTCCTTATATTGAACCATCCCTGTGTCCCTGGGATGAAGCCTACTTGATCGTGGTGAATGATCGTTTTGATGTGTTCTTGGATTCAGTTGGCAAGAGTTTTATTGAGTATTTTTGCATCAATGTTCATAAGGGAAATTGGTCTGAAGTTCTCTTTCTTTTTTGGTCTTTGTATGGTTTAGGTATAAATGAAATTGTGGCTTCGTAGAATGAATTGGGTAGTGTTCCTTCTGTTTCTATTTTGTGAAATAGTTTGAAGAGTATTGGTATTAGGTCTTCTTTGAAGGTCTGATAGAATTCTCCACTAAACCCATTTGGTCCTGGGCTTTTTTTGGTTGGGAGACTATTAACGAATGTTTCTATTTCTTCAGAGGTTATGAGACTGTTTAGATGGTTTATATGATCCTGTTTGAACTTTGGCACCTGGTATGTGTCTAGAAAATTATCCATTTCAGTCAGACTTTCCAGTTTTGCTGAATAAAGGCTTTTGTAGTAGGATCTGATGATTTTTTTTAATTTCCTCAGTTTCTGTTGTTATAGCTCCCTTTTTCATTTCTGATTTTGTTAATTTGGATCCTGTCTCTGTGCCCTCTGTTTAGTTTGGCTAAGTGTTTATCTATCTTGTTGATTTTCTCAAAGAACCAGCTTCTGGTTTGGTTGACTCTTGGTATAGTTCTTTTTGTTTCTATTTGGTAGATTTCAGCCCTGAGTTTGATTATTTGCTGCCATCTACTTCTCTTGGGTGTCTTTTCTCCCTTTTGTTCTAGAGCTTTCAGGTGTGCTGTCAAGCTAGTGTAAGCTCTCTCCAGTTTCCTTTTGGAGGCACTTAGAGCTATCAGTTTTCCTGTTAACACTGCTTTCATTGTGCCCCTTAAGTTTTAGTATGATGTATCTTCATTTTCATTAAATTCTAAAATGTCTTTATTTTTTTACTTCCCTGACCAAGTTGTCATTAAGTAGAGCATTGTTCAGCTTCCACGTGTATGTGTGTTTTCCATTCTTTTTATTGGAATTTAAGACCAGCCTTAGTCCGTGGTGATCTGATAGGGTGCACAGGATTATTTCAGTCTTCTTATATCTGTTGAGACTTGTTTTGTGACCTATAATGTGGTCAATTTTGTAGAAGGTACCATGAGATGCTGAGAAAAAGGTATATTCTTTTGCTTTAGGATAAAATGTTCTATAAATATATGTTAATCCATTTGGTTCATTACTTCTGTTAGTTTCATTGTGTCTCTGTTTAGTTTCTGTTTCCATGATCTGTCTATTGCAGAAAGTGGGGTGGTGAAGTCTCCCACTTATTATTGTGTGGGGTGCAATGTGTGCTTTGAGCTTTAGCAAAGTTTCTTTTATGAATGCAGGTACCCTTTCATTTGGAGTATAGATGTTCAGAATTGAGAGTTCATCTTGGTAGAGTTTTTCCTTTGATAAGTATGAAATGTCCTTCCTTGTCTTTTTTGACAACTTTTGGTTGAAAATCAATTTTATTCTATATCATAATGGCTACTCCAGCTTGTTTCTTGAGACCATTTGCTTGGAAATTTGTTTTCCAACTTTTTACTCTGAGGTAGTGTCTGTCTTTGTCACTGAAGTGCGTTTCCTGTATGCAGCAAAATGTTGGGTCCTATTTATGTATCCAGTCTGTTAGTCTATGTCTTTTTATTGGGGAATTGAGTCCATTTATGTTAAGAGATATTAAAGAAGAGTGAATGTTACTACCTGTTATTTTTGTTGTTAGAGGTGGAATTTTGGTTTTGTGGCTGTCTTCTTTTGGGTTTGTTGAAAGATTAACTTCCTGCTTTTTCTAGGGTGTAGTTTCCCTTTTAGTGTTGGCATTTTCCATCTATTATCATTTGTAAAGCTGGGCTTACAGAAAGATACTGTGTAAATTTGGTTTTGTCATAGAATATCTCACTTTCTCAGTCTGTGGTAATTAAGAGTTTTGCTGGGTATAGTAGTCTGGCCTGGCATTTATGTTCTCTTAGGGTCTATTTGACATCTGCCCAGGATCTTTTCGCATTCATAGTTTCTGGTAAGAAGCCTGGTGTAATTCTGATAGGTCTGCCTTTATATGTTCTTTGACCTTTTTCCCTTACTGCTTTTAATATCCTTTCTTTGTTTAGTGCATTTGGTGTTTTGATTATTATGTGACAAGAGGAATTTCTGTTGTGGTCCAATCTATTTGGAGTTCTGTAGGCCTCTTGTATATTTATGGGCATTTCTTTCTTTAGGTTAGGGAAGTTTTCTTCTATAATTTTGTTGAAGATATTTACTGGCCCTTTAAGTTGGAAATCTTTGCTCTCTTCTATACCTATAATCCTTAGATTTGGTCTTCTCGTTGTGTCCTGGATTTCCTGGATGTTTTGGGTTAGGAGCTTTTTGCATTTTCTTTGACTGTTGTATCAATGTTTTCTATGGTATCTTCTGCACTTGAGATTCTCCTTCTATCTCTTGTATTCTGTTGGTGGTGCTTGCATCTATGGCTCCTGATCCTTTTTCTAGGTTTTCTAACTCCAGGGTTTTCTCCCTTTGTGATTTCTTTATTGTTTCTATTTCCATTTTTAAATTTTGGATGATTTTTTTCATTTCCTTCACCTGTTTGATTGTGTTTTCCTGTAATTCTTTAGGGGACTTTTGTGTTTCCTTTTTAAGGGCTTCTACCTGTTTACCTGTGTTTTCCTGCGTTTCTTTAAGGGAGCTATTTATGTCCTTCTTAAAATCCTCTATCATCATCATGAGAAGTGAATTTTAGATCTGAATCTTGCTTTTCCAGTGTGATGGTGTATCCAGGACTTACTATGGTGTGAGAATAGGGTTCTGATGATGCCACATTACCTTCCTTTCTGTTGTGTCTGTTCTTATGATTGCCTCCCGCCATCTGATTATCTCTACCTGACCTCGCTATATGTGACTGTAGCCTGTTCTTCCTGTGATCCTGGTTGTGTCAGAACTGCTCAGAGTCCATTTGTCTCTGTGGTCCTGTGATTCTAGGATCCTGTGATCCTGAGATCCTGGGTGTGTCAGAGCTCCTGGGAGTCAAGCTGCCTCTGGGGCCCTGGGATCTTGGTGTGACCAAGCTCCTGGAATCCTGGGATCCTAGGCATGTTACAGTGTCTGGGAGTGGAGGTTCCTCTGGGTGATGCTGGGCTGACTGGGGAGTTCACTCCCAAGGTAAACCAGCCCAGACCAGAAGGAGTCACTGGTCCGGTGGGGCTTCTGTGTCCTTGTGTCCTGCTGGTCACAATTACTCCCAGTGGTGTTGGGAGAGATGTTAAGTCCTCCTCACCTCTTCTCCTATTATCCTGGCCAGGTTCCTCTGGGAGTTCCTGGCCTGGCTGGGGAGTTTACTCCCAAGGTCTCATCTCTATCTTTATATCTAACTTCAATTTCATTTCTCTTTTTACACTTTCTTTTTTATTTATTTATTAATTTATTCACATTTCCATTGCCCCTTGCCCCATCCTAGTGGCTTGTTACTAGTCTCACTCTTACAAATCCCTCCCCCCACTACCCCCTCTTCTTCTCAGAAATTGGGAAGCTCCGCGTGGGTACCATCCCACCCTGGAATATCCAGTAGGATTAAGTACATCCTCTCCCACTGAAGTAGTCAAGTTGGGAAAGGGGATTCAATGGCCGGCAACAGAGTCAGAGACAGCCCCTACTGCAATTGTTAGGAGACCCACTGGATGACCAGGTGACACACCTGATTAAATGTTTAGGAAGCAAAAAAGAGGCAGTAGGATCAGGTATTTGAAGGGACAGGAGAGAAGTACAGAGGGTCAGGAAACTAAATAGAGACTTGTAGCAGTAGGGAATGGGGAATTTGGGATAGCCAATAGAAAGTTACAGACTCCAGGGAAGCAAGAGGCTCCCAGGACTCAATGGCAATTACTTTAGCCAAAATACCCAATTAAGGGGAGATAGAAATTGTAGAGACCACCTCAAGTAGATAGGCCTGTTCCCCAATTGAGGGATGGGGGTACCCATGCATCTCAAAAGTTTTAACCCAGAAATGTTCCTGTCCAAAGGAAAGACAGGGGAAAAACAAACTATGGAACAGAGACTGAAGGAAAGGTCACCCAGACACCACCCCACCTAGGGAACCATCCCATCTGCCAACACCAAGCTCCCACACTATTGTTGATACCAAGAATCAAAGTGCTTGCTGACAGGAGCCTGATATGGCTGTTCCTGAGAGTCTCTGCCAGAATATGACCAATATAGGTGCAGATACACACAGACATAGGACTGAACCTGGGGATCCCAATGGAAGAGCCAGGAAAAGGACTGAAGGAGCTGAAGGGGATTGCAACCTCATAAGAAGAACAAAATCAACTAACCAGAGCACCCAGAGTTCCCAGGGCTAAATCACCAAGCAAAGAGTATGCATGGATAGAGCCAGCATTCCAGATACATATGTAGTAGAGAATGGTCTTATCTGACATCAATGGAAGGGGAGGGAGGCTTGATTCCCCAGTGTAGGGGGATGCTAGAGGGTTAGGAGGGATTGGGTGAATGGGTGGAGGAGCACACTCCGAGAGGCAAAGGGGGCGGGGGGGGAAGAAGGGGGATGAGGTGAGAGCTATGGAGGGGTAATCAGGAAGGACAGTTTCATTTGAAATGTAAACAAATAAAATGATTAATAAAATAAATAAACATGAGGTATAGAGCTAAACAGAGAATTATCAACAGAGGAATCTCTCATGGCAAAGAAACACTTAAAGAAATGTTCAGTGTCCTTAGTCATGAGGGAAATGCAAATCAAAATGACTCTGAGATTCCCTTCTATACCCATTGGAAAAGCTAGGATCAAAAACCAGATGAGAGCTCATGCTAATGAGGATGTGGAGCAAGAGGAACACTCCTCCACTGCTGGTGGGAGTGTAAACATGTACAGCCACTCTGGAAGTCAATTGGGCACTTTCTCAGAAAACTGGGAATAGTTCTACCTCAAGATCCAGCCACTCCTGGGCATATATCCAAAGATGCTTCACCATATCACAAGGATACTTGCTCAACTATGTTCATAGAAGCTTTATCAGTAATAGAAACTGATAACATCCCAAATGCCCAGATGTTTCTCAACTAATGGATAAAGAAAATATGGTTCATTCACACAATGGAATACTACTCAACTATTACAAAATTATGAATTGTTTTTGTTGTTGTTGTTGTTGTTGTTGTTGTTGTTGTTGTTGGAGGGAATATGAGAGACATACACAAATTAGTCCGCTATTGTCTACCCTGAGCTAAAATATTTCCAGAGTAGGCAAAGCAAAGCCTGAACTCACAATATTTGTCATATTCTATATAAATCTCAATCTGTGAAATTATTCTCCATAAGCTGGTGAATGTGTTCATATGTGGATTCATATATTGCTTTATATGTTTTTCCAGAATATTGGTCCAGAATAACACAGCTTATTTTATTTGAAGCTATTACATCCACTTTTTTTAGGGTATTAACATTATTTAAATGCTAATTATACAGACTTCTTTTTGAAGTCCACATTCTTATTGAGAATTCTTAAAGAATGTTGTGTCTCATTATTGTATGCCGTCACAATATGAGGTCTTGAAAAGCAATCCTCATACTCTTGTTTAGGACTCAATTTCTGGTACAATTAACCTTCTCTCAACTGTGTTGGTCTCAACTGGACACTGGTATCAATCTTTTGCTAAGTACAACTAATGGAAACTGAATCTGAATGAGCTGACAAACTATTCTGTAGGAAGTGTGACATGAAATAATGAGCATAAAAGTTTTGACAATGCTATACTGTCTTAGAAAAGAATTTTGTACAGCCGAACTGCCTGCTCATTTGTAATGTTCCACCCCCCTTAGTCCGGGCAGGCTACCCGGTCACTATTCTGTGACATCTGAATAAATTTTATAACCAACTAGGGAATAGTTCACTTTTCATTGATCCCAAGTTGATGGTCTCCATTTATGGTTAAAAATAGAGGGTGATAAATTATTTTGATTTAATGGTTTTGGGTTTAGAGTGCACGATTTATTTTATTTTTTAAGACGTGTAGAATAAGTTCTCTGGAATCTACATAAATCTCTTCCCAAAGGAAAAGAAATTTAGTAAAAGTTGAAAGTGGACATTGGTCCTGGATGGAGACTTCTGTTTTCTAGGCTGCTAGCATTATGCCAGTGTCTGTTAACCTGGGTGACCATTTTTAGTGTGGACATTTTTTTGAAGGAAGTAGACCGAAACCACTAAACATATTTGCTCCATGAGCTAAACCACACTAAAACAGAGGTCTCCTGTGGATAGCTTTCCTTGCCCTTTGAATTCAGTTCATTTTTATTTTATTTCCATAAGAAACAAATACCCTTTAGAAAGTTTCTCTTTGAAGTTTAAATGTAGTTGTGTAAGTGTGTGAATGTCTGTGTATTCAAAATGCAATTTTACACAAGTATCTGTGGAGATAATGAAATGGCCAACCTTTTTCTGAGAAAGCCTGGTCTCTTCTAAGAAATGAAACACACCAGATTGTATATCCAGCTAGACAGTCCATCATTGCTTGCCTATTATAAATTGACTTCACAGAAGGGGGAATATTTAAAGGGTTGTAAATGTTCAGAATTCAAGGAAAATACAATATTGTTTAGGTGTCTATTTGACAACAATTTTTTTTTCCTGGCTTACTTCCAACTGTAGCCTTTGAACAGTATTTGAAAACTCTGCCTGATCATGTAGTGCCTTTTCCTAATCTTTTCCCTATCATCACATTTAGGTTCTGTCTCCCACAAAAACTATAATGCACCTAAAGTTGTTAGGCCGGAGACCATGTAGTTAACTGAGAAGACTGAGCTCACTTGAGACCTAAGTCAGAAAACAGCTCACCACAGGTGGGCCCGATTGGATGTTCACCCTTGAAATCTCCACTAAGCCTGGCTGTCTTGAAGGCAAATGTTTGCCATCTCATTTTATCAGTATTGATGTTTTTTTCTGTGAGTGACTGTGTGTGTGTGTGTGTGTGTGTGTGTGTGTGTGTGTGTGTGTATGACCCTCTATACACCTAATTGTATGATCATTTACCTGTATCAAGGTAGGTATTTTTGATAATAGGTTGACTAAGGCACTTAAAGTGTATATTTCATATACAAAAGGCATTAAGTGTGATCTCAAGACAAATGTCCCCAAACCTTCCTTTGTTAAGCTTAGGAATAGTTCTCACATGTTGTAGTATCCTAAGAAGAAAGGGACATGGCTTGTCTTCAGAGATACAGTGGTGAAGTTTTCTGGAACACACCACATAATGGAGGTTAGTAATATGCATACAGAGCTAGATACATAAATTGGCAGAGCCCTTAGCTTAGTAATAGTAATCACTAATAACCATATATGCAATATATTCATAATATATATATTCACTAATAGCCATACACTTACACACATACATATATATGAAGGAATTTGGAATACTGGCATATTTAAAATAAAATAGGTTTTTCTTTTTTATCTAATAAGAATGTTTTCTCTAACTATAGTTAAAATATGTTTTACAAAAATCGTATTTTATTCAATTATGTATAACAGATAGCTTTATCTTTAGAACATGATGTGACACGTCAATCCTGAACATAATGTTAAAGAGCACATATGTTTAAATTATTTTACTTTAAAACAAACATCAAAGGAATGCCAGTAAGCTGGAGAGGGCCAGTTTAAAGTAAGATGTATTCTGGATGTCAGAGAATAAGAAAATACCAGAACTGCTTTTTTTTTTCCTGAAATACATGTTATTGACTTCTTTGGTTTCTAGTCTATTATGAGAAGTTGATTTACATCCAACCACAGTGTCAGTAACAATGCTGTAAGAGCTGATTCTACACAGAGAATAATGCAAAGATTAATTTCTAATCAATATTCAATGCCTCTGTTGGTAACAGACACATTTCTCTTCAGAGAGTTGTCACTGCTCAAGGCAAAGACTATTTACCTGTTGGAGCGTCTTCTGGATATATGCTCAGGAGTGGTATAGCTGGGTCCTCTGGTAGTCCAATTTTCTGAGGAACCGCCAAACTGATTTCCAGAGTGGTTGTACCAGATTGCAATCCCACGAGCAATGAAGGAGTGTTCCTTTTTCTCCTCATCTCCTGAGAGTCCCTGCCAGAGCTTTACAAATACAGAGCCAGATGCTAGCAGCCAAACATTGGACTGAGTGTGGGTCCCGAAAGAAGGAGTTAGAGAAAGGACTGAAAGAAATGAAGGGGTTTGCAACCTCATAGGAAGAACAAGGTTGCTTGTTCTTGTAAATAAGGCTGCTATGAACATAGTAGAGCATGCGTCCTTATTACATGTTAGAGCATCTTTTGGTTATATGCCCAGTAGTGGTAAGACTGGTCCTCCAGTAGTACTATGTCCAACTTTCTTTTTTTTTTTCTTTTTTTTTTCATTTTTTTATTTTCTATATTCTATGTTTACATTCCAAAGGCTTTCCCCTTTCCCAGTTCCCACCCACCATAGTTCCCATAGTTCCTCTCCCCCCCCCAACTGTTCCCCTATGTCCAACTTTCTGAGGAGCCACCAAAATGATTTCCAGAGTAGTTGTACCAGTTTACAAACCCACCAGCAGTGGAGGAGCATTGCTCTTTCTCCACATCCTTGCCAGCACCTGCTGTCCCCGGAGTTTCTGATCTTAGCCATTCTGACTGGTGGGAGGTGGAATCTCAGGTTTGCTTTGATTTGCATTTCCCTGATGACTAAGGATGTTGAACATTTTTGTGTGTGTGTGTGTGTGTGTGATTTTATGGTTTGCCATTGATGGTGACAGTGTCCTTGTTTATTTTGTAAACACGAGTTTATTTTTTTGAACTCACATTCTGTCATTTGTACATACTGTTTTTTTTCTGTTTTTTTTTAATTTTTATTTTCTATATTCTATGTTTACATTCCAAAGGCTTTCCCCTTTCCCAATTCACTCCCACCATACGTCCCATAATTCCTCTCCCCCCCAACTATTCCCCAATCATTCCCCCTCCCCCCACGGTTTCTCTACAAAACTGGATCCAATCTTTACAGGCCCAGGGTCCTCTCTTTTCTTCTTCTTGGGAATCATTTGACTTGCTAATTGTGCCTTGAGTATTTAGGGCTTCTGGACTCATTAATATCCACTTATCAGTGATTACATTTCATGTGTATTCTTTTGTGATTGGGTTAACTCACTCAGGATGATATTTTCCAGGTCTAACCATTTACCTACAAATTGCATGAATTCATTATTTTTAATTGCTGAGTAGTATTCCATTGTATAAATATACCACATTTTCTGTATCCATTCCTCCTTTGAGGGATATTTGGGCTCCTTCCAATTTCTGGCTATTATAAACAAGGCTGCTATAAACATAGTGGAGCATGTGTCTTTATTGTATGCAGGGGAATCCTGTGGGTATATGCCCAGGAGTGGTATGCCAGGGTCCTCTGAAAGTGACATGCCCAATTTTCTGAGGAACCGCCACACTGATTTCCAGAGTGGTTTTACCATTTTGCAATCCCACCAACAGTGGAGGAGTATTCCTCTTTCTCCACATCCTCGCCAGCACTTGTTGTCTCTTGAGTTTTTAATCTTAGCCATTCTGACTGGTGTGAGGTGGAATCTCAGGGTTGTTTTGATTTGCATTTTCCTGATGACTAATGATGTTGAACATAGGTGTTTCTCTGTCATTCGGTATTCCTCAGTTGAGAATTCTTTGTTTAGCTCTGTACTCCGTTTTTAATAGGGTTATTTGATTCTCTGGAATCTAACTTCTTGAGTTCTTTGTATATATTGGATATTAGTCCACCATCAGATGTAGGATTGGTAAAGATCTTTTCCCAATCTCTTGGTTGCCATTTTGTCCGATTGACAGTGTCCTTTGCTTTACAGAAGCTTTGCAATTTTTTGAGGTTCCATTTGTCAATTGTTGATCTTAAATCATGAGCCATTGGTGTTCTGTTCAGGAAATTTTCCCTCTCTGTATATAATAGACTCTAAAACTGCAAGCAAGCCCCCAATTAAGTGAATTCTTTTATAAGATTGCCTTGATCAGGGTGCCTCTTTACATTGACTAAGATAGACGTTGATACCAGGAACTCGAGTATTGCTGTGACAAGACTATCCATGCTGTTTGTTGGAATATGGAAGACTTTGGGACCTTGGACTGGAAAAATGTTTAGATAGTTTAAGTGGAGCTTAATGAGCCCCCTAGTAGGAGCATGGAAGACACTGTTGAAGGTAAGTTGAACTATGGGAGTCCAGCTCAAAAAAAGTTTCAGGGGGAAAAATATTACTGGGTGCCCTACAGAGCTTTCTTCTGATATTTTGGAAAAGAATATGGCTGCTTTTTGCCCTTGTCCTAAAAATCTGCCTGAAGCTAAATTGGTAACTATCAAAGTAATTTCATTGGCTGAGGAGATTATGAGATAGTCTGTTACCTTTCAGGATTGTGTTGAATAATTATTAGTGGCCAGTTGTATGCAGGTCCATAATGAAAAGGAACAAGCTGAGTGAGGGAAAATGCAAAATAAACAGTTTGAGATGAGAAGCAACACCAGGAGCTGTAATGTTGGAGCCAAGTCCAGTGCTAAGGAGATAAAAGGTTTAAAGAAAAGGCTGATGATAAATGGTATAAGGGAGTGCTGACCTCAGGCGACACCCTACTCTGCTAAGCTTTCATCTTGAAAAAGAATTAAAGGGAAGCTTAAGCAGAGAAGGGAACATCAACCACAGAAAGGTGGTGCAACCATAATTGAAGGAGGGAGCCATGCTCCAGCAAGTAGCATAAGTTGGTAGATTGAGCCATGTGGTTCTGGCTTTAGTCAGGGATACAAGAAATGGATTATAGAACCTCTCCATAACGAAGACGAGCCACTGAGGCCGAGACAGGTCATTCCATGAAGCTGTGAAGGCAACATCTGGATTGTACTAGAGATCCCAAGACGTCAGAGATGCCATGGAAAGCTGCAGATGAGAAGAGGACCTAGCCCAAGAGAGGGAGGGAGGCTGTTGTCAACAAAGCCGAAAGGGGTTGGAGATTTGGAGAGCGCTTTGACATCAGACATGGAGACGTAGAATTTGAAGTTTGTCCTGCTGATTTTTGGACTTGCTTCCATCCAATATTTCTCTACTATACTCCCCTTCCTCCCTCTTGGAATGGCAACCTACATCCTATGCCATTGTCTGTTGGAAGTATGGGATCTGCCATTTTATTTTGATTTTACATAGATTACAGTTAAGAAATTGCATGAATCTCAGAAGAGACTTTGGACTTTTAAGGCGTCTTGAGACAATAAAAGACTCTGAGGTCTTCTGAAGTAGAACTAAAGGCATTTTCAATGATAATTTGGCCATAAGCACTTGTTAGCCATTTTTAAATGTTTAAACCCCCAAACCAACATTTTTTTAAAAATGAATGTGGTGGTATGTACTTTTAACCCCAGCATTAGAGAGGCAGAGGAAGAGACAGACAGATCACTGGAGTTCACTGACTGGACGTCTATGAGAGACCCGTCTCAAAAGTAATGGTGGACAGCTCCTAAGAGACACTCTTACATACATGTGTATACACATGAGCACTCACACATGTGTAACTTCATATATGAATACACACAAATGTATAGGCTTTCCTTTAATATAGCAAATCTCAAAGTCACAGCCCCATCCAGACCAACCTAGATACTACACGAAAAAATAGTCTCAAGATAATTTATTCCAAATTTTAATATAAACAAGTAATTAGCCCGTATTATACATGCAGAACAATTTCAGTCCCTCTCCTCCCACACAAGGCATAGTCTGTACATGATGCTATTGGCTCTTGTAGGAAAATGCACTGTGCTTTGGGTGGGTTTTATATTTCTGCGTTTTCTGCAGTGCTATGGCACAGTTGATCCCACACTGTTGACACATGGGATATAGCCACCCAGGCACATAAAGGGGAAAGGAGCAGCAACTTTGATACAAAGGATAAGGACCAAACAATCCATTCCTGCATATGTGAATGGACACACACACAATTGAAGGAAGGCCCTTCCTTTCTTCTCAAATAATAACAAGGGTTCCAGGACCATGATCTGATTTTTAACAAGTTTTTGTTTCATTTTGTTTATTTATTAAATGGTCCACATACAGATAAAAATTTGACCAGAGACTGACTCTGTATCCTGACTGGTATCAAGTTAGCTCAAATTCTTATTGATCTCCATTTCTGAGGATGTATATGCCTTCAGTCATGGCCTCTTAAAAGACCATCATATTATTTCGTGTAGTTTAAACATCAAGCAATAATCTGGTGTTCCTATTCCCCAACTTCATGTCTTGTATAAATTCATATTCTGAGGAACATTCTGGAAGGTTTTCTAAAAATGACTATATGCTATGTGCACCATTTACATAAAATCAGCATTATTCTTTTCCCATGTCCGACAAAACCATAACTGTTGAAGAGCCTATGTTGTCAAGAATTCATCAGCTAAAATCTGGAATACATCTACCTCTCGTAAAGTAGAAGAACCATTGCTAGAACAACCATCATTCATTTACCAAGATCACCAGTATGGACCAGACTCTCACAGTGAGACTGCCCACCGGCCAGGGTTATGGTGGGTTTCAAATAAAATTACAGTCCTTAACCCAGTAACCACTCTGCATGGTAGAATCTCTGTCCTGATAAGATAGTAAGGGTGAGTTTTACTTGTGTTGGTGGCACCACTCCCAGCTGCCACCAAATACAGTTCAGCTCTTCCTGACAATCTCCATACTGTCCCAAACTGTGCTCAGCCTAAAC
Organism: Apodemus agrarius; assembly: GCA_964023405.1. Lineage (NCBI taxonomy): Eukaryota > Metazoa > Chordata > Mammalia > Rodentia > Muridae > Apodemus > Apodemus agrarius. The sequence goes on from OZ030028.1 coordinate 44,703,411, forward strand.
CCAGAAAGCCACCAGGGCTTGAAAAGCTAGCTTCAAATGACAGGGAAACATTTAGGAAGGCTTTAAGTACAAGAAAATTTCCTGATGTGTGCTTGACATCATTGAACCAGACAGAAAACATGCCCACTACTATCCTGGAAGAAATAACTGCATGGCTTTCACCATGATCATAAAAGTAGTTTTAAAATAATGAGACAGCTTTCAAAACACAAGAACTATCAATGTAATGTGGTTTTGTTCTCTCTGTCTCTCTGTCTCTGTCTCTGTCTGTCTCTGTCTCTGTCTCTGTCTCTGTCTCTGTCTCTCTCTCTCTCTCTCACACACACACACACACACACACACACACACACACACACAGACACACACACACCACTACAAACTCCCAGGGTAGCCGTGATTTTCTAGGTCGAAACATTGTTCTCTTACAAAGCTAACATCATCTGAAACCAAAATGAGTCTCATGACCCAATAGCTACTTGTTTCCTTCCCAGGAGCAGTAGATATCAAAATGGAATTCGTGGAGTCCTTTTTGTTAGGATCACCCAAGTTGGTGCACCTCTCCAGAAAAGATGGAAAAGAGTAAATTTTTCAAGGACAGAGTCCTAAAGTGAAATAATGGGGCAAAGCTTGAAACCAGGAGCCATGCTGGCCCCATCTTGATTTCCAGAGTTCTCAAGAGTGCAGAGGCCAAACAGTGTCAGCTTGAAGTCAACCAAACCCCAGCATAGGGTTCCTATTTTATTAAGATATGTTCAGGAAATGGATAGGTTTTATATTAGGATTTCTCCAAATACCCTTGCATTGACTATTTGTGTAGGAGCTGCCCATAAATTACCTCGTGGGTCTAAACAGGGTAAGAAATAATGGTCAGAGAACCCATATTCCCTTTGCATTCATGTTTGGGGGGAGGGGATTTCGTGTGACATCTGAAGGTGCTCACAGCCTCATCAGGAAAAGGAACACCCGCTTTTCACCAAGAGACCTTAGATCAGGGACCTCTCGAAGAGGCTAAATTATGATAACATGAAGTGTGGCTTGTGTGTGAGGAGTGTGCGATCAACAGATGGGCTTTTAGAAGGAGGTTATACTCAGAAGAATATCAGCAACAAGAAGACTCTGGGTTCACAGGAAGGCTCTTACTTTTTAATCCCAACTCTCTCCTTCAAAATTCTTCCTAGTTCCTGGCATTCAAAGGTCACCTGGTACACAGCTCCCCATCTCAGAGAATGATTCAGTCAGAATCCTGAAGCCTCAACATCTGTTACTGAACCACATCCTAATAAGACACTGAGGTAGACTGTACTAAGGAGGAAAGAAAAATGACCCACTCTTACCTGATTTTATTTTTCCTTGATAAAAAAATTTACATGCATACCATTTTTTTTTACAAAAGTGATTTTTCAAGAGTGATTTTATATATTAAAATAAATACTTTCCCCAGTCCTATAAGAAAACCTTTTGAATTAGAAAGGTGTGAAAAATTCTGCTAGCATAGCATTGCTACAAATTTACTGTGAAAAGGAAAAACAAAAAAAAAAATATCCAGACCTACGGTATCTTCCACTGATGCACAGACCGTCCATTTACAAAGTGTTTTGGGTAAAAGTCACTGTAACTCTTACTTCTTGTACCAGTCACTGAGTTCCCTGGTAACATTTTTACATGCTGCAATTTTTCTAATATAAATTCGACAGCAATTGGCAACCAGGATTTACATTTTCTTGTGTTCTCAACCAAGAATCAAGAGGATTTGGGGGTGGCCAGTGTGTCTTTATCTCATATCTCCTAGGGAAGAAAAAAAGGAATCAAAAATTTGTGGGGAAATGCACGCAGGAAAGAACCTCTGGGAGGATTTTGAGTTCACCATAGTTGTTTCTTTTACTTGAGCAGCTGTGGTTTTATGCAAAGAGAAGTTGTGAGTTCACGTCCTTTCACAAGTTCTTGGTGGTGAGAAGAAAGTCTCTGATGTTTTCTCCTCCAGACTTTAGTCTCTAGACTAAAACATAAGCACCTGAGAAATATACTCAGGCACTACATCTGGCCCAAGCTGAGATCCCTGGGCACCAAGAGCAGCTGTGGGAGTTTAGTGTGGAGAACAGCCAGATGCCCCAAAGGTGGAGGAGACCAACAGGGATCCGAAGGATACACCTCCTTATATATTGCTTAGTGTTCTCAAAGTCTATCTGTGTCATTGGTCTTTGGGATCTGAGTTTAGTATGTTTATACAATGACAGAGCAAAGTATAGGCCTTGAAGAAGTGAGGTACACAAGCAGAGAAAAACCAGATGAACACAGGTGTTCTGGAAGGCCATCTCAGCTCCAGGTCACCACCAGTGTATCCAAGCAAGAAACATCCAGTCAATGTTACTATCTGAACCAGTCAAAAATCCAGTTACCCACAAACTCCACAAGAACTCCCCGAGTCCTAAAAAGCTAGCAGCTAATGTGGTATAATTCCCAGAAAAATATGTGTTTCAAAGACCAAACACAGAGGCTACTCACGTATTGTCCTGTCTCCCCACACAGGCAGATGTGCCCACCACTTCCCCTGCTCCCAAGGAAATAATAACTTATTAGGCTCATGCCAGAGATTCCATAAGCTTTAAATATGTTACAAATATATTCTCAAAATTGTTGCCTTACTTCCTTCTACAGTGTGTGTGTGTGTGTGTGTGTGTGTGTGTGTGTGTGTCCTTTGCGTTGTTTGGTCTTTCAAAGATCCTCAATGAATCTAGACCAAATAATCTTCCCTCTGTTTGGAAAATATCACCAAAGGGAAGGGGAAGAAGACACCTGAGCAAGACTTCTGACGTGACTGACAAGAATCTCTCAAGGGCACAGACTCTCCGTTAACGAGAAGGAAGAGGACAATATGAGGTCACCCACTCCAAGCAGCAGGAGTTTCAGGAGCCAATTCACCAAGCATCAGTCCAGAGAATATTTTACACACACAGCACCACCCCGCCCCACCCCACCCCACCCTGTGATCTCTAATCTGGACACAACACACACACAAATGCACACAGGTGTGCAGATGAGCACACACTTAGGAGTACACACCCTTTCCCAAAATAAAATACAAAAGCAGCAGCTATTGGTCAATTTGAGGAACTGATTTTGTGAATGAGGAAAAAAAATTAAACTAAAATCAATCCTTCTCTCAGATGAATGAAACCTTCCTTCTCAAAGCCCAACCCTGCAAAGCATGGAATTCTAGAACCAGGTTCTGTAGGTCAGGTTGTGTTTTGTTTTGTTTTCTGTCAGTTTCTTCTTTGCTTTCTGACTTGTGCTCCATAAATCAAATCTGTCTTTGACAACTAACTATAACTCGAACATTAGCAAAAAAAAGGAAGCAGGTACATTCTTCCAATCTAGGGGGAAAACAACAGCAACAACACTAAAATCTTGGTTTGATACTGTGGGGGCAGGGAAGGGAGTATGAAAAGCCCAACCCCTATAGGTTCACAGTTAGCCCTCCACAGGCTCGCAGGGTCGGCGATCACACTTGTGTGTTTTCAGGTCAAAAGACAAACAGAAATGTGTATGAACTATCTCTGAGCTCAGTTTCACATCTGGGTAGAGTCCTGATAATCCTGAGTTTCCTGGAGGCAAACTACAGAAGAGGTTTTTTAAAAAGAAAAAATGAAAATGAAAGAATCCCTCCCCCAGAAGACGCTGTTAGGAGGGGTTTGACCTCGGCAGGGCGAGGACACGCCCATTCTTCTTGCCCCCGTTCATGTGGCTGTAGGGGATGTGTTCATCATAGGTCCGTTTGATGCTCAAGGAGGACCCTCCCTCCCGGCCCCCAGCATCCTCTCTCTGACAGTGAGAGGAACGATCCAAGGGAACATTCTCCATGTCCTCAAACTCCAGCTCCAGCTCCTCACTCTCAGGCGCCTTGTTCTCCTCGCTGTAGAAGAAGGAAACTTCCGGAAAGCTGGGGTGGAGGTCATCCTTGAGCAGGTTGACAATTTCCAGGAACGTTGGCCTCATCTTGGGGTTGAACTGCCAGCACATGCGCATCAGGTCAGTGCTGTGGAGACAGGAACCAGGGTGGATAAGTCTCAAGGTGCAGTCAGGCTGCTCCCTCCTGAACTGCCCCATTACAGACCACATCCAAGCAGTGGGAGTCCTTGCCCTGGCTGTGGCTGTATGCTCAGATGGTAGTCAAGGCTGGATCAACAATTCTAGCAGGACTGAAAGACCATTTTGACAAGCAAGCCAGACAGGCATGGTAGTGCATGCCTGCTATCCCAGCTACTCTGGAAGGCTGAGGTAGGAGAACTGTAAATTCAAGGTCTGTCAGGTTAGCGACTTTCAGGCCAGTCTGGCAGGTACAACTATATGGGCTAAACACAGGGAACTAGTTTCCAGCTCATTCAAAAGAAAATACCAGAAGCAGTAGAGCCTCTGAAATTATGAGCCACAGTTAATTAAGTCTCTCTTCCTTTAAGTACAACTTCTCAGGTATTCCCTAGCAGTGATAGCTAATACATACAGTCTCATTGATACATCTATGCAATGCCTATGACTATATTCAAGCTTTGACCACACAGGGCCACTGTGTTGTCACTATTTACAACAGAGCCTTTAAGGAAAGGTTGTGAACCTCTACCCCAGGGTTTAATTTACATTCCAACTGTTATGATGATAAAATGTCCCAATAGACCAATAAAAGACACAGAGGAGAATCATCTTAGCTCATGATTATGTTAATTGATGTCACCTAACATAGCACTGTAGGTGGCACCCTTTCCTATGCAGAGGGTCCTAAACTCTATAAAGTGGAGAACACAAGCTGAGCAAGCATGCCCGAGTTCATTCTCTATCTGCTTTTGACTGCATGTGGTGTGACTGGCTGCTTTAAGTTCCTACTGCCTTGACTTTCCCACTGGGGTGGACTGCAGCCTGGAATCAGGAGCTAAGATGATTCTCCTCTGTGTCTGTTTCTTTTTTTTCTTTTTTTTTCTTTTTTTTTTTTTTTTTGGTTTTTTGAGATAGGGTTTTTCTGTGTAGTCCTGGCTGTCCTGGAACTCACTGTGTAGACCAGGCTGGCCTCGAATTCAGAAATCCGCCTGCCTCTGCCTCCCAAGTGCTGGGATTACAGGCATGCGCCACCACGCCCAGCGCCCCCCCCCCACTTTTTAATCTCTGTCACCATAGTGAAACCTGACCAAAAGCAATTTAGGGGAGGAAGGATTTAGTTGGATCACTGTTGGGCAAGCAGGAACTCAAGCACCTAGTTACAGCCATCCTCGGTCAGGAGCTGAGAGAGGCAGGCGTGTGGATGGACTTGGCTTGCTTGCTCTCAGCTTGCTCCTGATACTATGGCACTTAGGGGCCCCCTGCCCAGAGTGTGGTGTTGTCCACAAAGAGCTAACAATCAACACAAGCCCCAGAGGTATGTTCATAGCCCAACCTAACCTGAACTTTTTCTCAGTTGGGGCTCTTTTCCCAGTTGACATCTTCTTGGGCTCCATTATGTTATCCCCCTTACCCATCTCTTTCCTCTTCCCTTCCCATTCCTTTTCCCTATTTTTTCTTTTTTTCCCCCTATTTCCACTTCTTTTTTTCCCTCTCCTCTGCCCTCCCTCTTCCTTCACTGAGCATCGCCCCTCTTTGTACTTCTTTGTTTAGAGACACTGGTCTCACTAAGGTGCCCAGGAGGGGTAAGGGGATAACACTTGAAATGTAAACAAATTAAAAATAAACAAACAAACTTTTTTTAAAAGATGTACACATTTGGGGCTGAAGAGAATGGTTCAGTGATTAAGAGCACTAGCTGTTCTTCCAGAGGACCCAAGTTCAGGTCTTAGCACCTGCATAGCAGCTCACAATGTCTGTAACTCCAGTTCCAGGGCATCCAACACCCCCACACAGACATACATGGAGGAAAAACACCAATGCAAGTAAAACAAACATAAATCATTTTTATTTGTTTTTGTTTTTGTTTTTCAAGACAGGGTTTCTCTCTGTATAGCCCTGGCTGTCCTAGAACTCACTCTGTAGATCAAGCTGGCCTCAAACTCAGAAATCTGCCTGCCTCTGCCTCTCAAGTGCTGGAATTAAAGGTGTGTGCCACCACTGCCCACAATAATTTCTTTTTAAAAAAAGAATACATATTTCCAATCCCAGGGATTGGACAATAGAGGGAGGAGGATCTTGGGGACTCAGTGGCTAGCCAGCCTAGCTGAATCAGTGAGCACCGCACCAATGAAGGGCCATTCCGCAATGGAAATGCTCTCCACACATGTATGTGCACAAGTGTATGTTTTAAAAAGATTTAAGAGGATAAAGAGATGGCTCAGTGGTTAAGAGCATTTGCTTCTCTTAAAGCTGACTAAGGTTTAGTTCTTGACACACATGTTTTGGTTCACAAATACCTGTGATTCCAGGTCCAGAGGATCTAACACCTTATAGTGTCCTTGGGCACCAAGTATATATGCTATGAACATACATGTAGACAAACACTCATATATCTAAGATAAAAATAAATCTTTAAAATGGATTTGATATGCAAATGTATGCACGTAGACTGCATGACACATGCACAGACATACATATATGTAAGCATAAGCACATATGTAGGCACAAGTGAAAATGAAAGTGGGCATCCAAGATGCAATATGCAAAACAAGCCTGCATGTAAAGACACACACTTAAGTACATGTGGGGCATAAGGCCTGCAAACCAAACCCATGCATATTTACCTAAAATATACAGACACAACATAGGTAATGTGCAAATCCTTACACACTCCAGATGTTTTCTATACTTACAGTCTCTCTGGACAATTATCAGGGGGATCCAGATAGCCTCCATCCATGACAAATTTCAACACCTGTTCATTAGACAGGCCTTGATAAGGTTGTTCAGCCAGGCTAGTGATTTCCCAAAGGACCACCCCAAAGGACCTGCCAATAACAATTGAGAGCAGTAAACAAAGAAGCCAACACAACATACAATCTCAAATACATTCATACCTCTTTTGGCTTACTAAAACTTTGTTGACCAATAAACAGAACAAATGATGGACCGAGGTGATATCTCAGTTGGCAAAGTCCTTTCCACCAAAGCTTAAGTGCCTGAGTTCAATGTCCAAAACCCACGTAAAGAGCTGGATGTGCAGGCCAGCAAGACATCTCAGCAGCGGCACTTGCCAAGCCTGATGGCCTGAGTTAGATCCCCAGGATCCATATGGTGATGGGAGGAGAGAATTGACTCCTTTGACCCCCACATATATGCTGTAGCATGGTGTCCCCCACATCTTACACACACACACACACACACACACACACACACACACAGAGATTTATATTTTAATTCATGAATAAGTTCTTCTAAAACTATCCTCAATTGATACATAAAGGTAGCCATCTAAGGGAACCCTGACAGACAAACCTTCATTTCTATTATGTGAAGGCAGGCTTTCCTCTATCACCTCCTGATGACCACATTAGTGGGACCCCTGGAGGAATTCAAGCCCAGCACCAATATCCGCCCATGTATGCACAACTCACCACATATCAGAAGAAGCAGTGAAGACTCCATCCTTCAGGGACTCGGGTGACATCCACCTCACAGGCAGCAGTCCCTTGCCCCCTTTCCGATAGTAATCTGTCTCGTAGATGTCTCTTGTCATTCCAAAGTCTGACAACAAACAGTGCACAGGTTTTTCAGGTCATCCTCCTAGCATCTTGAGTGCTCCACCCCTTGAAGCACCACTAGAGGTTCTATGGGTGGCAGGCAAATTCACCACGAGGGGATTCTTGAGGTGTATGGATGGAGAATAGGGGCTGTTATCCTTCCCACCTACTCATTCCTCAGTTCCAAACAGACCCTTTTCCTTTATCCAGATAATCTGCTATTCCCTCGACTAAACTTGAGGTCTCCTTTTGACCTTGCCTCTTGCTGATCTCCCCCTAATCCATCTCACTTCTCATTGACTTCACAGTCTAGGCTCACCTCATCTCCCTTGTCTATCCTCCAACCTGGGGAGGTAACATGGTAACATCCTGCCACACAAGGGCTGCTATGTGAATAGACGAGTACTCCTTCCAGTTCTCATTGTTTTTGTTTCTTTCTTGGGATGAACTATCACATATTCCAGGGTAACTTTGGACTTGCTACATAGCTGAGGATGACACTGAGTTTTTGACCTTCCTGCCTCTACCTCCCCAAGTGTCCAGAGACATGCACTGCCACACCTGGGTTTTGTGGGGTTTTCTCGTAGCTCATGTAGAAGGTCTTTAGGATCATAAATACAGAATCATGTCCCATCTTCTTTTATACAGGCTGATGTCTTTGGGTATATTCCTGTATATTTAAGTATATTCCTGAAACTTCATGCAGGCTGATGTCTTTGGGTGTGTATGATTCCCATTGTTATGTAGAAAAATATCTCCTGGAATCACACATACATTCATCTCCCCACCTGCTTCCATGACTATGAGGCAGGGATATGTTTTGGGATCTTCATGGGACCTTGCCTGTTCTGATTCTCACTGGTTTTCTAGAGAGGCAAGTCCAATGACTTACGAAGCTCTTACATCCCTCTCGGCTCACTGACCTTGGGCCCCTTACCCATCCTACCCACACATTCCAACCAGCAATCCAGGCACCTAGCATCTGCCTCTGCTCTCTTTCTTCTGCATTCTCTGATTCAACCTTTGGTCTTGTCAGAACCTGTACTAAGTTTTATAGTGATTTTTACCTGTCATCTCAGCACAGGCTAGACAGAAAAGCCTCCACTGAAGATATATCAGAACCTATATCAGATTGGCTTCTGGGCATGTCTATGGGGATGTCTTGATTGTTAATTGATATAGGAGGGCTAAGCTCATGGTAGGTGTCACCACTCCCTTGGAAGAGACCGCTGGGCTGTACATGAAAGCTAGCTAGGTGTGACCCAGAGCAAATCAGCAAGCAGCAATCTTTGCCTGACTTCCCTCAGTGATAGACTACACGGTGAAACAAATCCCTTTCTCTCCAAGTTGTTTGTTTGTTTGTTTGTTTGTTTGTTTACTTATTTTTGATAGAAACAAAAAGGAAACTAGAATGAAAATGCTAACTTTCTGGGCTGGGAAAGCACCCAGAGTGGGTAAAAATATTTTTCAGGCAGCATAAGGACCTGAATTTAGGACCCCAGAATATGCCATGCCACCCAAACCCTATAATACATATACACAACACACACACACACACACACACACACACACGCACGCACACGCACGCACACAATCTCTCTCCTCTCTCTCTCTGATTCTAAGACACACCTCCAATTTTGACAGTAAAATCATGGGCGACCATGCAGTTCCGAGCAGCCAGGTCCCGGTGCACAAACTTCTTGGCATTCAAGTACGCCATGCCATCAGCAATTTCTGCCGTCATCTGAATCATTTCTTGCAAGGTAGGGGGAGGGCGGCCTGGGTTATTCTAAAGTCAAAACATGGTTTGCAATTAGCACTCTGTTTCCATGTAAATCATCTCTTACAGGGTGTGTGTGTGGTGGGGAGTGTAGCCAGGGTTATTCTAAAGTCAAAACACTGGTTTGCATTTAGTGAGGTTGGTACACAAAATCAGGTGCCCAGCTAGGGGCCTAGAGGCAGCTTACCTCAGCATCTGGCCGCAGAGAACGGAGGTGACTTTTCAGGTCTCCATGAGCCATCAATTCCATTACTACCAGTGTTGGCTGGCCTTTGGATACCACCCCAAGAAGGCGAACCTAAAGATAAAGCAGGGAGATGATTTGAAAAGGGTCCAGGTTTCATTTCAAGTCACATGCACTCTATGGTGCCTATAGCACACAAGCCACTCTGTGTTTGGATGGAGCATAGCCATCCCTATTATGGGGGAGCAAACAGGCCCACTCATATATAGAACATCCCAAGCAAATCTCAGTTGCCCAATGTTCCTCAGTATCTAAACCATGTTCCTACCTCCAGACCCTCGCAGTTTTTCTGCTCTCCTTAGCCTGGTCCCTCCCTCCCATGTTCAGTCCTTTAAGACTTTGCTCAAATAGATGCCAATCCTCTTCTCCCAGCATTTTTCTTCTAACATGACACTACTAGTTTGGGAACTGTTTTCCCTACAATAGAATGTCTAAGAGCGAGGTCAAGAATCTGCTTCAGTGTCGGCAAGAGCAAGGCATTTAGGAGCTGATACCTAGTAATTTCTTCTGAATTGAAGCTTTCCCATCCTTGGGGCACGTTCCTTAAAATCAAAGAAGTAAAGAGAACTCATATTGTTCAGGAAATGAATAATTCATAAGTCTAAGAAAGTTCCTAAAATCACTAAGATTCACAAGACCAACAACAACCCTTTCCAAGAGTATATTAGTAGAAAAAGCGTTAGACAGAATAGATTCTGCAATCTCTCAAGCTGCCTATAAGTTATGCAGAGAGCACTGAGATTCCAGATTTTATAAGTCACACTCCAGCAAGGATGGGTTTTTGGTAATGTAGCTACCCATGCATGCTGTCCATATTCTTGCAAGGACTTGAAATAACCTCATTAGCTCACCAATAGAGTTCTAACAGAACTCTTTGGTCTAAATACCATATCAGAGGTGAATAAATTTTGTTCACCTGTTTGCAGTAGACATCACACAAAAGGTGGCCCTAAATATGCCTGATAAGGATAAAAGAATATACGGTTCAACAAGAACTAAAGAGCCCACTCTGGGAACAGGAAGGCAGAGAAGGTTTGTTTTGGCTTCAAGGAGAAGAATAAAGACAGGTGTGAAGAGGCAGACTTCCGTGCAGTTAAGGGTTACAGGGAAGTCAGGAAGAAGAAGGGAATCAGTGGGAAAGTCTGAAACACAAAGGAAGATTCTAGGTGACAGAACAGTTATAGAGCTTGATTCTGGGTAAGCTGGGAAAAGATGAGATCCAGAAGGGAGTTATCACCTCCCCTGCTCTTCAGGAGGGGAGGCTTAACAGAATGGGAAGTGGGCACCAGTCTACGCCCAGTATCCTGGGTGGCTCTAGGCAGCAGAGGCAGAATAAACGAAGGAACATCCCAGATAGACTCACCACATGATGGCAGGTGAATCCCTTCATGACTGATGCCTCATTGAGGAACTCGATCCGTTCTCGAAGACTGGCTGACTCATTGACAGTCTTCACCGCAACACGGGTCTCTGCCTCACCCTTGATGATGTCCTTGGCATTGCCTTCATACACCATTCCGAAGGACCCCTGCCCAAGCTCTCGCAGGAGGGTGATCTTCTCTCGAGGTACCTCCCACTCGTCCGGCACGTACACAGAAGATGGAAACACTACTTTTCACTTATCTACATGGTTTTGTCAGCCAATCTCTTAAGAGCCCCCCAGACACCTCCCACCACATTTTTTTCTTGATCTACATACATATATTTACTCATTTTGTGACTCAAAACTTCTGTTGGGCATTGTGTATACTACCCAGTACAGGACAAGCTTCTGCCACCGTCTAAAAGATGGCAGAGGCTAGAGGATGAGCTCCAACTGGTTCAGGATCCTACATAGGAAGCACAAAAATGATGCTGTATCCCATCTTCCCTGTCTGATTCTAGATCCCTGCTACTGCATGATACCTATTCCTGAGATGGTTAATACTGTGAATGTCATAGAATCTAGAAGACACCTTGGAAACAAGCCTTAGGGAATATTTATGAAGGAAGTTTTTTAGATTAAGTTAATTGAAATAGAAAGACCCACCCTAAATGTGGGCAGCAGCATCCCATAGGCTGGAGTTCTGGACTAAATACAAAGGAAAAAGTGTGCTGAGCACCGACATTCACTGCTCTGCTTCCTAACTGTGGATGCAATGTGACCAGCTGCCAAGACTTGTCCATCATGAGGGACTGTACAATCCAATTGTGAGCCACAATGAAGCCTCCTTCCTTTAAGTTGCTTTGTCAAGTATTTTGCCATAATAATGACCAAAAATAACTTAGACACTTCCCATTGGAGTTGTTTGACCAAGTACCAATAGAATGGTGGAGGAAAGGGTGTTAAAATAGATTGAGGAAAAATGTCTACAATGCCTAGTAGTTCTTCCTAGAAGGTGGTAGATTCTCTGCCCCTATCCTCTGGACTATCCTTCACAGCCTTCTGATCCTCTTTGATCTATAGAACTCAGCAAGAAGATGCTTTTTAGTTCACCTTTACTGTTAGGAACCCACAGAGCATACTAAGAAAGGGCACCAGGAAAGAAACCACATATAAGGAGAGACTTAACCGGTAGCTGTGGCTACTCCTTGGAACCACTCAGCCTGTCAATCAACATACAAGTACATGAGGTTACCTATCCAAGGCAACAGCCTACAGGTCAAATACATTCATGCCTTGAAAGTCAAACTGTGATTGTGCTATATGAGGTACTTTGGATATCAATCCTAAATTACTACCATACGCATCCATTAATATTCTACTACCGCCAGCAGCAAACGTCTCCTCAGCACTCACCCAGACCCTAACTGGCCCCATTCTATCTTCACTTCACTTGTCTGTGTGTACGTGTGTGTACATTTGTGTCTGTGTGGACTTATGTGCAGGTACACATAAGTGCTCATACACATGAAGGCCAGAGGTTGGCATCAGGTGTCTTCTTTGATCATTCTCCACCTTCTTTTTTGAGACATGAACCCTCGTTGAACCTGGAGCCCACAGATTAAACCAGGCTGGCTTGCCATTGAGCCCCACATCTCTGCTTTCTCAGTGCTGGAATAAGAGGTACACATCACAGCACCCAGCTTGCTGCATAGGCACTGTGGATCAAACCCAGTCCTCAAGAGTGGGCAGTGACCATTTCACCTACTGAGTCATTTCCTCAACATTATTGGCTCTAATTCTCTTCTCTCAGTATCCTGTCATGGCTTCTAATTCCTTTCTTCTTAGTAAGAATGACAAGTTTTGTGGTGGGTTTTTGGCCCTGACCTTTCATACACTCCTATGGCTATGGCAAAAGGATTTTAGTCTCACATTCCAGCCTGAAGGTCCCAAGTGGTGATATCAACCTACCCAAACAGGTCTAAACAACAGACCTAACATCCCATAGTAGCAGAGTCTCTGTAGCAAGGGCAGATGGGCAAGCTCATCACTCAAGGGGGTTTCTCAATCCTCTTAGGGATAGTTTCCCTTCTCCCTATGACGCTAGCCTATCCTCAGATCTGACTTAACAGTGATGATAAAGAAAATCAAGGGCTGGATTCTGGATTCCCACAAAGAAGGAATTGGTGCTCACCATCACTGGCACTGAGGTACTCAGGGTTCGAAGATGCGTACAGTGGTCCCATTGGCCCATCCGGCTGCCTAAAGGAGGAAACAAGAGACACAATATCTTGAACATTCCATGGCATTCTGGACACTAGAAAGAGGCAAACACTATAAATCAGAAATGGATTGTTCTATATTTTGTCCAAATTAGAGAAAGTGAGGGACGAAAAATGTCAATTTTAGTGTCCTGGCCAGCCTTCATCGTTAACCCCATACAACCTAGAGTCATCCAAGAGGAGAAGCTTCAACTGGAGAATTTCCTAGAGCAGATTAGTCTGTGAACATATCTATGAGCATATGATTTTGTCAAATAGTAATACAGAAGGGCCCAGCCCACCATAGGTGGCATCATCCTTTGGCAGGTGGCCTTGGGCTGTATAAGAAAGCAAGCTGAGCATGAACCAGACAGTGGAACAGAAAGCAAGCCTTCCTCCATGATTTCTACTTCAAGTTCCTACTTAATTCCCTGTCCTGATTGAGACCTGTAAGTATAAACTAAAGTAAACCCTTTCTCCCTCAAGTTCTTTGGGTAAAAATGTTTTATCCTAGCTACAGAAAGAACCCTAGAACAATAAAGCAGACTAAATTTAAAAGCATGTCAATTCTGCAGTGACAACATAGTAAATGACACAGAAAAAAATTGCTCTGCCACTATTTAAAAATCACCTGATTAGCCAGAGGCATTTTTTATTATTTTCAAATATGTATGTCTTACTTGATTTTGGTCTTGAAAGAAAGAAAGAAAGAAAGAAAGAAAGAAAGAAAGAAAGAAAGAAAGAAAGAAAGAAAGAAAGAAAGAAAGGAAGAAGGAAAGAGAGAGAGAAGGAAGGAAGGAAAAAAGATTGAAAGAAAGAGAGAGAGAGAGAAAGAAAGAGAAGGAAGGAAGGAAAGAAGGAAGGAAGGAAGGAAAAAAGATTGAAAGAAAGAAAGAAAGAAAGAAAGAAAGAAGGGAGGGAGGGAAGAAGAAAGGAATGAATGAATGAAGGAAGGAAGGAAGGAAGGAAGGAAGGAAGGAAGGAAAGAGAGAAAGAAAGAAGGAAAGAAAGAAAAGCAACAGCAATCAAGCCAGGTATGCTAATGCATACCTGTAGGTGGCGTGGCACACACCTGTAATCCTAGTATTTGGGAAGCTGAGGCAGGATGATCACAAGTTCAAGGTCAATCTTGGCTATATGGCCAAAGAGCAAACAGCAAAGACAGAACCGGAAGCTACCATATTAAGTAAAATAATTTAGACATAGAAATACAGTGATAGCTATAAATGGTGTGACAGTAGATTGGGGACTAGGAGGGAAAAGGAAGAGGCTCAAAGGAGGGGAGATTATAGGATAAGAGCATAATAGTTGTAAAGACGGAATGGTGAACTTCTTTCATATATATATATATATATATATATATATATATATATAAATTATACATGTGTATATCCCATATATACGGGATATGAAAACAGAAAGGGAGATAACTTCTAGAAAGGATGTGGAAGGAGGAGCAAGGAAGGTATCTATAAGAAAATATAGCGATATATACATATGAAAACATCATAACGAAACCCATTATTATGTAAGCTAGCTAAATCAGTAAAACAACAAAAGTCAACCACGTTTATGCTTTGCCATGGTTGGGATATGAAATGCCCCCCGCATATGTCTGAACATTCAGCCGCCTCTAGTGGTGCTATTTTGGATGGTCACAGGCCCTCTTGGGAGTGGAGCCTGATGAAGAGGTATGTCACAGGGCCAGCTTTGAGGATTCTGCACCCAAGGCCACTATCTATTCTTTCTCCACTTCCTGTGTTTGGACGAATTGTGAAGAACTGTGTGCACTCTCCTGTATCCATGTCTCCCCTTTGACAGTGGACTGAACTGTAAGCTAAAATCAATGTTTCCTCACCAAAGCTGCTTTTTGTCAAGGTATTCTACCACAGCATCAGGAAAGTAAGTAATACATGTTTGAATTATACGTTCTTGTCAGTTTCAAATCTAAGTTGGCTGGAGATACTAAGAGCTGGGTAAAAATAAATCAATGGAAGGATGTAGGGAGAATGAACGAATCAAAGAGGATTTGTAATAGAGTATAATATTATACAGTAAATGTATTACCTTAATTGCAATGTAGCATATCCTACATGAATAAAACTTATAAGAAACGTAGCTCTGTCTAACTCAATATTGTTTTGTTTTGTTTTGTTTTCTCCAAGAGAGTCAGTTGTTAGCCACTTGCCAACATACCATACCCTTGCTTACCTCTTTCTCAGGAATAGATAAATACTTCCAATCACAACACTGAAGAGGAAGACAAAGATTAGGGGCCCGATGATAATTTTGGCAATATTTGATGGAACATCTACTGCAACAGAACAAGAAGGTACATGTTTAGCATCAAAAGGAATTACTGGTAAAAAGTAAATTAAAAGTACACCATTAAACGCAAGCTGTTTGTGGGTCAGACCTGTTATTGCACCACCTGGGGTGGGGAATGGAGACAGGAGGACCATGAGTTCAAGGCCACCCTGGGCTATAAACCAAAATCCTAGATATTTCCAAGCAAGACAGGGCCATTGCATACATGAACTCACAGCATGTGGGAGCCATTGGTAACTGATGCCTGCTAGGAGAGGAAGAGTCTTCAGGGACATGGCCAGTGAGAAGCTCCTCATATTCCAGTAGATGGCCCCACACCTGATGCATATAATGGCAACTCAACGGTACATAGTGGACTCATGGTTGTTTGTTATTTGTTTGTTTAAAAATCATGTGAAGTTGAAAGGAAAAGGTAGTGAGAGATGGCTAAGTCAATAGAATGCCTGTATTGTGAACATGAGGAGTTAGAGACCCACAACAAAACCATGTGAAAAACCTGGACATGCTGCTACAAACTTGCATTCAAAGTACTGGTGAGGCAGAGACAGGCTGATCCCTGGGGCTTCCTGGTCAATCCCCTAGCCGATATGCCAAGTGTTGGCTATTCCTTCATCATGACATCTGTCACCAGTTCTGTCCTGACAAGCTCTACTGTGAGTTTCCCTATGAATCGACAGCAAACTGTTTCCTTGCACCTGCTGGCCCCTAGCCCACAGGATGTATCTGTAAATGCTGATAGTTAAATGAGATTCAAGAAATGACAGTGGCCTGGTTACATGCCTTCATGTGTCCTGCCTCCTCCCTTGTTCTTTAAGAGAAGGAAGGCTAGAATCGAGACAGAAGGTTCTCTGAAAAACTATGAAAATTATTATTTAAAATTCTTTTAGGATTTTAAATATATTGTTTAACAATTTCATACATGTGTACAGCGCTTCTTAACCATATCCACCCCAATGATTTATGATTTCAAAATATATATTCTTTTCTATTATTAGTATGTGTTTGTGCATGACTGTGTGTGTGCGTGTATGTCTATGTGTATGTACACATATGTACTATTTGCCCATGGAGGTCAAGATGTCTATATCATCTATCTTTCTCTATCATGTTCCATGTTGTCTTTTTTGTTGTTTTTGTTGTTTTGTTTTTGAAGGAAGATCTCACTATGTACCCCTTACTAGCCCAGAACTCACTATGTAGACCAGGCTAGCTTAGAACTCTGCCTATCTTTGCCTCCTGAGTGATGGGTCATTTCTTTCTTTATCTCTTTTGTTTTTAAGATTGTAATATAATTATATCATTTCCAATGTCCCTTACCTAGCTCCAAACCCTTTCATATCCCCCTCCTTGCTCTTCTTCTCTGAGGCAGCATCTTTCAATGAACACAGATCTCACCAATGGCTAGACCTGCTGGCCAGTAAGCCCCAGGGAACTGCCAAGTTCCATCTTCCCAAATTGAGCTTACACACTGAGTACGAGCATGCCCGTATTTTTATGTGGGTGATGGGGATGTGAATTGTTGGTAGAAAGGGTTGGCACACCTAGGCTGGTCATTTTGCAGTTTCTGTTTGACACAAAGTTAATGTACCTATAGCTTCCATCAGGATCATTTTCTAAACTGATCATTTCCTACAGCACCAAGCACTGACCCAACCATGTAAGGTTGCTATGAAGACTTACAATAATCGGTCACGTAAAAATAGGTGGGTTCTGTCCAGGAGCCATTTCCTGCCAGAGAGGTAGCCCGGACTCGAACACTGTAGTTTCCTGGGGAGAGCCCTCGAAGCCTGCAGCCCCGCTCCAGGGCAAAATGCTTCCGGGAGACACAGAGGTGCAGCTCCTAGAAGGAAAGAGAAGATGGTTAGTTGACTTTTGCATACCCGGGCATATGCCTCCCAGGTGTGGACATCATAGTTGGGCTACCACTCAGGTGAGGGGGGGGAGCAAACAGCAGAAGAGTCTAACCTGTCAGAGGCGTTGAGGATTTGGTTGGTTTGGTTTGTGGGCATGTGGGAGCGATGCTTTGGTTTCCTTGAGACAGAGTCTCATGTGACTGCAGATGTGATAGTCTGCAACTCAGGATGTGGAGGCCGTTTCTGATCCTTAGCCAGGTCCCCAACACCTCACCCGGGGATGTGCCCAGAGACTCTACCCCTGAGCCATGCCCCAGCCCCTCACTGTATATTCTAGCTAAGCACCCACCACTGAGACCTTGTCTCAAAACAAAAAGCAAACAGAGATCTTGGAATGAGTGTGCTGGGGAAAGGAGGCTCTCCAACCAGCCAATCGGGAGCCTCAGGGATGCAGCTTCTGAGTGGCTATCATCTTGGTGCTGGTTTCCTGATGATGGAGCTTCCCTTTGGTGACCCATACTTCTATAAGTAACCCCAATAAATACACTGGTTCACTAAGCTAAACATGAGTTAGGATCATTTCTTTAATCTGTCCTCAGTGCTCTATCTGGGGTGAAGGGCCAGATGTTTGTGCCAATCAACACAGAACTAGCCCTTGAACACAGAACCATTTATCTCCAAAACTTCTCCTCTTGCCCATCCCACCACAGCAGGGTATTTTGTTGAGGAATCCAGCACAGTCAAAAACAAGAGGCAATGAAGGGGCTTTCATGGTTTAAGTCATTTCCCACACCACCCAGGCTCATCAGAATTAAATGGACCCACAGACTTAATGTCTATGAACAAACACAAAAGATCTTCCCTACTATGGTGCTGCTCCCCACCACCACCCCAGCTTCAAAAATGGAGCTGGAAAGCAATAATGGATTGGTGGTTCAGGTGGTAGAAAGCCTGCCCAGCATGCATAATATGCCTTGGTTTCCATCTTAGCCCTACATAAACCGGGCTGAAGCACATGCATGTGGACCGGAATAGGAAGTTGGAGTCAGGCAGTGTGGAAGCTCGAGGCCATCCTCACTTACATTGGCTACATGAGAAGTTGGAGGCCAGCCATTGTCTCAAAAAGAAGAAGGCAGAGAAGGAAAAGAAGAATTGGCATTCACCCCAAAGATATATTAGAATCAGACATAGATAAATTGGAGGTGCACACTTCTGATAAGCATGCAGCCAAAGATAAACCCAGAGCTCATTAGGAGGAAAACCATGTTGCCTGGGGAAATAACTTGATCAAGCCTGTAATCACCATACCCAAAATTCCAAACCAGTTCCATCACTTCTCTCTCATGCTGAGAACTGCACTGGCAAAGGTTTAAGAGGTGCAGGGTATAGAAGAAAAAGAAAATGTAAGGATAGTTGCTGAGGGCTCATGGGGAGCCCTGTCTCTAAGGTTAGATAATTACCACAGACACCTCCAGGGGTAGAGCAAGAAAGGAATACAACAGAAAATTCTGGAGCATTAACTGCTCTCTATGGACATACATCATACAGACATACACACAACATGTAGAAACTCAGATACATACCACATGCACAAATAAGCACAGAGTCACAGACACATCACCCTTAAGAGAAAGATACACCACACAAAGAGCACACACCTTACACATACTTACACAAAACACATACACACACACACACACAGAGAGAGAGAGAGAGAGAGAGAGAGAGAGAGAGAGAGAGAGAGAGAGAGAGCTGGGGAGGAGGCTGTGCAGTCTAGAGAACTTGCTCTTGCAGAAGGCCCAGGTTTAGTCTCATTGTCCATATTGAAATGCTTACAACTACATGTAAGTCCAGATCCAGGACCTGCACAAAAGTGGCACATATATACACTACTTACATGAGGAATACACAAATAAGTCTTAAGGGAAGGAAGAAGAAGGAAGGAAGGAAGGAAGGAAGGAAGGAAGGAAGGAAGGAAGAAAGGAAGGAAGAACAGTCTGCAGATTTGTCCCGTAGGCCCTGAGTGCTGACTCCATGTCCTGAGTCACTGGTAAAGTGCAACCTTTGGATGCCAAAAGGAAGAAAGAGTTCACAGAGGAATCCCATCTACTTTTGAGGCTTTATTTTACTTTACTGGAACTTTGAAAGTTTGGTGAAGTCGGTTTTGCTATATTAAGGGCAAATTTTGGCACATAGGCAAACTCAGCCCACCATCTGTTATTATAAGGTTTTATTGGCTCACAATTACATTTACATAAGGCTTGTGCTGCCTTCAGCTGACTGAGTGCCTGTTCCAGGCCTGCAGCGCCCTGGTGAAAGGTGAGTATCCCACTCTCAGGCTCTCAACAGCTGAGGAGCAGCTGTAATGTCACTGAGTGTCAGCTCACGGTGCTCCCTCTAGTAGCTTAACTACAACTTCAAATTTTCTCCTGGATTCTTACTGTCTCTGCACCCACCCATCGACCCCCACAGTTGCTGGTATAGCAAGGAGGCACATAAGAAAGATTTAAATGATGTGTTCCCAAAGTGGGATGAATTTCTCTCTAAAGTAGAATGAGCCTCATCCTGTGAGAAAGGACAGAAATGTGGGCAGCCCACCACCCAGCTTGAAGGACACAGCTGAGAAATCCTGCCAGATATGCACATGCAGCAAAGCCCAGTGACCCGTGTTCAGTGCAGAGAACCCACAGTAGAAGGAACAAGCTGACTCTCAAAAATTGTCCTCTGACTCCCTCAAGCAGGCTATGGCCTGGCCACACACTTCCCTACCCACTTCACACACAAAAAATAAATTTAACTTAAAATTGAAATGATAAAAGAAAAAGACTCTAAATCGGCATTCCTAGCCATCTCCCAGGGAAGACTGCATCAGAGATTTGAACTCTAATAACTCAGCATCTGGTGTGGGAAGCTTTGGATAAAAGTTCCTGACCAGTATTGTGTAGCAACGTCCAACAAATTAAAACATTCCAATCTGGAAGGAAGTTTCTTAAGATTCAGAAAGTTCTAAAGAGAGGCTCTGTAAGGCTCAGGAAGTCAACCACTCACAAGTCTCAGGAAGTCCCTGAAACTTCTGGGATTCACAAAGCCTCGTCTTCCCTAAGATTAAACAGAGAGAAGGACTACTGAGGAGAGGAAACTCTGACTGGGAAAGCTGCCTGCAAAGTCCTTCAGAGAGCTCCAAGGTTCCAGCTTTCATGAGTTATCATCATCCATGCTGAGTGATGAGCTTTTGGTGATGTGCCTGTCACTGCGTCATCTCTGTGCCTATAAGTAAGCCCATACCTTTACTACTATAAGTAACCACCAATAAAAAGGCACTGGCTCACCACTTTGGACTTTGGTAGTGTTCTTAGTTTTGTCTGTCATTTGGTCCCTGCTTGGAGTAAGAAGACATTTGTCCACATCTCCACCAGAATCGCACCATACAACATCAAGACCTGGAATCCTTACCTCATCACCATATCGCCGATAGCTCACTTCATACAGCACAATCAGACCATTAGGCTCCTTTGGCTCTTGCCACATTAAGTGTACAACATTGTTCTCAAAGATTTCATGGGTCACAGGGCCAACGATGTCATCTGCCTTAGCTATAAGAAGCAATTAAAGGGTAAGATAGAACTCTCAAATTAAATTCTATTACTTAGCACCAACAGCTAAAAGACCTGGTCAAAGCTAGCTATGTAATTTTCCCATATTTTATTTTCTTCAGCAGAAAATGTAAAACTCATGAAGTAAGAAGATATCTCAGTCAATAAAACCTGAGTTCAATCCTTAGGACCCACATAAAAGAGCTAGAACATAGTGTTCTCATAGTAATCTCAATGTTGAAAAGATGGACACAAGCAGATTCCTGAAACTCATTGCCCAGCTAGTCAGACCTAACTAAGTACTAGGCCCATGAGAGAGGCTGCATCAAAAGAACAAAGATAAATGGCACCTCAAAAAGGTGCCCAAGGTTAATTTTTAGATTCAATGTATGTGAATCTAAAACACATGAACACACACAGGAAAAATAGTAGGATATGGTGTGTAATGGTTCATGTTAATTGTCAACCTGACAGGATCTAGAATCAAGTGATGGGAACCTGAGCTTGTCTGGGGGGGATAATATTAATTATGTTAACTGAGCTAGGAAGGCCCACTTTGGGCGGTACCATTCCCTTTACAGGATTGTAGACTGTATAAATGGAGAAAGGGAGCTGAGCACCAGAACGCATTTACTGTTCTCTTCTTCTGATTGTGGATGTGATGGACCACCTGCTTCAAGCTCCTTTGACACAGACTTCCCAGCCACAGTGGAATGTACCTTGAACAGTGAGCTAAAATAAACCCTTCCTCTTTAGGTTGATTTGTCAGAGGATTTTTATCACCACAAATAAGAATGGAAACTAAGACATCAGGAGACACTTGAGTAGGTATGAGGACTCCTTAAGCCTAGGAGTTCAATGCCAACATTGGTAACAAAGCAAGATACCATCTTCAAACAAAAACAATAAATGAGAACACTTTTTAAGAACATCTCCACACTGTGTAGCAGGGAGAAAGCTAGTCTGTGGCCAGTTGGTTCTCCAACCTTATAAAGAGTAAGCCCAGAGGAAAGTAAGCCCACCTTCAGGCATGGTCCTGGCACTGACATAGGCAGCCACACTGCACCTCTCATCTGGGGATTCTTGGTTGCATGCCTGCAGCTCAATGCGGTACCCAGTGAAGTGTCTCAGGCCAGAGATGACAAGTGACTCCTTGTTCACCACTTTCTCAAATGGTCTGTGCTCCTCTTGGCTTGTGGGCAAAATGGTGGATGAGACGTTGGGGAAATCTGGAAGTGTGGACATGGTGGTTGTCACATTCCCCACCTCTTCAAGGGATCTTCGCTTCCGGGATGGCCTGTAAGAAGAAACCATGCATGGGGTCATAACATCACCATCTAAAAATAAAATGATACTGGAAAAGACAATGCTTAATTAATTAAAAAGAAAGAGACAGGATGGAGGGGAGGTACAGGGGACACAGATTAATTTCCACACAGATGCCCTTCTCAGTGATATCAACAATGATGACACACCCACTCTCTGGGTGTTCTCCGCTACAGGGCTACCCCAAATCCCCTCAATATGCTTAATTAAAGGATTCCAATCTTCTGAAGAAAAGGCCATTAGGGGCAGAGTTAATAAGATTTAGAAGGCACGCAAGAGTATAGCTATTTGGGGGTGGAGGTGAAGGGTACAATCTATAGTCCAGGGCCCAGGGAGTTTAGAGGTCAGGTGGGGTTGGGGGTAGGGACAGCCATGTGGAGACAGGGGGAGAGGAGGAGGTATGGGATGGATGTGGAACAGTCGGAGGATGGACAGGGGTTGGCAGGGTGGGGAATAAAATACAGAGTATATAAAATAATTAATAATAATAATAATAATAATAATAATAATAATAATAATAAAAAACCACAGGAGGCTGTTTTCCTGATGGGTTCCGTGCACTTCTCCAGAAAAATCACTTCCTGTCCTTGTCATACTTTCCCCATGACTTCCCAGTCACACTCCTGGTTGCCGACTTTACACTGTTCCTGAGAGATTAAAACTATGGATCTAGAGTCATTCCAACATTTGGTTTTGGTTGCTTCTTTTTGTCTGTTTGCTGTTTGGAAACAAAGTCTCACTCTGTGGCCAGGAACTCACAATGTAGCTCATGCTGTCCTTGGACTCCCAGCACTCCTTCTATCCCAGCCTCTTATTTGAGATATTTGGATCTAAAGCCACAAATTAAAGTCTCTGGATATTATCCTTTTAGGCCTCGGTTTTTGTACAATGGCCTTCTTAACTGAAAAAACAGCTTATTAAGCCTCAGTTGGATCCATTTTAGTGAGATCGAGACAATTTATGTACAGTCACAAATGAATCTGACAAAAATAACCAGGATACTCAAGCCTCACAACACTGGGAATTCCTATCTGAGTACCTAAGGACGATGTGGACTCATCACACACGCCACAGGCAGCGTGTAGTCTGTTTCTTGTGTGTTCACTGTTGTGGTTGTTATTTTATATGTATGGGCATGTTTAACTTGTAGCTAGTACTCAGGCTGTCTCTGACCCCTGACATTTGTAAAATTGAAGATCTGTAGTAACCTTGCCTTGTGCAAGCCTACAAGCTGCATGTTGGCATTTTTTGGCAAAAAGGAAAAGGGTTTATTTTTATTTATCTGTGTGGTGTTGAAAGACTTTTACTTTTGCAGTACTGGATAATGAGTCTTCATTCTATCTTATTTTGACGTGTTTTAATTTTGCAGTGCTGGATTCCGAGCACTTACTCTGTGGCATTCTCTGTTTTGTTTTGGTTCTACAATGCCGTGGGTTCAGCCACTCCTCTGCTTTTTTTTTTTTTTTTTTTTTTTTTTTTTGTTTTTGTTTTTTTTTGTTTTTCAAGACAGGGTTTCTCTGTGTAGCCCTGGCTGTCCTGGAACTCACTCTGTAGACCAGACTGGCCTGGAACTTAGAAATCCACCTGCCTCTGCCTCCCGAGTGCTGGGACTAAAGGCGTGTGCCACCACGCCTGGCTCACTCCTCTACTTTTCATGTCATCTCATGTCTGCAGGGCAGGGCGCTGAACCTCTTACTTAAGTAACTGCACCATCAGATATTGAACTCAGTTTTTACTTTTATTTTATTTCATTGCTAGGGCACGCAAGGCCTGTCACATGCTAACCCAAGCATGTAATAGTAATCTACAAATGCACTAAAACCCCAGGCTCAAGAAAGTATTTTAAATAAATCTAATAGACTAAGATTTATTTAAAAGATATCTGTAATTACACACTGACTGCAGCACAATGTGAATATAACTTTTTTAAAGATTTATTTTATTTTGACTTGCAGGGCCTGCATATGTGTGCAGTGCCCACAGAGCCCAGGAGAAGGCAGCAGATTCCTTGAATCTTCAGTTACAGGTGGATGTGAACCAATAGGAGTGCTGGGAACTGAACTCCAGTCCTCTGCACAGGCAGTAAGTGCTCTGAGTCACCAAGCCATCTCTCCAGCCCCAGCATAACCAAACCAAAATTTTGTGTGACTTGCTTACATACTACATTGGCTTGACTGCTTTACCCAGATCTCTACGGTATGACTGCATCTCAAAGGGGTTCTATCAAAATAATATAAGGAGAAATGGCTCAGTGGTTAGAAGCACTAGCTGCTCTTGCAGAGAGAGTTTAGTTCCCAGGATCTATGTGGCATTCCAACTCTTCATAACTCCAGTCCCAGAGAATCCAGTGCTCTCTCCTGGCATCTGCTGGCACCAGACATGTACATGGTACACAGACATACATATGAGCAAAGAATCAAACACATTAAATTAAAAATAAGTGAATCCTTAAACACGATATTAAATTTTAAAATTACTGAAAAATATCAACGAAGCCCTCTGAACTCCATTCATAAACATGACTTCAATATCCAACAGTCTCATATTAATCCAATAGTATTAACCAGAGAATGCCTCCATCGCTTCTTTGGAAGACTGTGACACCCCTGCTGTGGAGTGGGCAGAGTTCAGTATGCTACCACACCCAGGATGTTCCTCACTCCACTGAGTATTCTAGCCCCAAACATCAACTGGGGGTTAGATGAGAAATGCTGCTTAGAAAGAAGGCCACAAAACTCTAGACCTTCAATAACAGATTTATTTTTCAATTGGCCACTAGAGGTCAGATTAGGCCTGGAAATAGGGAGAGAGAGAGATAGGGAGAGAGGAAGGGAGGGAGAGAGAGAGAGAGAGAGAGAGAGAGAGAGAGAGAGAGAGAGAGAGAGAGAGAGAGAGAGGAAGGATAGATGCTATAGATAGATTATAGATCGGATAGATGATAGATTAGATTAATAGATAAATATGAATAGATTAATCTATTAATCTATCTAATCTATAGATAGATAATAGAATGGATAGATGATGATAGATGACAGATTAGATTAATAGATACATAAATTATAGATTAGATTAATAGAAGATGGATAGATTATAGATTAGATTAATAGATACATAGATACTGTAAACACGGTCAAAGCCTCAGCTAGGAAAGCCCTAGATCACAGGTGACGCTGCTTTTCTGAACAGTCATATTGTCAAATGGCCTTCCAAGTGTTTGTGTTTCTATCCCCAGATCTGTGCTGTTCTCAGCCTTGGTCGGAGAAGCCTCTTACTGCAGTGAGTAGTGACGGATGCAGAGACTCATTACAGCTCAGGCTGCTGACAGTGAGTGACTGTGAGTGCTCAGCACAGATGGGACGTTTTATCAGCCCCACCCCCAAGGGGGTGAAACACCTCTAAGAGTCAAAGGGTTGGAAATCCTGTCCTCTGGGCGTGACATGGCTATTGTGCTCACAAATCACAGCAGCTGGGACTACTTACATACGACCTGCACAAAATCAAGCCAAGTAAAAATCCCAACACAGGGGAAGGGGGGCTACCCCTTTCCCTTTCTTTCTTTCCTTTTGAGACAGGGTTTCCTGGCTGTCCTGGAACTCACTCTGTAGACCAGGCTGGCCTTGTACTCAGAAATCCACCTGCCTCTGCCTCCCAAGTGCTGGGATTAAAGTTGTGTACCACCATGCCTGGCGGGCTACCCCCTTTCTGAGGAGTTATTGGCAGCCAATGCCTGCTCAGGAGAATCACTTCCTTTTGAAGTTGTGAGCAGAGGTAGGTTGCACATATACCAATGGATGGCCCCAGACCTGTTCACAAATAAATAGGTGAATTCAGCGGATTATCCTTCAAAGCAGCCCCTACTCCTGACTCTTGTCTTGCTTCTTGTTCCAGAAAGAGCTAACAGTGTAATAGTGTTCTCATCTTCCTTCCTGCTGCTGCGTTTGTCTCCTTTGGTAGCCTCCCTAGGACTGAAGAGAAATGGCTCCTCAGTCTCCTGCCACGCTGTATTCCTTTGATCCACCATCTTTTCTTGTCATATTGCATTGTCTAAAGACCCAGAGAAATGGCCATTAAGAATGATGAGATTGGGTTTAATAACAAGTAGAATTCCCTATCACCTAAAGCTAGAACATCAAGCCCCAGGCATGGTATTGTGCACACCCAGGTACAACAAGCCTCAGGCATGAGGCTGTGCACACCCAGGTACAACAAGCCTCAGGCATGGTACTGTGCACACCCAGGTACAACCAGCCTCAGGCATGGTGCTATGCACACCCAGGTACATCAAGCCTCAGGGATGGTACTATGCACACCCAGGTTCAACCAGCCTCAGGCATGGTACTGTGCACACCCAGGTACAACCAGCCTCAGGCATGGTACTATGCACACCCAGGTACAACCAGCCTCAGGCATGATACTATGCACACCCAGGTACATCAAGCCTCAGGGATGGTGCTGTACACACCCAGGTACATCAAGCCTCAGGTGTAGTGCTGTGTACACACCCAGGTACTTGTAGACAGATATTTAATGAGCAGATGCATGGAGGCAAAATGATCCACTGAGCAAGGACCCAGGAACTGTGCCTTTGATCACATACTTTAGGAAGAGTGTGTTAGTTAAAAAATTTCCCCATATTCATGCTCAGATTCCATTTCCCAGTGAAGGTGTTTAATTGTAGAATTTGTGAAGCATCCAATTTCAAGAGCTGCATTAACCACATGCAAAAAATAAATTAAAAGCCCTATAAATCCCTAATATTTTGGACCTAGCACCCCCTTCCCACTGATTAAGCAGCCACAGGGGTCACACAGATGTCCAACGGCTGAGCCATACCTAGTGTCCTCAGCACCACTGCCTGAAGAGGTTTTTCTGTGAAAACAAAATTCATTATTTTGAGGAAAGACAAAATTTCAACAGAGGGACCATTTGACTCTGAAACCCTTGAGGTAATGCTCTCTCCAAGAAAGAAAACTGTTATGACTGGGATGTGGTTTGACTCTATGTTTCCCCAAGGTTCATCTACTGGAGATTTGGTCTTTGGAGTGGGAATAAGAGGTAGTAGGCCCTTTAAGAGGCAGGGCCTAGCAGAAGCTCATTACTGGCTCCTCCCCAGTCAACACAGCTTCCTGTCTCACAATATAATACATCTCCTACTTTGGTACTATCTCTCTTGATATATCATCACCAAGGCTGCCCAGATCCAAAACTGTAAGCTACATCAATCTTTTTTTCTTCATAATGCATCAAGTCTCGGGTATTTCATTATAGTAACAGAAAGGAAACTAATACAAGTCCTACCTATCATGGATCAGTGAAAAAGAACTACACCTTTTCTGAAATTGAAGGGAATCCAGGGAAAAAGAAGGAAAAGTGAAAGAAAACTACTTCACATGATGCTATTACCGTGGATGTCAAATATGACTACACCTAACTATAAACAACTCAGCCATTTATGTAAGTCCAGCATCCTATGATCATATGTCTCTACTCAAGTAAGTGTGTGTGTGTGTGTGTGTGTGTGTGTGTGTACAGGACAGAGGACATTCCTTACATGCTACGCACATTCTGAGACAAAGATTCTCATTGGTCTGGAATTTGAAAAGTTGGCTGAGATGGTTAGCCATCAGCCCCAGAGACCCTACAGTCTCCATCTTCTTAGCAATAGGATTACTATCGAGTGCTACCACTCTGTGCTCTTTTAACATGAGTCTTAAGGATGAAACTCGGGTCCTCATGGCTACACAGCAAGAGCTTTATTGACTAAACCATCTCCCTGAATCCTGCATTTTGGACTCAGTTATGGCAGAAGATTCCAAAAAGAAAGAAAAAATAACATAATGATGGTTTCGGAGACAAAAATGATGATGAATAGTACAGACATAGTAGAACTTTGTTCAGTACAAACAGAGACTTTCTAGAGTTTTGATGTGCTCAGGAAATGGAATATTGCCTCTGATTTGGGAGGTGGGTGGGCAGAGGACAAATCTAATGAAGAACTTGAAAGAAGGAGACAAAGATAGAAAAATACAAAAAAAACCTCAGCAGCGGGAATATTCAAAGCTCAGTTCTTGGAAACATCTGGAAGTTTCTGGAAGTATGTTCTGGAAGTCATATCTGAAAAGAGGCACTACTAAGATTAAGCAGTTAGAGACCAAGAAGGTCAGCGCCCTACGATGCCCAGGATGGGTCCCACTACAGAGGAGTAACTTGAATCCGAGTGTGCAGTGCCACTGCTGAGAGTCCCCGAGTGAGTCTTTCAGGCTTACGACCTTAGAACACAAAGAATGATTTTACAGTAAGCCCGTAGGACCCAGGAGATCTCCATTCTTGGGTTCAACCAACTATGGATCAAAATTATCTGTAGACATGTCAGGCAAGATATGCCACTAACAAAACGGTAGCGTGACCATTACAAGAGGTAACCAGCTGCTCTCAGGGATATGAGGCCTGCTCCACCGCAGGAGAGAATTCATGCGTAACCCTGCTCAAAAGTCTAGTTTGGGAAGTTATATGCCCTGATGGGGAGCCTACACCTGTGGTTTTGCTAAACGAACATGTTGTCAAACTGCTCTTGACATATTTATGTTTATGCACATAGATCACTGCTGGTCTCAATCTTGGTCTGGGAGACTTCTTTTTACACTGGGCAGAGAGTCATAGATGATCAAAGTGCTGAGAATAAGTGGCTGTTGGGTGCCCAGTCCTAAATGGGAAATATCTGTCAATGCCAATGCCAATGCCGTGCACTGCAGAGGAGGAGGAAGCGGAAAGCAGCACGTAAGAACCGGAAGATGGGAAGATGGAATACCATCTTCTGGACAGGACATGGTCATCACACATCTTGAACAAGACAGCCAGCATGAAGTCACGCCAACCCCGCAACGTTCCAGCAGGCAGTGCTAACTGGTTTAATGAGTCATAAGAATGAAGAGAAGAAGGAAGAAGAGGACAAGAACAACATGAAGGAGGCAGACATGTTGGTGGGAGTATGAAGGGGGAAGCTGAGGTCAATATGACTAAGATACATTGTATACATGTATGAAACTGTCAAAGAATGATATAAGAAAGTTGTGTCATACTAAACATATACAGGCTTTTTTTCTTGTCACAGTACCCATATTATACAATATGGTGTAAAAATTATTTATATAGCATGCTTATTGTCTGAAGATGTTGTAAGTTATATAAAGTTGGTTTAATATGGGAAGGTGGGGGCCTGGCACATATTATGACATCTGTTTAAGAGACTTGAGAATCTGTGGGGTAACCTAAGGATCCTGGAACCAATCCACTGGAGACCCCAAAGGTCAACTGTGCTATGTCCATTATGCAGATAAGAAAACTGGGGCACAGAGCAGTATAGTAACTTGTTCAAACCAGGACATATAACATTAGAGAGCCAAGACAGACAGCTTCCAGAGTCCCTGATACCCAGAGCTCCGACATTCTGTAAGACACATACATGGGATGGAAACTAGATCCAGGCATATCTGCTTGTTTTCTGCTCAAATCAGGCAGAGGAAAAAGAAAAAGCTTGTAACACACAGGCATATTTACATATGTGTGAACACAAATTACATGAACATGTCATTCACTGGTGTATTTGTGTGTATGCATACATGTGTATACATATCCATAAGGGTATTTCTGTGTGTATATAAACATGTGTTGTGCATATGTGACCCACAGATATATTTGTGTGTGTTTGCATCCAATGTACAAGTGCACAGTTATTTGAGTGTTTGTGTACACACCTGTGGGTCACATGTGTACTTACATGTGAACATATGTGTGTAAGTGCACATGTGTGAAAAGGTAAAGCCATGTAAAGCCAGAGGACAGTGTTGGCTAGGGCTCCTCAGTGCTGTCCACCTTGTCTCTTTGGGCCTAGATGTTACCAGTTACACCAGTCGGCTAGCAGACAGGCCCAGGAATCCTGAGTCTGCCTCCCCACTGATGGGAATATAAGCACACACCTGTCTTCTTATGTGGGTTCTGAGTACCAAACTCAGGTCCTTGTGCTTCTAGGGCAAACACTTTCCTAACTGAGCCTTCTCCCCAACAACAAACAAGACTGTTTCCCCCAACCACAAACACACAGCTGAGCTTGGGCTCCAGTTACCTCCCCATTACATAGACTCCTGAGTTCACCTCCTTCCCTAAGAAGTCATAGCTCCAAGCTAACAGACAGAAAGAGAGCTGGCCTGTGCAAAGCTCTCACCTGGGGACAAAAACCACGTTGTGCAGGTAATCCTCGAAGGTCTTCCTGAATGAAGACTCCTCCAGCTCCTTCAGGATCTGAGAGTCAGTCTTAGGGCAGGAGCAGCACTCACTGGCTGAGTCGTCGTACTCACTCTGATTGTGCTTCTGAGAATCGTCAGACTCGAAAGGTGGGGACCAGGTCCGTGAGGGGAGCTTAAGCCCTAGGGAGAGGCAAGGCAGAATGAATGGGGGCTCAAGTCTCCCGCAGAACACACACTATACCCACATACATTTAAACACACATACACATGACACAAAGCACACTCCAACATCCATACACCATACACACACACACACACACACACACACACACACACACACACACACACGAAGCACCACAATGCATTCTCAGTAAGATGGAACAGATGAATATATCCTAGTTCAAGTTTGCATGTGTGTGTGTGTGTGTGTGTGTGTGTGTGTGTGTGTAGGTCATTCTTGGGTATATTCCTTAGGCCACACCCATGCTCCCTCACTGGGGGTTCTAAGCAAGCACTCTATCACAGTTCATGTCTCCTGGCCTCATTTTTGGAGACAGGGCTCCACTATGTTATCCAGTTAGCAGTGAACTCACTCCACACTCTAGATTGGCCTGGACTCTCTCTTTTCCTTCCTCACCTTTTCAAAGAGTCAAATTACAGTGTCAGAATACTAGGAGCTCCAAATTTGCTCTGTGTGTTTGTGTGCATTCTGTGTGTATGTCTGTGTTACCTGATTCTATGCATGAGTGAATACATGACATCAAGTGTCTTCTACAGTCATTTCTTTGTTTATTATCATTATTAAATTAATTTTATAAGGCAGGAGGACAAGCCAGAGTGCACATGTGGATGTCAGAGGATAACTTTCCGGCATCTATTTTCTCCTTCTACCATGTGGGTTCTAGTGATTAAAGTTAATCTGTAAGGCTTGGCAGCAAATACCTTTACCCACTGATATATCTTGCCAGTCCTCCATCTTAGTCATTGAGACAGTCTCTCATTAGACTTGGACCTCACAAGTTGCTAGGCTAGCTGACCAGCATACTCCATGATCTGCCTGTCTCCGCCTCCCCAGTGCCATGGTTACAGATGAGTGCCGCCAAAACCAGCTTTTTACTCCTTGGATGTTGGGGATCCAAACTCAGGTCATCCCGTTTGTACAGCAAACATTTTATCCAGCATCATTTCCTTAGGCCACAAATTTACCACAATTAAAAGTATCCAATTGTGATACAAATAGAAAGAGACTACTGGACATTTATTATATGATTATCAAAATTATGGTTAAATAAACATAACATAAAATGTTGCCATTGAGACCATGTGTGGGTCTACAGCTAGCGGCATCGTCTATTGACAGTGTGGCACAATCATTGCCTCTAGCCATTTCCAGAACTTTCTCATCTAAACCAAAGCTCTGTCCTCATTCAACACTGGATTCATTCCCTCCAAACATGGCCTCCATACTCCGCCTTTGTCCATAGTATAAGCTCTGTGGGCTGGTGAAACGGCTCAGCGGTTAAAGAGACTGTCTGAGTTCAATCCCTGGTGATCACATAAAAACCAGACATAATAACACATCTTACTCTTCAGTGCTGGGAAAGTAGAGATGGGGGGGGGGGATCCCTGGAACTCACTGGCCAGTCAGTCTACCCAAATTGGTGAGCATGAGGATCAATGAAAATCCCTGCCTCAAAAGGCAAGGAGCCACAGAGCAAGACGCCTGACACCAACCTCAAATAAAGCCCTATGTATGCGTCCAGAAGAGTAGTAACTGTGTGTAACATCTAAAAAGTTGTGTGTGCACACTAGGGAGATGGCTCAGTCAGACTCCAAACACACGAGCAGAAATGTGTGTACATCTATACACATCATGTGCAAATAAATTCTGCGATATTCACATATCACCATTTTTAACCTCCCTCGTGGTATTCATGGATGTAAGGTGATTTCGTTTTTGTTTTGAGAAAGGGTCTCATATACCTTAGAAAGGACTCAGACTTGCTATGGAGGCAGGGGTGGATATTAAATGCCCAACCTTCCTGCTTCCACCTTCCAAATGCTGCAGTAACCGGACTGAACCCCTGCACTGGGTCTACATGGTGCTGGGAGCGGAGCCAGGGCCTCCTGAAGGCTGGGAAGCTTTCCACTCACTAAGCCATATCCGCAGCCTCACAAATTTCCATCTACAGAATGAAAGTTCGTGAAGTAACCCTGGCGCAGTGCAGATCGCCTCTCACCCTAACACTCCATCGGCACAGGCAGGACGATCAGGGTTATCCTCGGGCTTAAGAACAAACAACAGCACAGTCAAACTTGTTTAAGTTACTGGTTTTTTAAACAAAACAAACAAACAGAAAGTATAGCTTTGGCTGGCTGGTGGTTTCCTATACTCAAATGCAGAGCCAACAAGTCAGAGCTGAGCCCAGGACTGGACTTGCTCTCAAGTTATATAAAGTATGCAAGGAGATAAACCACGTTGGTGATCCTGGCCCAGGCAGGGATGATGTCACAGGCATGCATATAGCACATGATCTTAGAGCTGGGACTGCTCCCAGGAGTCATCTGTCCTCCACCCCTCTCCACAAAAGGAGACAGACTACTAGCTGCATGACTTAGCCAAAAGCAGACGCCAGGCCAGGGGTGGCTCCAAACACAGACCTCAGCCACACCTCTCCAGCAGCCCCTCGGCTGCTTCTACAAGGTCATAGGCTAAGGACATTGTCAACTGAAAAGGAATCAAAGAAAAAAAATCCATGAACTAAAAGAACAGCAATTTTTCACCTTCTCTGATTTGATGGTGGGTTGTGTTTTTTGTTCTGTTTTAATAAATTGTGGGGGGAGGGGAAAGGGATCAGATAATTGCTTTTGGAAGTAAGCTCTCTCTTTGCACCATACAGGTCCTAGGGATCTGGCTTGAGTCATCAGGCTTGGCAGCAAGCACCTCTATCCACTGAGCCATCTTGACGGCCCCTGCCTTTCCCTGTTGATAACCCACTTTTAGTTATTTTGAAAAATAGAATACACTATATAGTGACTATGCAAGGCAACTCCAGGAAAGTTTATATAGCTGCTATTTCTTACACCCTGTCCACTCTGCTTCTCCACTGTTAGTGTACACACACACACACACACACACACACACACACACCAGCCTCTATGGCCAATACTGAAAAAATTTTGCATGTTTCCATCACAAAGACATGAAGAAAGCATTCACTACTCAGATTTACATATTTATATATGTCTGTGCGCTGTGAGGCTCATAGCTGAATGAAGCATTGAATGTGTTTTACTGTTTGATCCACAGTCCTGGGGCCTGAGCCCAGGGCTTTGGACCCTCTGGGAAGTGCTGTGTCAGATATCCAGCAACAGCCACAGAGCGTGAATCCATGTACAAGATGTAAAATGTGTGTGTGCACTGGGGAGAAAGTGAGTGTGGATACATGGGCAATGTCTAAAAATGTCTGTTTACACAGGAGATAGATATAGCAAATATAGATCCTAAGACAGTATCTAAAGATGTGTGTTTGCACTGGGAAGATGGTGAGTGTATGGTGGGTGCATGCCCAGTGTCTAACAGTGTGTGTGTGTGTGTGTGTGTGTGTATGTGTGCATGCGTGCGCACGCTCTGGGGGGATGGTGAGTGCAGTTCCATGTACAATGTCTAGAGATTGTGTGTGTGCTCTGAGGAGGTGGCTCAGACACTAGAGTGCCGGCAAGCATGAGGACCTGAGTCTGGGATCCCCAGAACCCACGTAAAAGGCTGGCTGTGGTGAGATGTACTTGTAATCCCCGCAACGGGAAGGTGGAGATGAGGATTCTTGACAGTCACTCACTCGCCAGATTGGCCTGCCTAGTAAGCCCAGGCTAGTCAGATACCCTGTTTCAAACAAGAATAAAAATAGAAACCCACAAGATGAGGGCTGGGCCGTAGCTCAGAGGTAAAGTACTTCCTCGTACACACGAGGCACTGGCTTCAATGCACAGTACTGACTTTTTTTAAATGGAGGGGGTAGTAGGATGGCTCAGCAGGTAAAAGAGCTTGCCTCTATGCCTGACCAGTTGAGCCTGATCTCTGGGACCCACGTGGCTGACAAGAAAACAGACTCCTGAAAGCTGTCCTCTGACCTCCAGAGACATGTCATGGCACCAGTGTGCCCCCACACAGACACTAGAGAAATACACACATACATCATTCATTCATACATACATACATACATACATACATACATATATACATACATGGAATAACTTTTAATTGAGAAAATAGGTTGAGGGTGTATCTCTCTCAGTAGAGTGTCAGCAGCACGCGTATAGCCCTGGGTTTGAATCCCTAGCACTGCATTAACTAGGCATTGTGGTATAGTCCTGTAATCCCAACTCTTAGGAGGTAGAGGCAGGAGGTGCAAGAAATCCAATATCTTCCTCAGCTACATAGTGAGTTTAAGCCCAGCTTGGTCTTCACAAGACTGTCTCAAAACCAAGAGCAAAAAATTTTAAAAACAAAATGTATAGCATTCTTGGGCATACCAAAGTTATTCTCTGACCAACTTCTACATATACATGTAGACACAAATCTACACACCCATACACATTGACACACAGTGCATCCATGCATGCACACATACACACACACACACACACACACACACACACACATAAAGTGTCTCACGTGAAACAGAATGGAGTACATGCATGTGTGCACTTGTAAGTGTGCACATGTGTGTGTGTGCATGTACACATCCTGGGAAACAGGAAAAGAGAGCTGTGCCTCCATAAGAGAATTGAGGTGCAGCGAACACCAGTACAGTGGCCTGTGCTCACCTTTGAGGCAATAATCCAGCTCAAACAGCTCGCTGTCCTCCGCCTGCCTCTCCCAGTAGACCAGGTAGTGCGTGATGTTGCCATTGGGGTCGGAGGGGGGCTTCCACTTTAGGATGATCTGAGATGAGGAGTTAGAAACCGATATGGGGTCCAGGGGGACAGAAGGATCTGGAAAGGAGAAGAGAAATAGATTTACCACGAGGGAGAACATGGAAGTTGTTGGGTGTACCTCAGCAGGCAGAAGTGGCCCAAGTGACACCACAGTTGTTTGCTACAGCATCAACAGAGAAAAGTAGCGACAGGTAAATGCTTGCCCAGCCCAGGCAGATATGACCAGATCACTGCCATTCACACTGTGGATTATGTGACCGCCATTTATTCATTTATTCCAGAGCCTTGGGCTCTGAGAGATGCCAAAGCTCGGGCTGTTTTGGGAGCTAGGAAGCTGTTCCTGGGGCCAAAAGAAAATCAAGGGAAGAAATAAATTTGGAGTAACAAAATCAAACACAGTCACTGAGAGCTCTTGAAAGCATCAAACTGTGTTTGTTTGTTTTTTGTTAAGACAAGCTCACATGTAGCCCACATGTGTACATGTGTGTTTTAGTGTGTTCAAATATGTTTTATGTGGTGTGTGAGCATGTTATATGTGGTAGGTGTGTACACACATGTGTGCTACATGTAGCAACTATGTTATAGGTGGTGTCTGTGTGAGTATTATATATAGTATGTGTGTTATATGTGTTATGTATATGAACATTTGTACATGCATGTGTTACATGCAATGTGCATATTATATTGATACATGTACATATTGTGTACATATGTGATATGTGTACATATTGTATATGGGCAGGTGTTTATGTGTGAGTGTGAGTTGCATGTAAATGTGATATGTATATATATATACACACACACACACACACACACACACACACGTGTGTGTGTGTATTACATATAATGTGTGTCATGTGGTATGTATGTGTTATATGTGTGTAGGGTATGTGTATGCATGTTAAATATGTGTGTCTGTACAGAGCCCAGCAGAGGAAGTCAGACATCCCATTCTATAATTGTCTACCTTACTCTTTCGAAACAGGATCTCTCATTGTAACTGAAGCCAAGGTGGCAGCTATCAAATGTTACCCTAGTGTTTCCCTGTCCCTGCCCCTGAACCACAGTGCATGGGAGTAGAGGCAAGTACACAGAAACCCCTGGACCCAGGACTCGGGAGCATGAACGTGGTCACACCCAGCTTTCAATGTGTGTAATGGGAACATCACACAATCTCACCCACCAAGCCACCTTCCCAGCCCAAAAGTGAACGCTTGAACTCTGAAGTAGATCGTGAATTATAGTTTCATAATATATGAAGATATGAGCCTCAGCCCTTAGCCCCTCTAGAAGCCAACCACAGGAGAAAGCCTGTTATTGAAGCTGCCTATGAAAGATAATAGAGTCAGCTCAACAGCAAACCCTTATCCCCAGCACATACTTACTAGTGGCATCTGTTTGCACATAGATGATATCACTTTTGGCTCCATAGGTCCGGCGTTCATCAGAAAAGGTGACCAAGGTCTTGACAAAGATGGCGTATTGGGTCCAGGGTTTGAGGCCCCGCATCAGCCACCCAGGGTGGCTTGGGGTCTGAGACTTAGGATCGTTAGACCTCTGGGGTGGGTCAATATCCACCACAGTCCAGCTGTTGGAGCCACAAGCATCCTGCCCATCAAACTCTGTCACGTTCTGATAAGGGCTTTTGAAAAATAAGAGGGAGAGGTGGGTTACCACTGTGTAAATGTCAATCTCAGTACTAAGTGGAATGGGGAACTTGGAGAGTACAAGATGTAGACTCACTTCTTTTCTGTTTGATTTGGTGCTCAGGTGCAGAAGTGTGTGTGTGTGTGTGTGTGTGTGTGTGTGCGCGCGCGCGCACACTCACATACATGTTTATAGGGGTTAAGTGTATGTGCATGTACCTGGGGAACAGCATCAAGTTCCACATACTTTGTTTGTTCTGTTCATCATGACAGACTCTATTCCTGGCTGGCCTCAAACTCACACAAGTCTAACTGCCTCTTGCCTCCTCAGTGCTGGGACTAATGGCATACACATCTGAGTGCTACCTTGTGTTTTGAGATAGGGTAATATTATCAGGACTAAATTCACCTCAAAGGATATTCTGGTTAGTTGGAGATCCCAAAAGATCTGTCCATTTCTGCTTCTTTGGAGCTGGGATTTTAAGTACGTTCCACAGCCTGTGGCTTTCTAAAAGTATGAATGTGTATCTGAGTGTGTGTAAATATATGTATGTGCTTTCAAGGGCCAGAGAGAACATTGGATCCCGTCGACCTGGTGGGTGGGAGATGCCTGACTTGGATACTGGAAATCAAACTCAGGTCCTGTGGAAGCAGAGTAAGCACACTGAGCTGTGACGCCTCCTCTCCAGCCTCTCCAAAGTGAACTTTTTCATATTTCCACTTCTGAATGTGGGTCTTCTCCAAAGCTAGCAGCATGAGGTATGATACATCCATGATGCCAACTCCTGCCACTGAGCAGAAGCCCTCCACCTACCACATAGCCATGAGGGTAAACTAAGACTCTGAAGCATAGCTAGGGTGGACGGGGTGTGGCAGCTTGGGTGTAGTCGATGCAGTGTCTTTCTTTCCCTTTTTTCTGCCCACCCCGACATTTTCTATGTATCCATAGAAAATTTCATATTCTCAACATGAGTTAACAACATATGACCACTGGGCCTGGGAGATGGCTCAGTGGACAAAGTGCTGTCTGTACAAGCATGAGGACCGGTTTCGATCCCTAGCACCCAGGGAAAGGCCAGGTGTGGTAGTGAACACTTGTAATCCCAGCACTGCGAGATGGAGATGGGTACATCTGCAGCCTCCGGGAAGAGGAAAAAGCTGATTGCAGGGAGCTGTGCAGTGCAGTGTCCTAGTCGTGGCCTGGCTGCTACACACAGCAACTCACAGCAGCTGTCTGTCAATCCAACCAACATCCCAGCAAGGATGGTGGAGGACCCCAAGGTCCTCTCCTAGCAGAAGAAGAGTGTGTAGCTACTAAGAGAAGTGGAGTCGCTCCCCTTTGGGGACATGGACACTGGTTGGTTGCTCATGTCTCCACATGAATGCACACATGGGCAGCACTTACTGTATTCAAAGGCTTGTTAACAGCA
Organism: Apodemus agrarius; assembly: GCA_964023405.1. Lineage (NCBI taxonomy): Eukaryota > Metazoa > Chordata > Mammalia > Rodentia > Muridae > Apodemus > Apodemus agrarius. The sequence goes on from OZ030028.1 coordinate 44,742,062, forward strand.
CAGAGAGCACATGAAGTTGAGAGGGAAACAGGATAGACACACTGGGGATGGTAGGGGGAGAACATGGTGGATGGATATGATCAAACTACACCACAGAGGTGTATGAAGATGTAAAAGAGCATGCAGACTATTTTCTTATTTGAAAGGAGAGCACGGTCTGAGCACCAGCGTTCACCTCTCTGCTCCCTGCCCGTGGGGGCCATGTGACCAGATGCTTCCTGCTGTTGCCATCCCCACCATGAAGCAGTGAGGCCAGACGGAACTTCCCACCCTTAAACTTCCTCTTGACAGCCTTTGTCTGTCTCTGCAACAAGGAGCAAAAGTCTACCTCCTTTTACTTACGCCTCTTTGTAGAAGAGCATGAATCCCAGGAGATCTCGGAAGTCGGGAGGCCAGTAGGGCTCCCACCTCAGCAGGATCTTGTCAAAAGATGTCCGAATGAAAGAAAATTTAAGTAATTCATTTTCACCTAGAAGTGTTCAAGAGAAAGAAAAAGTGAGGCAACTGGACTATCGAATAGTTAGTTTCAGACCAAAGTACTCGGCCTCCTGCCTCTCTGGGAAGAGAGGTGGATTGAAGGATGGCAGGAGTCCTACTTTCATTTTGTTACTGTGATAAAATATCATAAGAAAAAGCGACTTAAGGGAGGACGAGTTTGCTTGGCTTACAATTACAGGTCAGATTATCATTTCGGGGAAATTAAGGCAGGAAGTCAAGCGGTCAGTCGTTTCTCATCACCCACAGCCGGCAGCAGTGAAGTGATGCTGGGATGATGCCTGCTTGCTGCTTTTACTTCGCTAGCTTTCTCCACTCCCGTGTTGTTCAAGATCAAGTCCATGGAATGGCTCTTCTCAGTTTAACTAACAACCAAAGCTAAAGCCAAGCCAGCCAAATCTACTTGGTGAGCTCTGGGCCAGCAAGAAACCCCCCAAACAACCAATCATCAACCAACAAAATGCTCCACAGGCATGTCTACGGACCAGCCTGACCTGCAAAAGTCTTCAATGAAGATTCTCTTTCCACATGATTCTAGATTATGCTAAGTTGACAATTAAAATGGAGGGGGGGGCAGTAATATAATCTGCTGCTGCTTACATGGGTCTCACTCACATAAGCAGAGGACTGGTCTTGCTGAATTTGAAAGCAGATAAGTAGGTATTGAAGACTCCATACATTGGATGACCCATGCCAATGTAAAAAGCACAACTAATCAGCCACTTTTGAGCAAAGGGATGGGCTCGTTTATGTATGTGTATGTATGCATGTGTATGCATCCTCATGTATGTGCAGGTGTGATGGCTAATCTTGGCCATCAACTTGACACATCTGGGAAGACAGAACCTCAATTGAAAACTCTCCATTAGATTGGCCTGTGTTCATGTCTGTGAAGCATTTTTCTTTCTTTCTTTCTTTTTTTTGATTGATGTAAGGAAGGGCCCAGCCTACCACGGGCAGTGCCATGCCTGGGTAGATGGCCCTGGGCTATATAAGAAAGATAGCTAGCCACAAATAGCATTCTTCCATGGTCACTATTTCAGTTCCTGCCTCCAGGTTTTTGCCCTGAGCTCCCTGAATGATGCATTGTGATCTGGAAATGTAAGAGAAAATAAATGCTTTCTCCCCCAAGTTGCTTTGGATGAGAGCAACAGAACTGAACCATTGTCTAGTCCCAGACTTCATCTTGTCATTGCTTCCCAGGTGATACAGACTGCTGTATGTATTTCAACAACCTTGATGCCCTCAGCATTAGTTTTTATGCTTATGGGACATAAAACATTGTACTTTATGGAACTGGCTCAGATAAGATACATAAAACCTGCCTCTGGCAGGCTGGGAAGACTGTACACATGGTGATTACGCCCAAGTATGTGAATGCTCAGGTGTAAGCCTGAGGACCTGAGTTCTGTCCAGAACCTGTGCTTAGAAGGAAGAAGAGGAGGAGAAGGAGGAGAAGGAGGAGGAAAAGGAGGAGAAAGAAGAGGAGGAGGAGAAGGAGGAGGAAGAGGAGGAGGAGAAGGAGGAGAAGGAAGAGGAGGAAGAGGAGGAGGAGAAGGAGGAGAAGGAAGAGGAGGAGGAGAAGGAGGAGAAGGAAGAGGAGGAGGAGAAGGAGGAGAATGAAGAGGAGGAAGAGGAGGAGGAGGAGGAGGAGAAGGAAGAGAAGGAGGAGAAGGAGGAGAAGGAAGAGGAGGAGAAGGAGGAGAAAGAAGAGGAGGAGAAGGAGGAGAACGAAGAGGAGGAGGAGAAGGAGGAGAAGGAGGAGGAGAAGGAAGAGGAAGAGAGGGAGAAGGAAGAGGAGAAAGAGGAGAAGGAGGAGAAGGAACAGGAGGAGGAGAAGGAGGAGAAGGAAGAGGAGGAGAAGGAGGAAGAGGAGGAGAAGGAGGAAGAGGAGAAGGAGAAGGAAGAGGAGGGGAAGAAGGAAGAGGAAGAAGTGAGGGGAGGGAAGGGAAGGAGGGAGGGAAGAAGGAAGGAAGGAAGGAAGGAAGGAAGGAAGGAAAGAAAGAAAGAAAGAAAGAAAGAAAGAAAGAAGAAAAGAAAGAAAGAAAGAAAGATGAGGAAAGAGGAAAAAACTCCAGCCATCATGGCTGTGGTGGTTTGAATGAGAATGACCCCCACAGGCTCATGTCTGAATGCTTGGGCTCCAGTTAGTCAAACAGGGAGTCCCTGCACGGAGGTCAGGAGAGGTCATTGTGTGAAGATGTGAAAATGAAGCCTAGATGGCACTGGAGACCCCAAGATGTTGGAGATGCCAGAGTTATGGGGTATCTGCCATGGAGAGCTCCCCGGGGGAGATAAATGTGTTGCCTCGGCAAGGCTGGAAAGGAAGAGCGACCTAATAGAGAGTTTGGAGTTGGCCCTTCTGGGCTTCAGTCTTGCTCTGGTCCAGTATTTCTCCACTGTGTTCCTTTCCTCCCTTCTGGAATGGCAATGTATATCCTGTGCCACTGTATTTTGTAAGTATGTGATGAAGATTTTGATAGGGGTAAATCTTTAAAGTAAAGACATTGCCTTGAGTCTCAGAAGAGACTTTGGTTTTTTAAGCAGTGTTGAGACTGTGATAGAATATGGGGAATCTGAAGCTGAACTGAGTGGATTTTCTGTTACAGTCTGTCTACAAGTCTACAGAGACCAGGGAGTGGAGTGTGATAGTTTGAATAAGAATGGTCCCCACAGGCTCATATGTTTAAATGCTTCACCCCAAGTCGGAGTGTTTAGGAAGAAATGGGTGTGGTCTTATTGGGGGATGTGACCTTGTTGGAAGAAGTGTGTCACTGGAGGTGGAATTTGAGGTTCAAAAGTCCAGTCTCTCTCCTTTCTCAGCCTCATGCCTGTCTCTCTGTCCCTGTGGTTCCCACCATGATGATAACAGCCTAGGCTTCAGAAACTAAGCCAACCCCAATTAAATGCTTTTCTTTATAAAAACTGCCTTGGTCATATGTCTCTTAACAACAGTAAGATACTTCTATTCTCAGCAGTAAAAAAGTGGGAAAGACGAACCTATAAAGCCTACTGTTGAGCTTTAGACAGAAAAAAAACCTAACAAAAGTGAGAGAGCAGATGATGCCCAGGGAGCAGGACTTGAGGCTGCCCTCTGGGAGCAGGACTTGAGGCTGCCCTCTGGGAGCAGGACTTGAGGCTGCCTTCTGGGAGCAGGACTTGAGGCTGCCCTCAGGGAGCAGGACTTGAGGCTGCCCTCTGGCCTCCAGAGACACGTGGATGTCTATCCATAAACACACATACACACATGAACATCCATGCACACACACACACATATGCATACATACACACCCCTGCCTTTTATATTTTGAAACTCATCTCACGGAAAGCTGTAGCTCAACAAACAACAATGGCGCCTTCCTGGCAGCTGGGGGAACGGCTGCCATGGGGAATGAAGCAACTTACAGGATGCCTGGTCCCCATTGGTCTTCAGCGCAATGTCGTTCCTCTCCTGGCGGCCCTTCGTTCCAGAAACTTCTTCCATCTTGTGAATTTCGGACAAGCAGAGTTTCGGGTTGTAATGGAAGAAGAGCTTGCCTTGAGTTATGGTGAGGTTGTGTTTGCTCCAGTCCCAGAGTTGCCTCAAGTTCTGGTTGTCCAAGGCATAGAAAGAATAGTTCCTACAAAGACACCCCCACACACAACTAGTCACTCAAAACCAGTGTTCTTAGTTCCAGGATGGCAGGTGCCACAGAGTGCACTAAGTGGGCTGTAATTTTGTCTTAAAAAAGAAATGACTTGAGAGGGAGCTGGGGTGGGGTGGGACGATGTGGAGTAAGAGGCATGCATGTGGGCTGGTTATTATCAAAATGCATTATATGTACAGATGCAAAAAAATCTTTGAATATATGGAGAACAAAAAGCTGACAATTTCTTATGGCCAGGAAAGTGTAGAACATTCTCCTAGAATTTCCCCAATAAGGGAATGGGAGTGTGGCTAAGGGATAGAACCCCTGCCTAGAATCCCCTAGTGAAGACTGAGGACATGGTCAGGAGTAGTGTACCTAACTAGAATACTCCTGGAGTGTAGCTCAATAGTAGAGCCCTTGCCTATAACCCCCACTCCACAATGGTAGACTACTTGCTTAGCATGTGCCAAGTACTAGATACAACTCTTGGTATGGCAAAATAAGAGATAGAAGAAAAGAAGGAGCTGGAGAAGAAAGCAGAAGCAAAGATGAAGGAAGAGAGAGAGGCAGAAGGAACAGGGGTAGGGGCCAGGCTGGGTTTGGGAGGAGGGAGAACTGAAGACACAACCATATGAGCTGAACCTAGGGGAAGAGATAAGTAGTGTTCTTTACCAAACAGGTTTGAGGAAATACCCAGAAGCTGCATCAATAAGAACCCTTGAGTCTACTGTCTACTAGACCAAGATCTGGAAGAAGGAAGGAGGAGAAAGAGTAGAATCAAGAGGAGGAGGAAGGAGGAAGGAGGAGGAGGAAGAAGAAGGAAGAAGGAGGAAGAAGGAAGGAGGAGGAAGAAGGAAGGAGGAGGAAGAAGGAAGGAGGAGGAAGAAGGAAGGAAGAGGAGGAAAGAATAAGACAAAGGAGGAGAAGGAAACAGGAAGAGGAAGAAGGAGAAGGAGGAAAAAGGAAGAAGGGAAGAAAGAAAGGTGGAAGAGGAAGAAGGAAGGAGAAGGAAGAGGAAGAAGAGAGGAGGAGGGATGAGGAGGGAAAAGAGGAGGAAGAAAGAAAAGGAAGGAGGAAGAGTAGGAAAAAGAAGGAACAGGAGGAAGAAGAGAGGAGGAGGAAGGAGGAAGAAAGAAGAGAAAAAGGAAAGAGGGGGAAGAAGAAGGAAGGAGGAGAAGGAAGAGAAGGAAAATGAGAGTGGGAGGGAGAGAGAGCAAGAGGGGGAGGGAGGGAGGAAGGGAGGGAGGGAGGGAGAGAGAGAGAGAGAGAGAAAGAGAGAGAGAGAGAGAGAGAGAGAGAGAGAGAACTCAAGGTTAGACAATCCCTATGGGGATTTATTAGTTTAGTTTTATTAGAGTTGTGCTCAACTCTCAAATGATGAGCAGGGAGCAGACCTGGACCTCCATGATAGACACAGATGTCATACTCTGTGTACTATGAGAAGAGGCTTCTACTGCCTTGAAAGAGAGGGAAAAGCATTGGAGATGTAGCCTGGTTGATCAGATAGATAGATAGATAGATAGATAGATAGATAGATAGATAGATAGATAGATAGATAGATACATACATACATACATACATACATAGATACATAGATAGATACATAGATAGATAGACAGACAGATAGACAGATTTTCAAAGAGATTCTACAAAAGGGAAGATGAAAAAAGATTCCGATTGTTTTAATTAGTGATTCTAAATTTGAATACTTGAGCCATAATAGGCTAGGTAAGTCTTAAGCTGGGCCCCGGAACACTGAAAGTCTCACTCATGACTTGTATTATAATTCTACTGGACAGCTCTGGTTGGTTCCAGAAAGCCCAGTCAATCAGAAGGCCCTGGCTTTATCATAAAAAATATTTGTGACAGAAATATCAGCATGAGAAGATGGGTATTTTGGGAGAGTAAATTTAAACGTGGTGAACGTGGCTCCCAAACACCTTCCAGCTTTCTTCTCTATTGCCTTTCCCAATCACAAAGGTTTGAAAAAATGGCTATCTGTTCTTCCCACCTCCCTCACAGCTTCCAGCAATAGCCATTTGATTCAGGTCTGACGAATAAAATAGAAACGGAAATCAAGTTTGGGGATAAAACTATGGAAGGTTGCAAACATGTCTGGTTTGGTTTTGTGTTCCATTCCTGTTTGTTTGTGTCTTAAATGGTTTTGAGACATGGTCTCTTTCTGTAACCCCAAATTACTACACTGACCCGGCCAGGCTGGCCCTGAGATCAGCCTGTTTCCACCTCTTAAGTCCCGGGATAAAGGTGCATCAGCAACCCAGTTGTACTTCTGCTTTGAGACAGCACGGACTGGCATGGTCTTTCACCCCTTTCCCTATTTGCTGCTGGTTTTTCAGCGAGGAGACTGGGTGCAAGGCACCCATTCTGTGCCCACAAGAAACAAAGAATCTAACTTCTCCATCGCATTTCCCAATGGCCCTCCGCAGCCTTCTTGCTCAAGAGTCCATCTCCACGTTTTAATACTCGGGACATGTATTTGTTTGAGCAACTTAAGCCAGGACTGTGGGATCTGAAGGAGAGCAGATCAAAGGAGAGTTCCAGAAACAAGGAGGGAGATGTGGGGTCAGAACTGCACTTGCTGTATGAGGTTCCCAGTGGTCACTTGAGACAATCTACAGAGAGGAGCTTAGGGTTGTGGGTAAGGAGAGAAGTCAAGACTGAATATTGCAGCTTAGGTTGGGCAAGATCCCAAGACATGGTCCATGGCTAGGAGTCCATGTTGGCAACTCAGAAAGAAAATGGAGACTGAGAGGAAAATCAGGAAGGACGTCTGGGGGTGGCTTGGAGGATACCTTAAAGAGGTGGAATTCCAGGGGCCAGGAAAGGTAAGCATCTCAACAAAGAGCAGGCATGGTCTCTACTAAGCGAACAAAAGATCTTGTTGGGGGAAGTGGGGAGGGGACCATGGACATGAGACCTTATGTTGAACCTTCAACAAGGCTGATTAATTCATTAAAGTTTCAGTGACTGTGGAGAGGTTAGAATGTTGCAGGTCCAAAGTCTAATTACAATTTATCCTGGACTGACTTTAACCCTCTTACTAGCCACTCTTGCCCTACTCTGTGTCTGACCTAGCCTCCTGGTGACTGACATGCAAACCTTTGGGAATATACTAGCATAGCAGAGCATCGGCTTCCATCAACCTGTAAAACATTGAGATGACTTCTGAGGCCTATAGCAGGGATTCCCCTGGTTTTCTGTGACTCACCTCTTTGATGTCCATGCCAACGTATTTTAAAGATGCCTTAGTTTATGACTTTGTGTTCTACTAGTATAAGAATATCCTGAGACTGTTACTACATTAGAATATGTAGTTTGGGATAACCATTATCAGTGTTCCTGGGCTGAGCGACTCATAATTGGTTCCAGGATAAACTATCCCTTATCCCTTTAAGGTGACAGTTTTGAATTAACAGAACCAATTGGAAAAGCTTTCAAACAAGGCTGTGAGCAGGTATTTGTGACACTCCAGTCTCAGTGTAGTTTTGACAGATGTGCACGCCATTAGCAAATCCCAGCCAGTACCCTCTGGCTTCTCTAGAAAGACTATAAAGTAGACGTCGTGTTTCTTGGACATTCACAAATGTGGCGGGCATTTTTCACCTAACAGATGCTTCATTTCCGTTTAATTGGATTATAAAAAAACAAAAGCCCTAAGTTGTGTGTGTGTGTGTGTGTGTGTGTGTGTGTGTGTGTGTGTGTGTGCACTCACAGGTGCACGGGTGAACATGCATGCTGCATGTGCATGAATGTGTTCATGAGTGTGGAGGGCAGAGGAGAACCTGGCTGCCATTCCTTAGACCTTACCCACCCTGGTTTTCTGAGTCAGGGTGTCTCACTGGCTTCACACCTGAGAAGCAGGTAAGGACTGACTAGCCAGGGAGCCCCAAGGATCCACCTGTCTCTGTGCCCCCAACAATACGAGGCCTGCCTTTTTTTTCAAAACCTGTGATCAAATTCAGGTCTTTGTGCTGCAAAGTAAGCAGTTTATGCAGGGAGCCATCTCTCCATCTCTATGTTCTCCTAATCCATGAGTTTCTTGGTTGGCAGTCACAAACACAGTCAGGCTCACATACCCAATCTCCAAAGTCTCTCCTCGAATCAGATGCAGCTTCCTGAAGAAAGAAAGTGATACCAGAGCATAGGAGCGACGGATCTTCAGGAACCCTGAGATCTCCTCAATGAGGCCAAGGTTGGCCTCCAGCTCCGCGGCCAGGTTGTCTACAAAAAGGAAGAAATGCCCGTGAGTGTCTACAGGAATGTTTTATCCAGTGTGTGTGTGTGTGTGTGTGTGTGTGTGTGTGTGCTATGCATAAAGCCTACTACAGGATGCCATAAATGTTCCTTTGGCACCTTTTCTAACCTGTTTATTTCTGGTAGCCACGACCATGTAAAATTTAAGGAAAGTATTTCATAGCTCTCATAATATGCTATAATTCAGATCCTGCCTAGTCCTCGAGCTTGTTGTGTATCTACATAGGAAGTAGTCCCTGAGCCCAGACTTCCTCAAAACAGCTTACTGAGCTGCCATCCTTTGTCTTGCTAAGCCAAGGTATTCACCGGCTATTCAGACACCTATAGCCCTCGGTCCCAGGTGAGGCTCATGAATTATTAATGAGGTTAAGTGGAAAACAAGTCCAGGCCTTCCCAACATAGGAGATTGTAAGGTATGGTCATGTAAATTATCCCTGCTTAGCTAGTTACATCCTTTACTATGTTAATGTCAAGCAATTGTCTACCTAGAGCAGAGATTTCTTCGGGGCAGACAAGACTTGAGACTTAGAAGAAAGTTAGTGAGTGGAGAAGATGAGTTTAGTCTAGAAAGCAGAGTTTCCAGGGCCGGGCATTACCCGGCCCTGAAGAGAGCTTCTTAGGTGGTGGGAACATGAGTTTGCTAGTGAGAGAATGATTTAGTCTAGAGAGCAAGATTCCCGGAGCCAGGCTTGCCTGGCTCTGAGGAAAGCTTTTTAGTTCAGAGAAGAATCTTGCTAACTTAGGCAAGATCTCTAGTTTAGACAGAAATGGCTTAGAAGGTTTTAGCTTATAACCTAAGGGCGCTACTTATGTAAGCTAGCGTGCCTCATTTTCACTATGTAATTGTCAGAATCTGATGCTCTGAGTAGGGAGCCATAAAACAGGGCTCTTCATTAGAGGAAATATAGATATTTCTATAATATAAAGTATCCTGCGTCTGTGTCGTCATTCTCGCCGATTCGTGCCTTCCTGACCCCGGGATCTTGGTCTCCCCTGTAACCGAACTCCCACGAGGAGCTACGGCTTACAAAAGGCTGCAACCAAAGCTGCCAAGAGCAGCCGCGGTCTGCGGCATGTGTGCGCGCGCGCGCGCGCGCGCGCGCGCAGCGCACTCCTGCAAACGCACTCAGGATATGAAGGTAGGAGAATTAGGAGTTGGAAGTCATCTATGGTTATGTAGTGAATTTAAAGCAAATCTATAATACAGCATGCATGCTTTTATTTTATTTCTAATTTTGAAACAAAGTCCCATGCAGCCCAAGTTTGCCTCAAATCTACTATTCACCTAAAGATAACTTTGAACTTCTGATCTTCCTGCCTCTACATGCCCCCCCCCCCAGTGCTTTGATTATTTCACTAGTGTGCCATAGCAGCCTAGTGCTGACTGAAACCCATGGATCCATGACTGCTGGGCAGGCACTCTGCCTACCTCAGCACTACCCATTGTTTTGGGTTTTGTTTAGCTTGGAGCCTTTATTTCTTTATCTCTTTGATATGGGGGGTCTCATGAAGTCTAGGCTGACTTCAAACTCCAACCTCTACCTTATCTCCCGAGCGCTGGGATAGCAGGTGCATACCAGCAGACTTGGTGCAATTAGTAAGGATAGGTCCCTGGGGCTATAGAGATGGCCCAGAATTAATTAAGAGAATTTGTTGCTGTCACAGAGGACCTGGGTTCAGTTCTCTCATCCGCATGACAACTCACAATTATCTCTAACTGCAGTTCTGGGATATCACATATCCTCTTTTTTGTGGATACTACATATACACCATGTATATGCACATACCCAGACAAAACACTCATACACATAAAATATAAAGAATACAGATTCCTGCTGCAGATTGCAGTCATGGATCCATGGGTTTCAGTCAGCACTAGGCTGCTATGGCACACTAGTGAAATAATCAAAGCACTGGGGGGATGTAGAGGCTGGAAGATCAGAAGTTCAAAGTTATCTTTAGGTGAAGAGTAGATTTGAGGCAAACTTGGGCTGCATGGGACTTTGTTTCAAAATTAGAAATAAAATAAAAGCATGCATGCTGTATTATAGATTTGCTTTAAGTAAGAATTTTAGGCAGAGGTAGAACCATAAAATTTTTCATTTTGGATTCTAAAGCAACTCCTGGTATGAGTCTCCCACTTAGGGGGCCACTGAAGAATGTGTCTGTTTGTTTGTTGTTGTTTTGTTTCTTTGGACAAGATTATGTCATCCAGGCTAGTCTGAACTTGCTGATTAAAGCAATCCTCCTGCTTCAGCCTCCTGAATACCTGAGACCACAGGACCGAAGTGAATATGGCCATGAAAGTTGAGAGGGGAATGTGTGGAACACCCTGAGCTGTGCACTTCGCTGCTCACAGCTCGTAGGAAGAGGGAGATGCTCCAAAAAGTACTCACTGCCCCCTCGGATGTTGATGATCAGACTACCATTGATCACGGTGCAGCCGCGGAGCTCCTGGGCAGATGTCACAGAATCAATGGTCTTCTCACCTTCGAGGATTTGGCAGACCTTAGGACAGGGTCCCAGACATGGGGTGCACATCAAGCTGAGAATAGAGCAGAGATAAAGAGATCAATGAGGTGCACAGGGTTCCCTCACCCTATTATTTGGAAGACAGCACACTTCACAGGAACCCAGTGGCAAACTCAGTCTATTACTCTAATGTGGATGTGCTGAGATCAGCACTTGAGCTAGTTAGCTTTAACTGTCAACAGGATATAGCCTAGAGTTAGCTTGAGGGGGTCTCAGCTGAAGAATTGCCTAGATCAAATTGGCCCATGACTATGGCTATATGGGAAGTTATCTTGATTGTTGATGGATGGGGGAAGGCCCAGTCTACTGTGGGTGGCCATTTTCGAGGAGGTGGACCTGGTCTATATGAGAGAGCTAGCTGGCTGAGCACTAGCTAGAACTCAGTCAGCAAGCATCATTGCTTTATGGCAGTGGTTCTCAGTCTGAGGATTGCTACCCCTTTGATGGTCACATATTAGATATTCTACCTATCAGATATTATATGTTATGATTTATAACAGTAGCAAAATTACAATTATGAAGTAGCAAAGAAATAATTTCATGGTTGTAGGTCACTACAATGTGAGGATCTATATTACAGGGTCATGTTAGGAAGGCTGAGAAACTGATTTGTGGCTTCTACTTCAGGTTTCTACTTGACATCCCTCAGTGACAGAGTGTGACCAAGCATTATAAACTGACACAAACCTTTTCCTCCCCTAAGCTGCCTTTGGTCAGAGTGTTTTATCATAGCAAAAGAAAATTCACTGATATAGTATTTCAAATATTTGAAACCAAGTATATCTTCAGAGTGTTAATGAGGCACCCATGGGCAGTATAGGATGCAGGGTCAGATTCCCAAGCGATATTCATACCAGCAGCATCTCATCACCAAACTACCACAATCAAAAATATTCCCAGACATTGTCAACTTGTTCCTACAATCTTACAATAGCCAATTATCCCCTAAAAATTTATTGCCCAGGATTTGAGAGAGTGTTCAGTCAGTGGAGTGTTCACCTCACAAGGATGAGAACCTCAGTTGAGCCCCCATAACCCACCTAACCATGTCAGGCATTGGCTGGAAAGACAGCTCACAGGGTAAAGGTACCTGCATGCAGCCAAGCCTGCCAACCTGAGTTCAATCCTGGGGACCAAGGAAGGGAAGGGAGGAAAGCAAGTCCTGAAAACTGTCCACCAAACACCACATGCTAACCTTGTGCATGTGCATGCGCGCACATACACACACACACACACACACACACACACACACACACTCTCTCTCTCTCTCTCTCTCTCTCTCTCTCTCATACATACACACTCACTCTCATACATACATACACATACACACACTCTCATACATACACACGCACACATACACACACATTCTCATACATACACACACTCTCATACATATACACACACACTCACACACACACTCACACATACACATACACATACACACACTCACACACACACTCACACATACACATACACACACTCACACACACACATATAGTCACACTCACACACTCATATACACACTCACATACACATACACACTCATACACACTCATACACACACATACACACAACACACATACACACAAACACACACATACACCACACACACACACACACACACACACACACACAAAATAAATACATACACAATGAAAGGTTTTCTTAAAAATACCAGACATACTAATAGACTAGTATTGAGGTAAGAGTAGTACTGAGGAAGGAGAGAGAATTCTGGGGTTTGCTGGCCAACTAGCCTAACCTAATAGGTCATGCTCAGGGCCAGTAGGAGACTCTGTCACAAAGAAAATAGGTGAAATTCTGAGAATAATATCTGAGGTTGTCCTCTGATCTCCCTACACCCATTCACACGCACAAGCACAAACATGGACACACACACACACACACACACACAAAAACACACATTCATAAAAAATTACTTTCCTGGTGTAAGAAACTGGCCTTCATTTCCTGCGCAGAGCGGATCTGACAGCACCTCACCTCTCCAGTGCTGGAATGACAAGCACAGACCACCATGCCCAGCTTCTCCCAGAGGTGCTGGGGTCACACCGAGGGCAACATCTTACCAACTGAGTCACCGCCCTGCTCCCACAGAGTTGGTCTTGGAGCCTCATCCTGTAGGCATAGCTGATAGAATCACTGACAACATGCTAGAACTCTGTCTGTGTGTGTGTGTGTGTGTGTGTGTGTGTGTGTGTGTTGGGGGTACATACTCACTTTGGGTACCATTCTTTAGGGACCTTTCAGCTTGTTTTTGAGATAGAACTCTCATTGAACCTGGAACTTGCCATGTGGGACCATCCTGCTTCCTTCCCAGCACTGGTGTCATAAATGCATGCCACCAGGCCCAGGTTTCCAAAAAGAAAGTCTGTGCATTTCTGAGCTCAGGTCTCTGTTCTGGTCTGCTATTGGTGCTAGTTCCCCTGTTCCCCAGCCTTGGGAGCCTGTCTCTTGACCTACCTCTCCTCCTCCTAAAGGACACAGAATATGGAAAGACTCAGCCCTCGGATGACATCGGATGACACAGTTGGCCCCAGGTGGGTGTGGGGGATATGCACATGCACTTCCGACATTCCAGTGGTGAGATGGTTCATTAGGCAAAGATGCTTAACCCCCAAGCTGAATTCAGTCCCCAGGACCCACACGAAGAAAGAAGAGAGCTCATTCACCCAAAGTTATCCTCAGAGTTCAACATGTTCGTTTTGGTTTCCTCTGCCATAAATAAATACGTAAATAAATAAAATACATGAAAATTCCCAACACTTAAAGGATCAAACAGACAGCACTGCAGACATTGCAAGTTTGAGGCCAGCCTTGTCTCCATAGGGAGATCCTGTCTCAAAAGAGTAATAAAGCCCCCCAAAAAACAAAAACCACATGCAGCAACTAGTATACCCAGTCTGTCCTCCTGGTGAGTGCTCCTGAATGTATTCAAGCACCACAGGAACCTCAAATGAGGCTGCTTAGTATGGCTGCACAAGCGTGATGACCTGATGACAAATTCCCAGCACCCAAATGTTTTTAAAAGTTGAGTATGACACTAAGCCCTGTGAGGGGACAGAGACAGGGGGATCACTGGGGCCTGTGACCAGGTACAGTGAGAGACTGTAGCTCAAAGCAATGGAGGAGAGTCATAGAGCAAGCAGGGCACTTGACATCATCCCCTGGCCTCTGAACAGGCACAAACAAGCACAAACAGACAGGAACCCTGGTGCGGGTGCACATGCATGTGCACAGTATCTCTGTATGTTTATTTCAGTTCCAAATCATTCTAGTGACGCTCCTAAACTCACAACCAGCTGGTAAGAAGCATAGGTGTTCCAGGACTCTGAAGTATTGCTGATGTCAGGAATCAGGGCAGTCTTGGAAGGTAGTGAATCTGGATTGTGTGATGCCTGAGGCTCAGCATCCCAGATACTATGCAAACATCTGGGCTGGAAATCCACAACCACGAAAGGGAGAACAACAATTACCCTTCCTAACACAAACACACACACACACACACACACACACACACACACACACACACACCAGATAGTAAAACAATCCTGATTAATAAAAGAACTGGAGCTATCACCTAAAATAATACTACAGAGCTATAGTAATTAAAACATCATGGTATTGGCATAGCAACAGACACACTGATCAATGGAATTGAACTGAAGACCCAGACATAAGTCCATAAACCTTTGGACACCTGATTTTTGACAATGAACCCACACATATACACTGGAGGGGGGATAAAAAACAAGATATCTTCAACAAAGGGTGCTGGTCAAACCAGATGTCTGCTTGTAGAAGAATGAAAATAGATCCACACTTATCACCCTGCATAACTAGACTCCAAATGGATCAACAACCTCAAAATAAAGCCAAATATTCTGATATAGTAGAAGATAAAGTGAGGATTCACCCTGAACTCATTGCCATAAGAAAAGACTTTCTGAACAGAACATTGACAGCACAGGCACTAAGATCAACAACTAATAAATCAGTCCTCATGAAACTGAAAAACTTTTAGGACGCTATTATTTGGACAAAGCAACAGTCTACAGAATGGAAAAAGATTTTTATCAACTCCACATCCAATAAAGGGCTAATATCTAATATCCAATATATAAAAGAAGTGGAAAAAAACCAAACCACTGGACATTAAGGAAACAACCCAGTGGGTACAGATCAAAACAAAGAGTGAGTTCTCAAAAGATGAAACACTTGGAGAAATGTTCAACATCTTTAGTCATTAGGAAAATGCAAATGAAAACTACTTTGAGGTTTCATCTTATACCAGTCAGAACAAACAAGATCAATAAACCAAATGACAGCACATGCTGGCGGGGCTGTGGAGTAAGGGGCACAGCCATCCAAAGGACACTGTAGTCTACTACAGAGTCACTAGCTCACCCATGCTCATTACTGCTCTACTCAACTCATCAGAGCCAGAAACTGAAAACAGGCTAAAAATATCCATCAATGGATGAATAGCTATAGAAAATGTGATATATTTACACAGTGAAATACTACTTAGCTGTAAAATAAATGAAATCATGAAATTCACAGATAAATGGAAGGAACTAGAGAAAAATCATCCTGAGTGCGGTAACAGAGACCCAAAAAGACTAATATGGTATATAGTCACTTACACGTGGATGTTAACTGTTAAGCATTAGACAGACGAGCTACTAAAAGTATAACCACAGAAGTTAGGTATAGAGAAGTAACTAGCAGGTAGGGGAGGATCTCTAAAGGAAGGGGAAATTGAATATATAATTATGGATCGGAGGATAGGGAGGGGGAGAAACTGGAAGAGAAAGATTCAAGAAGAGGGGAAGGGAAGAGGAGGGCGAGAGAGAATACAGGAAAAACAGCTAACACGAAGAGATATTGATTGGAAGGGTCATGTGGAAACCAACTACAATGGGCACTTCTTCAAGTGCATACATATAAAAGAAATCTTCAGCTTTCATTATTTGGAATCTTTAGATCTTTGTGTTTGGAATCACCAAATAAGAAGGAGACAAAGACCCACCTACACATTTGTAACCACCAAGTAAAACCTCCAGGGACAGGAACCAGTTAGACAAAGAAAGGGGACCTCAAAGAAACCCCAAACAACTCATGCTATTGGCAATAAGGCTACTGGCTGCTCTCCACAGACTAACGGAAGGCCCTATTGCTGGAGACAACAGCACTGTACCTCATTGAACGTGGAGAAGTTAAGCTGGTGCTAACTTAGAGCCTTCCTCTTGCTCACTGTTGTTCATGGTACCAGAAGGCACTCTGCATGCTACCAGAGGAGAAAGGTAAACACCAGCCCAGCTACAAGCCCTTTTATTTACAGCCTGCATGATAACTTGGTGCAACAGTGGCATAAAAGTTATGAAATCAACCAAGCGCTATCTGGTTACATTTAAAGCCCATTCCATGAAACGAAACCCATGACTGATACTGCTACGGTGGCCAAGAATCTAAGAATACATAGGCTACGGACCCATGGGGAAACGAATACTATTGATTTACTAAAGGAACACAGCAATGTCGTGATTCTTAAGGAATTCTGTCACACTCATAGATCAGTGTCTCTCTCGGTCATCACCAGAGAGGCTTCCTCTACAGGAGCTGGGTACAAATACAGACACCCCCCACAACTGGAGTATCATCATTGTGGTTTTGGTGAGCATTTAAAAAAAGCCTATTATTTAACGCCATTGTCTTTTTCTTCTTTAGAATGGACATGTATGTGTGTTATGTAAGCATGTGTGCCCGTGTGGAGGCACACAGATGATGTTGGATATCCTCCTCGACTGTTCTCTATCATATATGTGTGTGTTTGTGTGTATATACATATAGATGATAGATATATAATTAGGTGATAGAATTGTTCTCTATCATATATGTGTATGTATGTATATACATACAGATGATAGAAAATTAGATGATAGATAGATAGATAGATACATAGATACATAGATAGATACATAGATACATAGATAGATACATAGATAGATACATAGATAGATACATAGATAGATACATAGATACATAGGTAATTTGTTAGATTTGGGGGGTGCGCGTGTGATTTGCGGGTGAGAGAGAGAGAGAGAGAGAGAGGGAGAGAGGGAGAG
Source organism: Apodemus agrarius (assembly GCA_964023405.1). NCBI lineage: Eukaryota > Metazoa > Chordata > Mammalia > Rodentia > Muridae > Apodemus > Apodemus agrarius. The sequence goes on from OZ030028.1 coordinate 44,759,139, forward strand.
AGGGAGAGAGAGAAAGAGACTGTGTGTGTGTGTGTGTGTGTGTGAGAGAGAGAGAGAGAGAGAGAGAGAGAGAGAGAGAGAGAGAGAGAATGGGTGAGACTATGTGTGTGTGTGTGTGTGTGTGTGTGTGTGTGTGTGTTCACACGCACATGTCTGTGTCTGTGTGTATATAACGGTGTGGTCATGTACCCATCACAGCATGTAGTATGAAGGTCAGAGGACAAACTTTGGAAGTCAGTTTTTTCCTTGTATGGGTCCTAAGGTCCCAAACTCAGAATGCCAGGCGTGGTGGCAAGCAAGTTTACCTGCTGAGTCATCTCACCAGTCCTCTATCTTATATACTGAGGTAGGATTCCCTCATTTGAACTCAGAGCTCATCAATTTACCTGAAGTAGATAGCAAGCCAACCTGCTCTGGGAATGCCTGTCTCCAGCTCCTAAGGCTGGGATTACAAGTGGGACAACAGGCGGCCTGGCATTGTTGTGGGTTCTAAGGATCCGAATTCCTGCTTTCTCCGGTTGGTCATCTCTCCAGCCCTAAATGCAACATCTTTTAAACAAAGGTCTTGACATCAGTCCCTAATCATTCTTAAATACTGAAATGGATAAACAGAATGATGTTCCCTTCTCCAGTCTTCCTGCTAAACCTCCTTCTGCCCTTGAAATAATAAAAAAAAAAATGTAAAAAGTCTCATTCAACACGAAGACTGATTTATAGAGGCCTACTTGGGCCAACAATCCTTGCTGTTTTGTTTCTTTGGTATTTTTAAAATAACAAGCAAAACAAAACATATTGTACTTTCAGGTTGCATAAACACTAAAAAAAAAAAAACAAGGTTCACAGGAGCTAAGATAAAGGCTGTTTCCCTTCTTGCCCTTTCCACTCAGGGAAATAAAATTTCCCACCAAAATCAAAACACTCTTTGCCTGCTCCCTTGGCTTAGAGCCCAAGTCCAAGAGGAAGAATTCTGACGTCAGCAGGTCAGCTCAAGGCCTCGCAATGTGCGTCTGTTTCTGATTTGGTTTTCTGTCCTTTGCTGGACATTCCCCCCCCAGACACCCCTCCCTTTTCTTAAACCCCAAAACAAAAACCAAGAAAGAAATTTAAAAATCAGCATCAACTTGGCGAAGGTCCCAGACACTAAAATATCTCATCCAAGAAGTTAAGACCCTGAACAAAGCTCCTGGTGTGTGTGTGTGTGTGTGTGTGTGTGTGTGTGTGTGTGTATGAAGCCTGACTCATACCACCAAGGAGAGAGAAAATCCTGTTTCTCACCCAAGTGGTAGGAAATGGCTTGATGGTGCCGATCTTGGAAGAACAGCCAAGGCCTGGAGATAGTGTAAGCCCTCCCCTCCCTAAGACTGTATGCCCAGCTGTGTCAGGGTCAGGTGGGGTAGGTGATGAACTACACAGATACTACCTTCCTGGTACAACAGTGAGTCACTGAGCCAAGGACCGAGGAGAGCAGTGAAACGCAAGAATTCCATCTTCAGCTCACCCAGCACAGCACTCAGAAATGACATGTTCAGGCGAAGAAACACTTCCCTTCTGATCAAGTCCCTCATCAAAGCCCAGGACACAAACAGTATTAAAAAAAAAAAAAAAAACACACACACACACACAAAACAAAATGCTGCTGAGAGCTTGTTAACCCCTCAGTTGGCAAAACACTTCCTGTGCAAGCATGACAGTGTCGGTTCGCTTCCCCAGCACCACGTTAAAAGCCGGGACTGAAGTCACACCTGCAATCCCAGCCCTGCGGAGGCCGGCACGGCAGGATCCGGAACTGGTGAGAGACCGTTTCTCAAAAACCAAAGTGAGGTTGGGACATGGCTGCTGCTCTTCCGGAGAAGCCGAGTTCCATTCCCAGCACCCATGTGGAGGCTTACAGTCACCTGCAGCTTCAGCTCAAGAGGATCTGATGCCCTCCCTGGCCTCCCCAGACACCTCCGTGCACATAAAACACGTGTGTGTGTGTGTGTGTGTGTGTGTGTATACACATAAATAAGAATAAAGTATTTTTAAAAATTAAATAATGTGGAGAGTGATTGAGGAAAGCATCCAATATCAACCATTGGTCTACAAACACACACACACATACACACATGTCCACACAGATGAAGACATACACACACCTGAACTCACCTGCAACATGTGCCCAAGCACACAAATATGTGCACACATGTGCTCAACTATACACACATGTTCATTTGCTTACACATGTGCCCATATAAGTGAACACATAAACACATACATGCCCACCTTCACATACATGAACACATACACACACATGCACACCCACCTTCATACACATGTGCACACACATAATGCATAAATGCATACAAACATGTAAGCACACATACACAGGTGCCCACACACATACCCACTTTGTGCATCACATGTATACATGCATGCCCACCACATGTACTTATCTGTACATACATGTGGCCCACACACATGAACACATACATAATTTTTAAAAAGTAAGTGGTAGTTATCAACAGCAAGCCCATTCATTCACACTTCGGTGTGACTAGCACAGGATTTTTTTTCTTGTGCAGGGGAGGAGGGATTGGGGTGTACTTCTTTCTGGTTTTTTTGGTTTGGTTTGGTTTTTTTGAGACAGGATTTCATGCAGCTCAGGCTTGCTTTGAACTCACTATGTAGCCAAGGATGACTCACCTTCTGATCCTCCTGCCTCTCTACCTCCCAAATGCTAGGATCACTGGCATGTGCCACCAGCCCTGATAAATTTGATGCTAGGAATATGTGCTAGCAAAAGAGCTTCATCTTCAGCCTCTCTAACCAATCACTGGCTTCCAATTCCTTCCCCGCCCCCTCCTCCAGGACTCACTTGCTGGAATTCATGGTATAGCCAGATGGGCACTCAGGGATGCACTTGTTGTTGTGGATGACGTATTGGTGGCAACCGGGCCTCCGAGAGTTCCTGCATTTGTAGTGAAGGTCTTGGCAGAAGCTGAAGTTTACACAGCGCCAGTCCTGGAAGTGATAGTAGGGGGGTGGGCAAGTCTCCACACACTGGCCATCCAGGTAGTAGTTGCGACAGGCCACGCACTTGGTGGGGTCATCAGGTTCCGAACAGTTGCCCAGGCACTCCTTGTGGCAGCACAGGCCTTCGGCCGTGCAGCCATGTGACTTACAGATGGTCGGGCAAACTAGAGACAAGAAGGAAAAACAAAACAGCTGGTCAAGAACTCTGTCCAATTTCTGTCTGCACAAATGGCCAAACAAAATAACAATAAAACCACACTTAAACAGCACTTGGCACGTGCCTGACTGCCCTGTGAAAAAAAGGACAGTAGCCCCTGCAAAGCAGCTCCACTCTTGGCGAAAGTTAGGCAAGCACCTGAGGAAGAGAGTGGGAGAGACGCTGATGGGAAGCCAAGGAACCAAGTCCTGGGCAGGAGACACCATGTAACACACTGTTATACAATGTTTCCTATAGTCCATACAGTCTATGTCTATGATAGATACAATAGTAGGCAATAACTTCAAGGGCACACAGACTTTTCTCATGCTATGCTCAAGGGCTGGAGGAATGGCTTGATGGTAGCTAGCACTTGTCTTGCAAAGGACGTGAGTTGAGTTCCCAGCACCCACAATAAGCAGGTGGTTCACCTTTAACTCCAGCCCCAGGGGATCCAATGCCTCTTCCGAGCGCTGCAGGCACCTGTTCATGTTTCATCTGCACACATATAAGTAAAAATAAAATATTTCCTGAAAATGCCATACCACAGCTAAAAAGTGGTTATTGTTTATTTTAAATGTGATTTGCTGTATTTTTTAAGATTTTTATTTATTTCACTTATGTGAGTATACTGTCGCTGTCTTCAGACACACCAGAAGAGGGTATCAGATGCCTGTTATAGATGGTTGTGAGCTACTATGTGGCTGCTGGGATTTGAACTCAGGATCTATGGAAGAGTAGTCAGTGTTCTCAACTGCTGAGTCATCTCTCCAGCCCCTGTGATTTGTTTTAATTATAGGTTTATATAATTTTATTTGTTGCCTTAATTACTTACCTACTTATTTAGTATATACTGCACTGTTGGGAATGAAACCCAGAACTTGTAAATGTTAGACCTGGGTTTTACCACTGAGCTATACCCCAGTCCTCACTGGTGGATTCTAGGTTGGCCCTCTTCAACTGACCCACGCCCCCAACACCTCCCTGGAAGATTCTAGGCAGGAGCTCTACCACTGAGACATGCCCTCTGCCCTTAGATGTAGTTTATTTGCAGACAAGTTCTCATTTAGTTGTGTGGGATCTCTTTGAACTCACTCTGAAACCTAAGTTAGCCTTGCACTTATCATCCCCCTGCCTCACAAGTTTACAGGACCTGTAACCACTCCACGCTCTGTTGAAACTTGAGAGAGGAACACTGATCTTGAAGGAGAAGAAGGCCCTCCAAGTGGGGGCACAGCTTGCGCCTCAACTTTTGGCTAGAAAGGCTTTGTTGTTTGATGTCATTGAATTTGTCCATGGGAAGCTGGCCTCGAACCCTTCTATCCCATTATCTCATTGTTCAACACTTTCCCCACAGGAGACACAGGCTCCCTGTGGAGGTGTGTCATCACTACCAGAACACAACCTCCATCAGTCCTCACCCTCTGTCTTGTCTGAGACAAGGTCTCTGAGGTCTGCTACTGTGAGATCACAGACTTGTGCCACTGAGCCCAGCCTGCACGGGTTCTGGAGATCTGGACTCACACAGCGTGGCACCGTGAACCACCTCCCCAGCCACTTCCTAGTCACCTCTTCTTTTCAGTCCTTCGCTTCCTAGGCTGCTTGTGAGTATCTGTGGCTTTTATGACCCTACACAGTCCTCTGCCGTGTGCCTGATCTGCCCTCTAAGGTGCTTCTCTCTCATTTTACTTCTAGACTCTGGAGCAGAACTGGATCGCCAGGAACCAGATTTCTCCCAAATTCTCAAGTGTAACTCTCCCAGTATCAAGTGGGTCGCAGTCCACTAGCCAGTCCTACACACTGTCAGCAACACTGTCCAAGTCAGCCCTCTACTATGACAGAAGTCTGAGCGGCCCGATGTGTGATCCTTTCTCTCCTGTAGCATGTGGTGTAGTTACTGAACACACAAAGCAAAAACAAATTTTAATTATGTTAAAATAACAACAACAATAATAATAATAATAATAATAATAATAATAATGGTACCCTAAGAGCTTCTGTCTCTGGCTGCAGACGTGGCTGGGGTGGGTAGGGTGCGCCCTAGCATGAACAAGACACTGGGTTTGAAGCATCACCAAAAGTGGGTGTGATGGTGCACTTCTGTCATCCCAGAATTCAAGAGGTAAAGACAGGAAAACCAGGAGTTCAATATTTAAGGTGGAGAGAAATCGAAGAAGACACCTGATATCAACCTTAGACCTCCACATACAGAGAGAGAGAGAGAGAGAGAGAGAGAGAGAGAGAGAGAGAGAAGATTCGAGAGAGATACAAGTTTACCACACACACATATGTATGCAATATTAATGAATGAATTATTTAATTAATAACAGCATTTGTCTGGCTGTGTAGCCACCTATCAACCATCCACAGAATGCTATCATTTTCCCAAACTGAAACTCTCTGTTCATGACTCTCACCGCCCCTCCATAGGCCTACAACCCACCTTTCTGCTTTCCGTCTCTGCTAGGAACTTTGGATGAGTGGAGTCCCTTATCAGGTCCTCCAGATTTATCCACATGGTAACATACATCAGAGGTTCCTTCAGTTTATTCTTAGGGCTGAGTAATATTCAGGGGTGAATCATCTTCGCTGCCCCATTCATTTAAATGTGACCACTGAGCCTTTAACTTCAGGATATTATAGATCACGCCTCTATGGACATGGGCGTGCAGATATCTGAGTCCCGTTTTCACTCTTCCATGCATATATTCAGAAATGGGATTGTTGAATATTGAGTACATGCCCTGGGCATGAGGCTCAACAGACAGGGTCTCTTACTGACCCTAGAGCTAGACTGGCAGCCAGTGAGCCCCAGAGATCCTCCTGTCTCTCCCTCGCACTCGCTGGTGCTACAGGCATGTGCATGACTATGCCCTGCCTTTTACATAGATGCTGGGGATCGGAACTCAGCTCTTCATGCTTGCACATTAACAACGCTTACCCAGCCACCTTCCTAACTCCAACTACGTTAATTCTCTTAATTCTTCCAATGAGCCACCATACTGTTTTCTCCAGCCACTGAATCATTTTACATTCCCATGGTGTAAAACGCCATGAAGCCCCATCCTGTTGCAGTCTCTCCTCTTTTCCTTGCAGGGCACCACCAACAAACCAAAGTACAATTCGGCCACTGTCCAACTAAGGAATCTACTGGACTTACGTACAAAGCACAAGTGTGAGCTACAGACAGGAGTCAAGTGTGACTCAACGCGACCGCATCATAGGAAAGCCTCATCCCAGCACAGATCACCACTTAGGACTCCCTTTATTAACTTCCACCCTCTGCATACCCTAGCATGAAGACCACGAGGCCGTGGAGGGGATCAGTCGGCAATGCACCCTGCAGCCAGCAGGCCTCACTGAGGCTTGTGGTGGTGAGGGGACAGTTGAAGTTGGCCTGCTTTGCTCAGAGGATAGCATCCTGCAACACCTCCTCCATCCCCTTTCCTGCGATTATGAGTCCAGAGCTTCAGAAGGCAAAACTGCCAACAACGTTATTATCATTAGCGCTGCTCTGTCTAGGGAGATCTGAGGGCTGAAACTGAATTGGAGGAAGCAATAATTAAAGCAGCCAGTTATCTGCGGCTCACAAAAACACGAGCTCTCCTGTACAACACACAGAAGGACAGGAAGGAGCCCATTTCCTGGGTTGGGGCTGCAGCTAAGGGTCAGCCTTTTTCATTCACAAAAAGCTCCATCAAAGCCCTAATAAACACTTCCCAAACACATAAGATCTGCAGCCCACAAAATGCTAAAAGCGGCAACGGTTGCAAACAAAGCCAGGGCCGGCAGCCAGGCACTGCGATCTTGCACTTTGCACTGTAGAATTCCTTTTATAGGACATCCAGGAAGAAGGAAAGAAAACATGGTGACAAGGTAGACACAGCCCTCTGGCCACCTACATCTGGAATTTGGGGGGAGCAGGCTGCAAAGGCACCAGGCAACTAAGGGTTAACAGAGGAGTGTGACTTTTAAATTGTATTTATTCATATGGGGGAGACACCTGCAGAGAACAGAGAAAGAGGTCTAGAAGATTTCTTTTCTTCTTTTAATATCTACTGGTTGAAATTTTCATAATGGTGTACACTGCATCTTGATCATACTTACCTTCCAGAAGCCCCATCCCCTCCCCTTTGGATTCCTCCCAGATTGTACACAGCTCCCTCTCAAAGTCACGTCCTATATTTTAAATGTGTGATTTACTTATTAACCCATTAAAGGACATGTGTGTGTGTGTGTGTGTGTGTGTGTGTGTGTGTGTGTGTGTGTTGCAAAAATCTTTACTACAAATCTTTACCCTGGAGCAGCACCAACAAAATTGCAAACTTAAGTACTTAAGCAGTTATCACACATGTTCTTTGAGACTTTTACTTTCTGCCTAAGTATCTCATTCTTTTTATTTACTTATTTACATATGAAATGCTGCCCCCTCAAAGCCCCCCCCCACAGAGTTCCTCCCCCATGACCCTCTCTGGTGATTCTGCAAGGATGGGGCCCTCCTGGATATCCCCCACCCTGGTGCATGGAGTCTCTATGGGATTTGGCACATCCTCTCCCACTGAGGCCAGGCAAGGCAGTCCTCTGCTACACATGTGGCCTGGGGTCTCGAACCAGCAGCCCATGTATGTCTGCTCTTTGGTTGGTGGCTCAGTCTCTGGGAGCTCCCAGGGGTGCGGGCTAGCATATGACCTCTCTGCGCTTGTCTGTAAGTGCTAGGGATTCAGACTGAGATCGCAGACTTGCGCCTTCACCCACCGAGCCATCTCTCCAGTCTCCAGTCTCTATCTTGTCTCTTTCATTCAGTGTTAGGACTAATAAAAGGAGTAAATCTTGTTGCGTGAATTCTTTTCCCTGTGTGTGTCTTGTGACTGCAAGATCCTCTTAATGAATCCACTCAGAAATGTTTCAAATAGCCATGCAGTGGTGGCACATGCCTTTAATCCCAGCATTCAGAAGGCAGAGGTATGCAGATCTCTGTGAGTTTGACGCCACTATGGTGTACAGAGCGAGTTCCAGGACAGCCAGGGCTACACACAGAAACCCTGTCTTGAGAATCAAATAGTCTGACCAGTAACATCTGGATAGCCCAACACTGGCTTCCAGATAGGCTATGTTGGGAAGGGCAAAGCATTTACATATTTTCATTCCTAACAATATCAATTCACCTTAGTGACATTCTATAAAACTAGTACCCAATGTTCTTCTAAATATTACTATTGTTATAAGAAAAGAAAGAGAGAGCGGTGAGCACTGAGAAGGCTCGGCCAGTAAGAGGCTCGCCGCCGAGCCTGACGATCCCTGAACTGAGCCTGGCTCTCACAAGCTGTCCTCTGACCTCCACAAGCTCTCTCTGGCACCTGCATGCCCACCCAACACAAATAAATAAATGTGATTAAAAAAACTAAATAGTTGTGCAGATAAAAAGAAACTAAAGTGAGACTGTTATTAAATGCAGAGTGTCACTTGAAGCAGGAGGAAAAAAACACACGAAGGAAGACCACTGTGGTGCCAATGGTAGGATTTCAATATCTTAATTTGCATTGTCAGGGAGGGAGAGACAGAGCAGCTCTGAGTCAATCTGCCCTCCTGTCCTGTGGGTGAGGTTCTCAGCCGTGTGTGACCAGCACCTTTACCGCTGAGCTGCCTCAACAGCTCCAAACGATTAGACTTTTACAAGTGGATTAACATATCCTATTAGTGTTAATTTCCTAGTTCTGATCATTGCACTACCATTGTGTAAGGAATTTTCTTGTTGGGAAACCCATTGAAGAAGTAAGGGACGTGATCATTGTGACAGACGCCATCAACATCTATAGAAAAACATCTATAATGCTTGCATAGAGTGCAGAAATTAAAAAAAAAAAATCAAAGAGTAAAAATGTCACCAACTCACTCTCAGTCATCGGATTCCTACAACTTTTCTTTAGGTCCAAAACTGCATGGTAGGGCAGCAAAGTGGGTCAGCAGGTAGAGGCACTCCTTCCAAACCAACTTCAGCAGGACGCACGCACGCGGCACGCGCGCACGCTAGCTGCATCAAAAAGGGCAGACCATTGCCTAGAGCAAAGGCTAAATGCTGCAGTAGCCAAAGACACAGACCAGCTCTGCACCGTAAACAAATAACCAGCCCACAGAAATGCATGTCGACACCCAGCACGCGCACGCGCACGCGCGAGCGCGCACGCGCGCACACACACACACACACACACACACACACACACACACGCTTTGCCTCAGGTGTTACTGGTAAGTTTTAAACTGTTTGTGCTTTCCTTGACAAATTACAGATATGAAACAAAACACCAAAATAAAAAACAAAAACAAAATTTTAGTGCCTCCACACCACTACACATACTTTATGACATTTCTTTCCAAAGCCTGAGAGCCTCTCATCCCTGCCGCCCTGAAGGGAGTTTTAGAAATTCCTTAAAGTCCTGTTCCATTCCAAGCCTTTCTCTCCCTAGCTGGGCCCCTACCCTCTGAAGTTTGAGTCCCCCCCAAGCCAAATCCCTCCCCCTTTGGAATCTAGTAACTGATTTAATGGCCCTGACTCTTGACGGGTTGTGTTCAGCAGCAAGCCCTCATGAGCCTGTATCCATCCTTGAACTGGAAGGCGACCCTTTTCTATTCCAGGACAATAGGACCATGATACGCGCACGCGCGTTGGAGACAGCTTTGGTTCTCCATACAAGTCTTAGCAGATTGCAGGGCGCTGGTAGAAGCCTAGAGTAAGGAAAGGTGAGAAGAAAGGAGGGGGGCGGGGAACAAGGGAAGGAAAGAGGGAGAGAGAGGGGCTCGCAGGGGTAGGGGTGAGAGGGAGGAAGGGAAGAAGGGAGGGAAGGACGGAGGGAGAGAGGGAGGGAGGGGAGAGAGAGAGAGAGAGAGAGAGAGAGAGAGAGAGAGAGAGAGAGAGAATGTGTTTTGTTCTGAGTGGGTGCGTGCACCGGGGGTCGAAGTTCTGTACCCATAAACAACGTACCCAAGAGGGAGTATGCAAATGAAGGGTGCGGCCTGGCCGCTCGGGGCCCCACCCACCGAGAAGCAGAGCGACTGAGCAACACAAAAGAGTGCCTCACTCCGCTCCGCTGGATCCAGGTCGGGTGGTGGCGGCCACAGCGCCGCCCTCCCGCTCAGCCAATGGGCGGGCATGCTGCGGTGTACTGGCTCCGCCGCCTCGAGTGCGCGGGGTTCTGGGCTCCCTATTCTTCAGCTGGGACAACCACCGAGGTTTGTGACACCCCAGAGAACTTCTAGGTGCAGGCCTTACGGGATCACCCTGGAAGGCACGCAATTTTACAAACTTAAGTTTTGCAAAAACGCGACACTAGGAATGCAGAGTGCAATATGCATCCATCGGGTGGTGCGGGCCGCTGGGCATGTGTCCAGGAGGAGATCTGGTCACCGCGTGGCAAAACCCGGGACACCCTGGCCCCAGGCCTCAACTGGAGAGATGCCAGAGAAGGACAGAGGTCATACAGTGGGATCCCCTTTGTGGGACCGGAGGGCAACTTAGCAAAAAGCTACAGTGTCTTCACCTGCTGAACACCCAGAAAAACAACAAGCACAGGCAGGCGTAGAGGCATTCTTTAAATAAACTGGCTGAGGCTGGAGATAGAGCTCCGTGGTCACTCAGGAAGCTATGAGTTCTAATCGCAGCACTAGAGGGTGTCTGTGCATCAAGGCTCTTTGATCTGAAGACTGCACACTTGCTCTGCCCGCCCTCACTTGTTTTCTTGGTTCCAGTACACTAAAGAAGAGTGAAGGAAAGTTGTGCGATTAACAGGCCCTTCAGTCGTGTGTGTGTGTGTGTGTGTGTGTGTGCGCGCGCGCGCGCGCGCGCGCGCACCCAATAAAGTGCTTGCTTGTAAGATAAAGTGTGATCTTACCGATTATTAAAATAACTTTCCCCTTTAGATGTGAGAGAATAGAACAGTAGCTACTTCATTAAAGTCAGCTCACCCAGAACTCACTCAGTTCCCCTGAAGGGCCTGACTGGTGGCTATCATTGAGTTATTTTCAATGGATTATGCTCAAGTGTTTCCCATCAGGGAAGAATAATACAAGATATGCCAATGCATGAATCACTGGAGCCCTCGAACAGGTCAGAGTTGATAAACGACAAAGTCCAAAGTTAAACTTGAGGGGGACAAATCCTGATTCCCTGAGAGGAGGGGAGGGTTCTGAGGAAGCCAGGGGAAGAGTGAACAGCAAGGAAGGGCAGGGTTGCCAGGACTTAGTAGTTAGGCAACACCAGTTTCCACCTTAGAAGGTTGGGGATGAGGCTCAGTTGGTGTTTGCCTAGCAGTTAGGAACCCTGGGTTCCATCTCTAACACCACATAAACTGGGCATTTTAATTCCAGTACTGTGGCAGAAGCAGGAGGATCAGGAGTTTCAAGGTTACCTTCTGCTATAACAAGAAGTTTGAGACCAACCTGGGCTATATGTGGCCCTGTTTACAAAACAAAAATAAATTTTAAAAACAATGAACCTGAAAAATCAGGCTTCTTAAGTAACCTTAGCCTGTTCTGAAAAATCCCCTGCAAAGAGTCATAGACCTATGTTTCTTCTGCATGGTTTTTAATCTTTTCCTTGTGTATGTATGGTACACACACTTTAGGCAGCTAACAATCGAAGAAAGATTTGTGTATGGGTGTGTGTAGCCCCATACAAGTATGCAGGTCAAAGGGCAACCGTGGGGAATTGGTCTCCTCCCCCCACCACGTGGGTGCTGAGACATAAACACATATCACTAGGCATAGCATAGCAGCGAGCACCTTACCTACCCAGCCCTCTGGACAGCCCTAAGTGATTATTTAAATGATCAAGTAGCAAAACAAATTGTCTTTCCTGTTTGTTTGGCTAAGCTTTTTAAAATTTCATTCCCAGATAAGAACACCAGCAGCTGCAGATACGGCTCAGAGCAACGCTGGTGCTTTGGGAATGCACTGGTTTCCTTAACAGATGATTAACTTTTTAAAATATCCCCACTGTACTTTAAAATGAGAACTGTTCAGTTTCCGCTTCTATCAACATGCTACCTAACTCCTTGCTGCCTAACATTTGCCTCTCTCTGTGTGTGGCATGTATTTGAGTGCACATGTCTGTGTACAAGCCAAAGAAGGATGGCTGGAACCTTCATCTATTGCTCTATGTCTTGTAGCGCTAAGATAAGGTCTCACTGAAAGAGAAGCTGTAGGCTAGATGGATGGATGGGGGCTCTCAGAATTTGTCTGCCGCTGTCTACAATACCGACATTACATGCACATGCAGCTATACCTGGCTTTTTTACATGGGTTCTGGGGATTTGAACTCATGTCTTCATGCTTGTGCAGCAAGCACTATTATCCACTGAGCCATCCCCACCAGCCCCCAGCACACTAGCTGAGTTTAATCTACATGATCTAGGTGTTATTTGGAATCTGCCCGAGCCTGCACATGTCCCTGTATGTGTGCATATTCATGTAAGAGGTACACATATGTAGGCAGGGATGCATGGTGCACTTGCTGGGAGGAGGTCAGAGGAAATCTTCCATTACTGTTTGCTTGTTTGTTGTTTGTTTTGTTTTGTTTTGGTGGCTTCTCTCTGCGCCCCTGAACTTCACCAAGCAGGCCAGGCTAGCCTGACTCCAAGCTTCCAGAGATGCACCTGCCTCTGTCTCAGATCTCAGCACCCCTGAGAAGACAAGCCTGCACCACTCCAACCAGCTTTTTACCTTCCATCTGGGATCTGGGGACTTAACTCCGCTTACAAGTGCTATAGGAACCAAGCTGTCTCCCAGCCTTCATGGTCTCCTTTTAAATCTCCAACAATTTTTGCTTAGTCCCTATTAATGCCTTATGCCTAGAATTCCTGGGTGATCTCTCTCTACTATGTTGATCTATATTTATGTTTTCTGTGTCATTGGAGGGCAGAAGGAGTTTAATATGGCAACTTTCTAATAGAGAAAGCAAGTACCACAGCGCACACAGAGAAGAATGAAGAAAGGAAGAAATCTGACATGGAAAAGTCTCACTAGTGAGGAGGGCGGGCAAGGGGCCATCCCCACCACGAGAAGGCCGGTCACGTGATCGCTGACGTGGCTAGCGTCAGTCCTTGGCCATCTCGGTTCTTGAAGTTCACAGATGTCTTTTTACAGAAGCCTCTCTGTGGTCATAAGCCAGATGGGGTTAAGGACAGGAAGCAGGATACAAAGACACTTTCCTAGCTGCTAAACAAACAGTGTTCTGAACTGCCACCAACAGTGAAATTGGCCACCAGACCTCATAGTGACAAAGATGGCATAAGTTTGAGTTTATTTCCTGATTGTGTCGATTCCCCACAGTAGGAAGCCTAAGTGTATGTTTGTACATGTGTTTATACACATGTGTATTATGTGTGCAATGTGTGTCATGTGTGTATATGCATTTTGTATGTGTGCAATGTGTTATGTGTGTTGTCCATGTGTGTGCATATATGTGTACATACATGTGTGTTGTGTGTGAAATAGACAAGGCCAGAAAATAGATTCCTCAGAGACCTGTAACCTTTGTTTCCTTACTGTTTCATCATGTATGTACTGTAGCGGGTGCACATGTATGGGTGTAGAGCCCAGAGGTGAATGTTGGATAGGCTTAGTCTGAGGAGCGACCGTGGGCCTCCCACACCTACATTACAAGCCAGATGCAGCAACACATGTCTGTTACCTCCGTTCCGGGTGGACGGAGACAGGAGAATCCTGCATCCTGTCCTGGTCAACTAGCTGAGCTGAAACTCCGGGACTCCAGGTCTCAAAACAATGATACAGCAGAGAGCCACCAAAAAAGACACCTGAGACCTTCCCTCCTGCCACCACCAAATCAGCACACACAGGCACACACAGAGAAAAGAAAAATGGAAAGACACGGAACGTGCCTTCCCCAGAAAGGCACAGACAGACCCCTCCATCTGTCATGAACTTATGACTTCATAATCTAATTTCTCCATCCTCCCTTTCACCCTTCCCATACTTCCATCCCAAAAGAATTGCCAGGCAATCTAAATAAAACAAGTTTTGTTTTTTAAATCCCAATACCAGGTCGTAAAATGACTACACTTCATATAGGTGCCTTTGTCACTGCCTGGAAATGCTATGTAAGGCTTCCACACAGTAGCAGAGCACTCAGGATTGAAAGGGGGGAACATGAAATGCCCAATTTTCCTCTCAGAAATCACGATGTAGAAGACCATAATCTGAGGGCTATTGAGCACATCCCTCCACGAACCCTGTGATTGTGGGATACCGGGGAACTGGGAACAGGAGCCTAGAGTGAAATCTGGGTCACGACTAGAATGAGTATTCTTAAGGGGGGGGCAGGAGGCGGCTAAGGCAGCTCACACACACAGAAGCGGGGTGGGGCTGGAGCAGTTGCCGAGGTTGTAAGGAAGCTGGAAATCAAGAAATTCTCACTAAGACAAACGAAGTTATAATCCAAGTAAAACACATGTCCACCCAGCTATGTCTTCCTACTCTGCCCCGAGAGAGGAGAATCGCAGGAAACTTGGCCCTGAATGTGGAAAAGGATTTGCGACGAAGTGCCCGCACCCCTTCCCACTCCGCAGCTCCCGGAAGGCCTCTTCCACCTCGGCACTCTCAGATGTTAGCTCCTTGAAACCTGTTTAAGGCAGATACAATCACTGCCCAGCTCCACAAGACTTGAGCCCTTCCGCAGTCAACCCACCTTCCCCAGACTCCGGACTCCACTTCTGCTTCTACTCTCCCTTTGAAGTCCATGATCAAAGGCCCACCTGGGTTCTCACACTCAAAATCGCCCCCAAATCCCCTTCCTATCTGCTTCCTTGGCAGTCGTTGGCCTTTGCCGTCCATTATTCACTGAGTCCCACAAAATACAAAGACAAATTTGTACATACCTTAACAACAAAATGAAAAGGGGAGAAAATTCTTGAAACTTAAACAGTGGATACCCAATCAGGAACTTTGCTTTAGAAAAGTGGGGTCTAATACATACATATACACTAGTGCATACACACAGCATTATGAGCTTGACCAGATCATAAAACAATTCTCAAAGGTGTGAGAAACCAACAGCAGAGACCGCATGGAACCGGATGGGAGGAGCCAAGAGAGGCCCCGCCTACTGATACTGGCTCCATGGAGATGTGGGGCAGAAGGCTCCACCCACTTATGCTGGATCTTTGGGCACTTGTGAGAGGGTCTTCTAACACTCTGATGCCAGAGAATGGGTGAGCTCCCTGAAGTGGCTTGAATTAAAAAATGCTGATTGGTGGAACATTAGAGAGGCAGGACAGAGCCGCATCAGGCAGAGCTACGTGGGCATAGGATTTACGTCTATGATTAGAAATGAAAGCCACATATACATAAAATAAATAAATCTTGAAGAAGTAAAGGAGGAGGGGAAAGAAGAGGAAGGGAAAGAGAAGAAGGAAGAGAAAGAAGAAAAAGAAGATAAACAAGAGGAGGAAAAAAGGAGGAGGAAGAGGAAGAAGAAGGGGAAGAAGAGGAAGAGGAAGAAGTAGTAGTGAAAGTCAGAAAGGCATAAAGATATGAGAGTGAATCTGCCGTTCCCTGATGGATGCTGGGACATTTTAGCCAAGTGTCTTAACTTCTCTGAGCCTTTGCAAAGGTGATGTATCATTAGGCCTACCTTGTGGAGCTGATGCAGGAGGAAACAGTTCTCTGAACTAGACAAGAGGCCCTTGCCATCTCAAAGATGCTGTGAACGCATGGGCTGCAATTCCCTTCTTCTGTTCTGCACCTAGATGCCAGCACCTTCATTTGAGCAAGGCAGTATGCTGAGTGCTCACCAAGGAATTGTGGGCTTTGTTGTTTCTTGACAGAGACTTAGCCTGGGGGTGTGACTCAGTGGGCAGAGAGCTCACACAGCACGCACACATCTGCATTCCATCCCAGTACTGCCTAAACCAGGCCTGCTGGCAGATGCCTATGTGTCATCCCAACACTGGGAAGGTAGAGGCAGAAGGATCAGAAGACTTTAAGGATATCCTCAGCTACATGGTGAATTGGAGGCCAGCCTGAGCTACATGAGACCTGTCACACAGGAAAGAAAAATTACTCGACAATTTTGGGGTGGGAGTGTCCCCTCTAATAAATCTGTTAGCTTATTAAGCAATAGGGTAAATTCTGCTTGGGAGACTGACCCTCTTCCCTCTGTCAGCCCTTCTGCTCAAGCTGCTGTTCTTAGCTTTTCCAGTGAGCCAGTCTACAGGATGTATTCTAGCAAGCACTCTTAATGGCCCAGGGCTCTGGGCCAGGTGAGTTCCAGTTTTATTATGAGTAACAAATTAAATCAACCGGTGACAAAAGCCAAGGGCCTGATCTGGTGACCCCTTGTGAACCAAAACATGAGCAGCTCCATTTGCACAGGGTCAGGGAAGAGCAAGCAGGTGCTTTCTGTCCCACGATGGAAAGCCCTGGAACCAGCCTCACGGAAAGTACAAAACCGTTCTGAAACAATTCACAAATGGCATGTTCTGACAAAGGAGCAGCAGACACTCCTTCCTAAGAGAACTAAGACAGGACAGGAAGAAAGTCCAGCCCCCCTTCACCCTTGCTAATACCAGTGCTGGGAAGTCCCATGTCACACTCAAGCCAGAGACTCCCAGCAGACCTGCTGTCTAAGAGGTGGGTTTATTGGCTTAGGTATGACAGATATTGTGAGCTGGTCTGCTCTCTGTGGGGACCAGCCCCGGTACAATGTCTCGCCTACCTACCCTGTCCTTACCTACCTACCCTATGCCAGGAGAGCTCCTGGTTGTGATAACATGTCCCCAGACATGTACAGAATCACCTCAATATGAACCTGGGGAGCAACATGAAAGTGGGGAGCAGAAAGGGAAGAGCCGCAGCTGGGGCGGAGTCAACTGGAGAGGGCCTGCCTTGGGTTTCAGTGATTTTTCTGTTACTGTGATAGAAATACTCTGAAAAAGGCAACATAGGGAAGAAAGGCTTATTACAGTTTATGGTTCTAGAAAGCCAGAACCACAGAGGGGAAGGCATGGTGACAGGCAGGGAAGACGTGGCAGGAGCAGGAAGCTAGTGAGTCCCATTTCTACCCACCCAGGAAGCAAGTGGGATGGGACAGGACGTCGAGCCTGCCCCCAACGACATACTTCTTACAGCAAGGCTATCCCTCCCCAAACAGTGCCGCCATCTGGAAACTAAGTGTTCAGATACAGGAGCCTGCCGGGGACACTCAACCCACAACGGAGCCTTCGTGGAGCCTGAGGACTCCTCAGCACCACATCCGCCAAGTGCGGTGTCACTCACCTCTAATCCAGGGACTCCAAACCATGAGAGACCTCATCTCAAAGAGGGTGGAGAGATGGCTAAGTGGTTAGGAGTGTTCTTCTAGAGACCCCGTTTGATTACCAATACCCATATCGATTGTTCCCAAACACCCGTAAGTAAATACGACACTCTCAGGCCTCTGAAGCATCCACACACATATTCACGCACATACATACACATGGCAATCAGATGTACACACACAAATAAAAATGAGAATTAAAGAAAAAAATAGTTGCATTCTTAAGCAATGATACAAAGGAAAAAGAATAAAGGGAGGACGGGGGAAGGAGTGGGAGAAAGGAGAAAGGAGAGTCAGGTCAGGGTGAGGGTTAGAAAGAAGAGGCGAGAGAGAAACAAACGTCCTCCTATCCGTTACAATATGGACGAAACCTGAAGACATCATGCTTGGCACATAGAAGGTGATCCTACAGGGACATGCTGCTGGGTCCTAGAGTCATCAAATCCAGAGACAGAATGGCAGGTACCCAGCACCACAGCAGGAAGGAGAGCTAATGTTTAATAAGAACAGAACTTCAGTTTGGGTACAGGAGAGAGTTCTGGAAGTGGGTGGTTGGGATTGTCATGAAGACATGTAAATATACTGACCACTGTTGAACTGTGGCTTAAATGTGGTACAAATGGTAAATTGAACATTACATACTTTCTTGCATATTAATTGCCTGTTTGTAAGAGACAGCATTTTCATTTTTAACTCAGTCTGGCCTTGAACTTACAATCCTTCAACTTCAGCCTTGATAATGCTAGAACACCAGGTATGAGCCTGGTAGAGAGAGGTACAGGAAGCCAGTGTCTTCTGGACGTGACAGGCCCACTGCACTGGTGAACAGCAGCAGCCACGGTGGCCTGCACAGAGCCTGTACAGGATCAAACCGGTCAGCATCCCAACAAGAGCCCCATACTCACTGAAGAACCACTGACGGTGGGGGCTTCTGAGAAACAGAGACTCGGGTTTCTTTAAAAGTTTGGCCACTGATTGCTCACCATGCTCCAGGGACAGCCCACACCCAGGAGCCTCTAAGCAGCACAAGTTAAACTCAGAGGTCTATTAAAGAAAAAGATAAGAAGTTGAGGAGCAGGGAGGTGGGGAGGAGCTGGGAGCAGTTGAGGGAGTTCTAGGTATAAATGTGACCAAAATATATTGTACAAAATTACCAGAGTTAATTAAAATATCATATTTAAAAAATAATAAAATAATAAAAGGATGGGGCTCACTATTAAGAGAACTGGCTGTTCCTCTGAAGGACGCCAGCTCAGTCCCCAGCACCTGTGTAGTGCTCACAACCGTCTGTAACTCCAGTTCCAGGAGATAGGAGGACTCCTTTTCCACCTTGCACAGACACAGGCATGCACGTGGTATATAAACACATATGCAGGCAAAACACTCATATACATAGAGGAATTTAAAGAACAAATAACTCAGAAGAACTGTGGCAACTAGCCCCAGACAAAATATTCTCCTAGGTGGGTCTGTGTCTTGCTGCTAACCGCATCTGTTTGGTCTTATCGGTTTCTTTAAAGAGCAGGGCTGGTGACAGCTCACAAAAAGATAAAAATGCTCTGCAGGGATCAACAGCATGGCTCGGAGGGCAAATGTGCTCTCAGCCCAGCCTGACAACCTGAGTTCGCATGGTGGCAGGAGAGCACTAACTCCCGTACAAGTCGTTCTCTGAACGCCGCACCCACACATCCCCGCCCCCAGTCCAAAAAATAAAGAAATGTAACTTTTAAAGACTCCTTGATAAGCAATTAATGTTGTTTTGATATATCATACTGAAAATTATATATATGTGTGTGTATATATATATATACACACACACACATACATAAATGAAAACTGTCAAGGCTGGGGAGACAGTGAGGACCTGAGTTCATCTCCTCAGCAAGCACAGAAAAGACAAGTCTGCAGCCTCTCCAGTAAGTGGGGAGGGAGGGATGGGAATGGGGCCGTGACTTCCGTAGCACGTGCATACGCACATACGTTATCCACAAAAATAAAAACAGCAGGCTGATAAGACAGCTCAATGGGGAATTGCACTTGCTGTCAACTCTGATGGCCTGAGTTTAACCTCTAGGTCCACACGGTAGAAGGACAGAACTGACTCCCAAAAGTTGTTCTCAAACTGTGACACGTGCTACAGCATGTGCACACAGACACCCATGTGTATATATACACTCACAATAAATAAAATGTAATAAAATGTTCTTAAAAGAAAAAATGGAAACTAAGAATTGTGGGTATGTTAGCAGAGCACAGGAGAGCTGCCAGGGCGGCTGTGGAGGAAAGAGTAAGGATCTGAAGCATTGTTCACAAAACGACGTCAGCCTGGAGTTAAGAGAAGACGGTTCAGCTTACCCCTGGCAAAGCCTCCTCTGTGTGCAAGAGGTCCTGGGTTCCATCCCCAGCTCTTCAAAATAACAACCGTCATGATTATGATTATAATAATAATGGCTAATAAATAGAAAGGACCACTTGAATTTCCTAAACACGGGCTTTTGGCTATTTCCAGCCTGGCCAGACATTCTGTGAATCAGCTCACTCACAAATGGCTTTTAAAACTGCCAGTTGAAGCTGGGCGGGCCTGGGACTCAGACAGTCGAGTACGTGCTCAGCATACATGTAACTCTCGTCCATCCCAAGCATGGTGGAAGGTGGATGTGGTGGGAAAATCCCCGTCATCACAACACTCAGGACATAAAGGCAAGCTCATCAGCTCAAGGTCATCCATGACTACCTAGTGAGGCTGCGGCCAGCTGGCTACATGAGACCCTGTCTCAAAAAGTAGTGAGACTGGCAGCTTGGACAATGTGTTTCCCTTTACGTGGGGGTGTTGCGGGCAGGGGGATGGGCGAAGTAGAATGGAGTGATTCAGTTAAGAAACAAACCAGAAATCTACGGGAAGAAAAGCTCAGTTCACAAAGTTCTTATCGCATGTCCCAGAACCACCCGTATCGGGTTGGTCTGGGAGGAATTGTCTTAATCAGTGTAAGAGGACTTAGCCACCATTCCCTAAGAAGGAAGCCCCCGGCTAAGAAATTTAGCCAAGCCCTAGTAAGCATAGTTTCTGCTTCAGTTATCAGTCAAGGCTCTGCCCTGACTTCCCTCTGTGATGGATTGTGGCCTGTATAAGTCAACTTTCCTTCCCAAACTTGCTTCAGGAGAGAGTGTTTATCACAACAACAGAAAAGAAACTAGGATATTACATAAGCACAAAAATTTGATATCTAGACCCCACATTAAAAAAAAAAAAAAAAGAAAAGAAAAACAGGTGCTGAGCCATGAGTGAGCTATGAGTTTGTAATCGCATCACCCCAGCACGAGAGATGAAGATGGACATTCATGCCCAACCCCCCAGGCTAGCCCAGTCTTCTGGCGAAGCTCTAGTTCAGCAAGAGGCCCTGTCTAAGAAAGCAGGTGTGGGCCGGGGACAGTCTGGGGAGGCGGCTCACTGTGCTCCCTCACTGTGTGAGCCTGAGCACTCAGCCTCACAGGCCACATCAAGGAAAACAAAGGAGGTGGAGAGCATCTGAGAAGCATAGCCAGCATATGTGTCTACGTGTGCATGTGTGCACTTGTGAGTGTGTGTCGATCTGGTGGTACATGCCTGTCATTCCAGTGGGGGGTTGGGGGGGGAGGTGGGGGACTGGAAGATCAGCTAAAGCTCATTCATGGATTCATAACGAATTTGAGGCCAAGTTGGCTACATAAGACACTACCTCAAAAAAGAATGCTGATATAAAAGTTCTTTAAGCTAGTACACAAATCCATGCACGTGTGTGTGTGTGTGTGTGTGTGTGTGTGTGTGCGCGCGCGCGTGCGCGCAAACATACAAACACAGGCACACATGCTGGCACACCTTCACCTCCAGCCTGATTCTGGACAACTTGAGCAATGTCTCAGTGGTGCAAAGGAGACCAACTGCAGTCACTTCCTTCAGAAAGCAGATCAGAATTGGTCTTTGGAAACCAGCAACACTAGACACAAGGCCTTCCAGAGCGGTCTCCCTCTAAGTACTGGCAATTTAGTGTTTCTGCTGCAGAGGTCAGCACAGGCATTTCTAGAATGCTGTTTTCCTGAGTGTGCTTTTTCTTTCTCTCTTTCTTATAGGCTTGGTGGAAAGCACTGTCCTAGCATGTAGAA
Organism: Apodemus agrarius; assembly: GCA_964023405.1. Classification (NCBI taxonomy): domain Eukaryota; kingdom Metazoa; phylum Chordata; class Mammalia; order Rodentia; family Muridae; genus Apodemus; species Apodemus agrarius. The sequence continues at coordinate 44,780,813 of OZ030028.1, forward strand.
GGTGCTAGGCTCGCTCCACAGAATGGGGAGGTGGAGGGGTGGGGGAAGTTGGGGTAATAAATACAAATAAATTTTTTAAAAAAGTTGTGTTTTCAAATAGCACGTTAGTTTTGTATTAAGCCCAGCCAGCTTAGGACAGCTCCAGGAGCTGTTCTCTCCTTTCACCAATTGGACTGACAGATACTGTATATCTGCTTGAAGTTACAAAGTAATCATCGGTACCTAGCCAAACTGCAAAGATGACTCTAAGACAAGACAAGCTGCAAAGAAAAAGGCTGCGACCCACTGACCGAAGCAGCTGCCTGAAAGAGGTTTTGATCAACTGAGACACCTAGGCAGGACATCGCCACCCTGTAGGGCTGCCTGCAGGCTGCACGGGGGGTGGGGGTGGGGGCCTCCCAGTTCCCGCTTTGATGAGCTGTCACCCATGCTGGGATGAGCCTTGGTGATGCAGCTCTCTTCGAGCCTTTTCTGCTCCTGTAAATGATCCCTCACCCGTACCCCTCTAAGTAACACAAATTAAACTCAGCAAGCTGGACTTTGATAGCAACTGAACTTTAGTCTGTCATGAGTTTGCTCTCTGAGGTAAGTAGATGTGTGTGTTGTGTCTCCCCAGGAAGTTTGTTGTACAGCACGGTTACTTTGTCACAGCAACAAAACTGTAACTAACTGGCCTGCAAAATATCTCAGTGGGTAAAGAGGGTTGTTGCCAAACCTGACAATCTGAATTCAATTCCCTGGACCCACATGGTGAAAGGAGAGAAGCAGCCCCTGCAAGCTGTTATCTGCTCCCAACCATGGTGTGCTACACACACACACACACACACACACACACACACACACTAAAGTGTAATAAGGAAATTTCTAAAGAAAAAAATCAATTTAAAAGTAAAAGTAGCACACAAGTGTAAAAATAAATAAATGTACTACATTAAAAAAAAAACAACCCTGTAACTCAGCAGGGAAGAGTCACAGTCCTTCATGGCATAGCCAATCCCCTCACATCCATGCTCATGCTCATCCAAGCACCCCTAAGTATATGAAATGAGTCACGTACAGAATAATAAAGCTGGAGAGGTATTTGTTGGGAAGAGGAGGCTCAGTGGGTGGGGGAGGGGATAAAAGAGGATAATAAGGACAATTATGATCAAAGTACATTATATATACATACATATATATGAAATTGTAAAGAACACGAATGTAGAGAAAAATAATTTTTAAAATAGCTATTATATTCACATATGAGATGTAAATCTCCCTAAGGTACCAATGATCTAAGTACTAAGTGGAAATTGTCAAATGCTTGGACTGTCACAAACTTTGGCCCTTTCTAAGGCGCAAGGCACAATCCAAGGGCAGCCCGGTGGATGCTGCTCCTGTGAGTGGATTTGTTCTGGTCACTGGGAGCTGAAGGTGGAAGGCCCAGAGAGAGGCCCCATCCCTAGAAAACACCAGATCTCTTTGTGGAAGGCAATCTGGAGCTGGAGAGATGGCTGGCGGGTAAAGAAACTGCAGCATGAGCCTGATCACTTGAGTTTGACCCTGAAAACATGTAAAGAGCCAGATGTGGCAGCAAGCATCTGTAAGCCCAGCATGCCTACAGCAAAAAAAAAAAAAAAAAGGCAGAGACAGAGAAGCTGGCTTGACACTCTAGTGACTTCCAGCATGGAGCACATTATACAACCTCAGAAATAAGGAACCTGTTTCAAACCAAGGTGGAGAGTACAGAGTGACTCCTAAGAGTCCTCTGGCCACTGTGAGTGCCATGTGGCACACATATGCCCATGCTCACACATACATGCACTTACACACTAAATAAAATCATAAAATAAGGTAGAAAACCAACTGAGGATATTCTTACATCAACCTCTGCCTACCACACTCCTAGGCATGAGAGAGTACGCCCACTTGCAGGTGCACATGCGTGCATGTGCTATGCAACACACACAAATAATAATCTTTAAAAGTCTAACACAGAATCAATTAAGCCTCAACAGGCAAAGATAAACCAATCTTTCAAGAGTTGGGGAAATGAGGAGTGAGGGCTGCTGTCACCGTTAACTGCTCCCTAAATGGCCTGTCTTTGCAACTGCATAATGTTGTTTGTGTCTGTTGGCCACTGGAGACAGTCAAGAGTTCACATTCACACCCCATTTGCCCCAAACAGGAAAGTCAAGAGTATTAACAATTAGATAATTATCCTCTGCAATGGGACAACTGAGGCGTTCCACTCAATTCAGATGGGAGCCAGCTCTGACCACATTCTGGCTCAGTCGCTTAACGCTGCCTGCGAACTTCCTTCTGGAGTACAATCATGGACATGACTGTTGGCAATCGGCAGGCAAGTCCTCCTGACCTGCAGGTGCCTGGTGACAGAGCTGGAAAATTGAAGGGAACCAACCACAGGGTGCTCAGATCCGGCAGGCAGTTAACAAGGCAGCATTGAGGAGCTGTCTAGAAAGCAATGGTGCTTGTGGTGCTTTTTATTTTAAAGTGAAAAAATAAATTACATTCAAAAATAAATGAATTTGAAGGAATTTCAGTTAATAGTGAGTTAATGTAAGGCCAGCCTGGGCTACATGAGAACCTTAGGATAAAGTAAATTAAAGTAAGAGCCCGAGATACAGATCAGTGGCAAACATTGATGCACACAGAATGCACACAGCCCCGAGGTCCTACTCACAGCACAGGAAATAAGACAGAGACGTCAAGAGGGCTCCCGTGACCAGTCGGACACAGAGGATGGCTACTGGTCCTGAACCCAAGTCAGGCTGTGAGCTCAGAGCAAACCCTGCAGCCCATCACTGCAGCTGCTGTTTCCCCTTGACTTTTCTGCCAGCCTCAATTTCTTGTCCACAAATAGGGGGATTCTACCAGCCTTGACATAGTGATGTCAGGTGGGGCTGGCCGAGGTCAGCATCAGAGTCCGTCCAACCTGCCTGCAAGCCACTCTCCATAGATACACCTAGAAAACAACAAACATCTATGCAGGAGAGAGAGTGAGAGACCGAGAGACCGCATGCCTCTAGCACACCCAAGAATCTCCAAAGTCTGTGTAGAAGAGAAACTATCTAGGGAATGTGTTTTCAACAGAGCCAGTGCCAGAGGAACACATGTCTCCAGCACGAGCCGTGGCCTTTAAAAGCCTTCAGCCTCCCAGGCTGGCCCCCAGGCACGGGGAAGCCACCTCCTTTGGCTGGCAGGGCCTCCTAGGTCAGAGCCAAGAGCTGCAAGCTGCACCAGATGCTAGATTCCAGAACCCAGAATAACTCAGTAACTTGGTAGAGCTCAAGCCACCAAGGAAACTGAGACACAAGGAGATCTCCCTGGAACACTGCAGGAGCACCATAAAAAGGAAAAAACTACAGGAAGCTGCTTCTGAAAGGAAAAAAAGCTTTTGTTCAAAAGTTAGGTATGCCAGGCAGTGGTGGCGCACTCCTTTAATCCCAGCACTTGGGAGGCAGAGGCAGGTGGATCTCTGAGTTCGAGGCCAACCTGGTCTACAGAGTGAGTTCTAGGACAGCCAGGACTACAGAGTGAAACCCTGTCTCGAAAAACAAAACAAGCCGGGCGTTGGTGGCGCACGCCTTTAATCCCAGCACTTGGGAGGCAGAGGCAGGCGGATTTCTGAGTTCGAGGCCAGCCTGGTCTTCAGAGTGAGCTCCAGGACAGCCAGGACTACACAGAGAAACCCTGTCTCGAAAAACCAAAAACAAAAAACAAAAAAAACAAAACAAAAAAAAAAAAAAGAAAAACAAAACAAAACAAAAACAAAAACAAAAGCAAAGCCAAAAGCTATGTATTTCTACCACCCAACACCCATCTGTCACCCTGCCCCTCTTCCAAATTCCTGACGTTGGGGTGCTCAATGCTTACAATACAAAATCTCAAATACAACCTGTCGTAGCATTACCCATTTGGTGCTGCAGGTGGTGGAGCCCATGGCTTCACACAGACCAGTCAGGCACTCTAAGGCTGAGCCAACACCCCCCCCTCCTTCCGGGGGTGGGGGTTGGGGGGGGAGGATGGTAGGCAGGAGCTCCACCCTAAGCCACACCCACAGTCCCCACGTCAGCAGAGGCTGGGGCTCCGTTGCTGGGGTGCTTGCCCAGCCTGTAGGAAGCCTGGGCTCAGCCCCCAGTTCTACGTAAGCCCAGCATGATGGAAGAGGCGCAGCACTGAGGAGGTGAAGACCGAAGGAACAGAAGTTCAGAGCAATATGCTCTGCCAAACAAATCAAGTTCAGGGTCATCCTGGGCTACACGCAGCCCAATCTCAACAACCAACAAGCTGACACAAGTAACCGAAAAGGTAGACCTAACTAAATGAATTTAGTCCTGTTAATTAAGTCTATCGTCTCATCAGAAAGATTTTCATTATAATCAATAATTAATTATGTATTTTCAAATAGCTAGTAGTGGGCTGGAATGATGGCTTCATGGTTAAGAGCACTTACTGCTCTTCCAGAGGACTGAGGTCCAGTTCTCAGCACCAGTGTCAGTCAGCTCACAGTCACCTATAACTCCTGATCCAGGAGATCAATCACTCCCTTCTCATGTCCATGAGTTCTTTGCATGCATGTGTGTCGAGTTCACATGTGCACACACACTCATACACACACACACACACACACACACACACACACACATACACACACACACACGCACATGCACAATTAAAAACAAAGATAAATCTTTTAAAGAAAATTTTTAGAAGTGGGGCTTAGTGATACACATCTTTAGACTTGGAAAGACAAGGCAAGAAGATTGTGAGTTTAAAGCCAAACTGGACTACATATCAAGACCTTGTCTCAAAAACAAAACAATAAAAGCACTAGTTGAAGTTAGAGGTGTAACTCCGAGGGAGAGGGCTTGTCCAGCATGCTCAAGGCTCTGATGGGCCTGATCCCCAGCACCACATGCAGACACACCCAAAACAAAAAGCAAACACTTGTTCTAAGTACAAAAGAAACAAGGAAGAGGGCTGGGGATTTGGCCCGGTCAGTCGTGTGCTGCCACGCCAGCATGCGGCCGAGTTTGATCTCCAACACCCAGGGAAATAGCTGAGCATGGCCCCATGTACTCCCAGTGCTAAGGAAGGGGTCACAAGAAGCAGATCCCTGGAGCTCACTGGCCCACCAATCCAGGCATTTGGTAAGCTCCAAGTTCAGTGAGAGATCCTGTCTCAAAACATAAGGCAGAGAGCCAGCGAGGCGGCTTGGGGAGTGCGGGGCCTTGTTGCCAAACCTCTCCACCTGAGTTGATGATCCCCAAGACTCACAGAATAGAAGGCAAGAACTGACTTCCCCAAAGTGTCATCAGATCACTGCATGTAAAAGAACACACAAATGGAAAAAATAGATAAAAAACTTAATAAATAGATAAATAAATATAATTTTAAAAGGGTAGAGAATAACTGAAAGAAACACCTTGCCACGTACAAGCACATGCACGGAGATGCATGTCTGCAAGAACATGTGACACAAATGAACATAAAACACACACAGAACACACACATACACCTAAAAGAAACCTTTAATGTTTTAACTGAAGATTCAAAATAGAAAAATATTCAGTTGTGTGAAGAAAAATAAACAGGAAAGAAAATATGAAAGAGAAGAGAAGGTCTTCTTTGTTCTTGGATTTGATATCAGATATTTGGAAAGGGAATCTTGGCGCAAACTTGACCCCACCAAGCAAGCCCTGGAGGCATGTGACTAAACTGAGGCTTGAGCCTACAATGGCAAGTTAAATCCTTCTCAGTTTCCCTTCCAACTGAAGGAGGTTCCCTCATCTCTCAACAGTATCAAACAAATGGAACAGTAGCAAAGAATAAAGCAGCAATTTCCTGCCAAAACACTACATTCCACATCCACACGGGGAAATGTCCACTCCCAGGCCAGACATGGGATGGACTTTGAGTGGAGGCAACAGAAATTAAGAAGAGAAAACCATCCCAGTCAAGAGGCTTCTCCCATTCCTACAAGAAAAGCCACACACGATGAGAATGGAAGAAAGTAGCCAACATCCTTTTTCCTCTCTGTCTCTCCCTCAGATTTACAGGAGACACACATCCAGGACCTCCTGTCTTTGTTACCTTTCCTGTTGCTGTGATAACGTATAAGAACAAAAGCAGTGTAGGAGAGAAACTGTTCTGGCCAACAGTTAGAGGGTGCAGTGCACTTGGGTGAGAAGTCATGATGGCAGGAGGCTGAGGCCGCAGAAGTATTACATCACTGTCAGGAAGCGGCAGAAATATGGATACTGTGCTCTGCTGACTTGTTTTACAAGGTTTAGGATCCCAGTCCAGAGAGTGGTACCACCCGCAAGGAGCAGGGGTTTCCACCTCAATTAACCCTATTCTAGGTTTAATTAACCTAAACTAGGTTTCATCAAGTTGAAAAGTGAAATGAACCCTAACAACCTAGATAGCCAAGACAGACATTTGTATATGTGTGTACACAGAAGCGTTTAAAGACAGAAAGAGGCAAATGTTTACCAATGGATAAATATACCAACCAAAGTGGGATGAGTATTCATACACTGGAATATTATTATTCAGCTTTGAAAAGGAATAAAATTCTAGTTCATGCTACTACATGGATTGACCTTGAGGTCATGGTGCCCAGTAAACTAAGCCTTTAGTTCACTTACTAAACTAAGTAAAATCATAAAAGGATTTTATTCTTAGCAGGTCCCTAAAATGTCAGACCCATAAAGAAAGAAGGAAAATGGTAGGCCCCAGAGGCTGAGAGAGCTCAGGAGACATATTGAGAAATGGAGATGGCGCTTCAGTTTGGGAAATGAGAAAGTTCTGGAAAAGAGTGTCAATAATTGCGTAACTATGTGGATGTGTTTCATGTTGCTTAACTATGGCCTAAAAAAAAGCTAAGATAGTAAATTGTGGTTTATCTGTCTTTTCACAGTCACTAGATAGATAGATAGATAGATAGATAGATAGATAGATAGATAGATAGGTAGATAGATGATAGATAGATAGATAGATAGATAGATGATAGATAGGTAGGTAGATAGATAGATAGATAGATAGATAGATAGATAGATAGATAGATAGATAGATAGATAGGTAGATAGATGATAGATAGATAGGTAGGTAGATAGATAGATGATAGATAGATAGATAGATAGATAGATAGATAGATAGATAGAAAGATAGATAGATAGATAGATAGATAGATAGATAGATCGAGCCGGGTCTGCTGATGCAGACTTGTAATCCCAGCTACTAGGGAGATTTAAACCAAAGGATCATAAGCCCAGAGCCTACCTGGGCAACTTAGTGAGACTCTGTGTCAAAATGTCAATAAGATAGGAAGAAATGGTTCATCAGGGAGAGGTATTTGCCACACAAGTCTAGTTGCCTGCATTCAAATTGCCAGAACCTGTATAAAAGTCAGAACACCTTGAATCCCACACACAAACCAGCCTGGTGTGCAAAACAGCAAGAAACAGTAGAAGGAACTGTGCATGAAAACAAGGTGGATGACAAAATACAACTACCAAAAGCTGTCTTCTATTCTAATCTCCACATGTGCACCTTAGTATATTCATGCTTAGTATATTCATTCTTAGTATATTTGTGAAAACAACAGCAACAACAATAAAAGGGATCAAAAGAGGCAAGCTAAAGGTGACCCTTGCTGGTACAGTACTCAGTACTTGCCTGGGAAGTCTCAAGACCTAAGTAAGGTTCAGTCATTAAGTTGAACTTCAGTAGAATTACTTTAGAGTGTCATCAATGCCCAATATAGGATTAATAGACATTTGTTCACATATTTTCCAGAAAAGTTCAGCACCGACACACACACACACACACACACACACACACACACACACACAATCTGCAAAACCATGATACCTGCTTTCTTTTTATTTATTTTATACTTCCTTATTTTTATGTATTTGGGTATTTTGCATACATGCATGTCTCTGCCTAGTGCCCTCTGAGGTTAGGGGATCCTCTGACACTGGAGTTACAGGTGGCTGTGAGTCACCATATGGGTGCTGAGAATCAAACCTGGGTACTCTGGAAGAGCAGCAAGTTTCTTAACCACTGAGCCATCACTCTGGCCCAGATATCCACTTTCATATTCTCCCACCTTATGATAGATAGCGTTAATTATCAACTTCATAGACTCTAACATGATCGTCTGGGAGAGGGTCTCTGGACAGTCCTGTAGGGCATCTCTTCATTACTGTAACTGATGTGGGCAGGCCTTCTTTACTTGTTGGTGGAACCACTCACCAGGCCCCAGACCATACACAATAGAGAAAAGGAACTGGGCACTAGCATGGCGCAACAGGTATAAAAACTGAAACACACTGCCATCTCAGGGAGGAGTCACACAACTCCTGAGCCCTGGTGGGTGCCCCTCACAGAGTTGATGAGACCACTCCCACAACAACATGGGTCAGGGGTGCGCCTTGAGGACATAAAGGGAGTGTCACGGTGAGTTCACCCCATATTGTGTGGCCAATTCAGAAACTCAAGCTTTGGTCTGTGGTAGATTTAGATACGGTATGGGTGTGACCGCCCGAGGGGTCATGTGTCTCGGCTCCCCCATCTCCCAGGCATGACAGGAGGTAGCCCTATTGAACAAGCCTCAATTACCTGCAAAAGACCTACATGTGATTGACCCCAGTGAGATTCTACCATGAAGAAGCAGGGGTTAGCATGGCCTTGTACCTCCCTGAAAGAGGGACTCATCATGTTTCATCATGCTCCACCTCTCTCTCTCTCTCTCTCTCTCTCTCTCTCTCTCTCTCTCTCTCTCTCTCTCTCTCTCGCTAAGGGTAGGGACTCAGGAGAACCCCTCCCTTCCCTGTGGATGTATCACAGTTAGTGGTTACTAGAGACTTATGAGTCTCTGCCCCTCCCTAAAGACAGACAGCTAACAGTTGTAGAAGGAGAGAGCACGCTCATGAGTCCCCACCCCTTTAAGCAGTTAAAGGTTGCTGGGAGAGGGGATGGAAGGTCCTACCCATCCCAAAGGATGGCTAGGCAGTTAACAATTAATTAGGAGGAAGTCTCTTGAGACCCTGCCTCTCTCTGATGGAAAGCTGGTGTTGCTAGAAGAAACAGGAAGAGACTGTTTCTTCAGAGGTATGGATGGCCAGACTGGTAGGTCGACCACACTCATGAAAGCAGTAAGAGTGGACCTCATTGGACCAGGCATAGAAGTAGGACTGTTTGCAAAGAGAAATGTGAACAGCAGGAGAGGAAAGAAGAGGCGGTCGGGAGGACTGGGAAACTCAGCATCACAGTCGCATGCGAGAATGCCAAGTGAAAACATTGTGTATCTTTGGCATGCACTGACAACCAGAAAACCTTAACACCCAAGCGCGGTCGTGCCTGCCTCGCCAAGGCAGCAGCGACTCAGGCATGCCCTTTGCCAAGGTGCTTAGAACCATGAATGACAAAGTTCATTTCTTGTTTGCACAATTATCTCCGGAAGGCTAAGGAAAGATCACCAGGGATCAGTCTGCAAAGTCAACAGAGATAAACAGTTAAGATTGTATCGGGCTTTTTTGTTTTGTTTTGTTTTGTTTTTGTTTTTCAGGCCAACGTCATATTAGTCACATCTTCAAACAGCCATTCATACAGGAATTAAATGTGCGATTTACATCTCATATAAATGGAAAGAATCCAAACAAATCTAAGCAACGCAGACGGATTGCTCTGCGAGCCTCGGGGGACAGCCTAGCTTTCCTCTCAGCCTCCTCGGAGTCCAGCTGGGTGTACACACACTGGCGAACAATGACTCCAGGGGAAGCTGTGGGGCGGAGGGATATTGTGGTTCACTGGATACAGCGCTAGCCCGGCGTGCAGAGGGCCCTAAGGCAGATGTTATCACCACATAAAAGTGGGCATGGTAGCACGCAGGAGGTGTAGGCAAGATGATCATGAGTTCAAAGTGAGCCTCAGCTACATAGCCAGCAAAGTGTGAGGCCAGCCTGAGCTACGTGACGCCCTGTCCCAAAAACAAACAAAAAAGTACGGGTCTAGGGAGGCCAGGTAAACGTTGATTTATCATTATTGTTGCTGTTGCTGTTAGTGTTTGAATAACGTTGAGTCCAGGGACTTGAGCATGATAAGCAAGTAAGTCCTCCACAACTATGCCAAGTCACCCAGGTCCGTTATATAGCCAAGAAGATCTACGAAACGTGATCCTCCTGCCTGAGCCTCCCTACTGTCTAGAAAGATAGTCGTAAGCAATACAAACAGCTGGTGATATTATGACTTCATCTATAATTCTGAAACAAAGGACAAGTTATAAAACAAAGAATATACAGATACCACAAGAAGACCCTCAGAGTCAACTCACCTGGAACCACCAACCAAAGAGGATTCAGGGGCTGGACCTGGACCCCTACATATCCGTAGCGTGTGCAGCTTGGTCGTCATGGGGGTTCCCTAGCATTGGAGCCGGGTGTCTGACTCTGTTGCCCGTTAGTGGATTCCTTTCCCCTACCTGGGCGGCCTGGTGACGCCTCAGCAGGAGAAGGTATGCTTAGCCCTGTTGGAACCAGACGTCCCAGGGCGAGGTGATACCCAAGGGAGGCTTCCCCCTCTCTAAGGAGAAGGGGAGGAGGGTAATGGGTGGAAGGATTTGTAAGGACTGGACTAGGAGAACAGGAAGGAGGGAGTTGTTAATGGGATGTAAAGTGAAAAAGTAAATTATAGGGGAAAAACAGAGAGTATACATTTTTAAAGACATAATGAATGGTGTGGGTCGGGGCAACTGGTGGAATGCAGTATGTAGTTGTATGCATCCATTTGTGTATGTAGCAGTGTGGGTAGTCTGCGACTTCACCCTGCACTTTATTCCCATAAGACGGTCTCTCACTGAACCCAGGGCTAAGCTGGCAGTCAGCAATCTGTGGTCATCCTCCTGCCTCTGCTCCACGACAGGGATGGAGTTACAGAGACACACGTGGCCACACCTGACTTTTTATGTAGATTCTAGGGATTTGAACTCCGGACCTCAAGTGTGCTCAGGAAGTGCTCTTGGCCACTGAATCGCCACCCCAGACACAGTATTTTAGGGCTTTTTTTTAAACTGATGGGGCTGGTCGATCACGCTACGTAGATAAGCTTTACCAGTGAGGCAAAATAACTAGATAAAATAGCCAGTAAGAAGTTCTAAAATGGGGGCCTGGAGAGATGGCACAGTGGTTGAGAATGCTGGCTATTCTTCCAGAAGTTCTGAGCTCAATTCCCAACAACCCCATGATGGCTCACAACCATCTATAATGGGATCTGATGCCCTCTTCTGGTATGCAGGTGTACATGCAGATAGAGCACTCATACACAAAAGTTTAAAAAGAAAAGAAAGAGAAACCCCAAACTCTTGGTGGTTTTGCTCCTTTTCCTGCTGTCATGAGCAATTCTTTGACAAGACACAACAGAACGGGGAGGGGTTCACTTGCACTCACAGCCTGAAGGGACACAGGCCACCATGGAGGACAAGCGTGGCAGCTGGCCGCTGCAGAACTGTAAAAGTGTGCAGCTAGGGACAGAACAGAGAGGACGGGAAGTGGGACCAGCCCCATCGACAACAACCCACTTGCTCCAGTCAGGCCTCAGTCCCGAAAGGTTCCACGAACTTCCCGAAACAGGATCTCATCTGTCTGAGCATCGCAAGTGTCCAAGCATGTGAGCCTATGAGGGAGAGTGATCAATAAAGTGGGAAAAAGTTTGACCCAGGCATTAGGATACTCTGCAGACAGCTGGCAGGGCGGCTTGAGCCCAACAGGAACCAGCCACACCTTCCCGGCTTCACTCCTGCGGCTGGGGCCCTGACAGGAGTGGCTTTGTGGCTCACAATTCCTGGGGAGTCGACGGGGCAGGGCTCTGAAGCAGCCGGTCACACCCACAATCACACCCACAATCCAACGTAGGGGAAAATGCTCGCACGTAGGGGAAAATGCTCGCACGCCTCACTCAGCTACCATCCCGTTCTTACACGGCCAGGGAATGATACTCCCCACGGCGGCATGAACTAATGCAACTAAGACAAAGCCCCACAGGCCAACACGACGTAGACAATCCCTCAGTGAGACTCTATTCCCAAGTGGTTCTAGATGGTGTAAAGCTAGCAATAAAAACTAACAGATGTCACACCAAAAATGAAAAGTAAATTAATATTGAAATGTTTTAAACCTGATTCTCCTTTCTCTGAAACAAAAGCTGTGGTATAAAATTATACATCCAGGGCTGGAGAGATGGCTCAGCGGTTGAGAGCATTGACTGCTCTTCCGAAGGTCCTGAGTTCAGGTCCCGGCAACTGCATGGTGGCTCACAACCATCTGGACAGCTACAGTGTACTCATATACATAAAAATAAGTAAATCTTTTTAAAAAATTATACAACTAAAGAAATGTGTATGCCATGTCTCTTAGATGTTTTCTGACGTTTAACATGTGGCCTAGAGAAGCCAAAGGAGGCTAGCTCAGTGATTAAAGGACATGCCACCAAATCATGAAGACCTAAGCTCGATCCCCGGAACTCATGGCTTTTCGATGACGGGAGAAGGGGATACCAACGATGACAGGTCGACACCAACGTATATACACATAGCTACTTATGCACATACATGTGTATGTATCCATACATTGTGGCACACACCTGTGACCCTAAGGATGAAATCAGGAGGTAAAGGCTGGATGGTCAGGTATTCAAAGTGAGGCTCAACTATGCAGTGAAGTCAAGGCCAGTCAGGCCACACGAGTCTACAACATATACACATAATTACACATGTAAAAGAATAATAAGCTGGACCCGCCCGCTGAGTACAGCTGCCTCATCTCTATCACTGGCTCACAGAAGAAAAAAAATGAGGCTTGAGGAAAGAGAACAGACCCTCTGGGCAGATGTTGGCAATATTGCAAAACCTATTTCCTGCCCCCGACGCTACTCTTAGTCAAAAACAATAAAAAGAACAGAAGGAGCACAGCCTCCAGATGGCAGATGCAAAATCCCTTATTAGATTTCAAACAAAAACTACTACGGTCATACTTCTAACATGACACAGGCCCGTTAAATACAAAGATGAATCACAGTGCCCTTCCACAGAAAAGTCTGTCTGACACCACCTCAAGTCACGCTGGCTTCTCAGCAAGCTCACACTGAAGGCCAGAAATAGACAGGAAGGCCATGGGGGCAGGTGGCCTGACAGGTCACACTCAGCCCTGGGTGACAGCTCCCAAACCCAGACCATAAAACCACAAACACAAGAAGAAAGAAAGAGAAAGTGGTTTTGTAAACACATACCCCGGCAGCCTCACAAAGCCAGGCATCTGGGTGGAGAATTCTTACTCCATTTACTGGAGAAAATTAGTGTTTTCCCTTAGACAGCTGCATACTATGAATCTGCGTTCAGACATCGCCTATGGCTCCTGAGGCTGTAAAATATATCTCCTGAAATCAACTGAACAGTCAGTTGCCAAAAAGCTACCTGCAATTCTACACAAAACCTCAAGCTTACATATTGGGGCCAGCACCACCCCTCCCAAAACAGAACTTTAAAAGCATATGCAGAAAGGGTTACAGTGAGGACATGGCTCCGTAGGGCCCTTGCCTTCCATGTATGAGGACGAGGATTCCAGCTCCAGCATAATATAAAATTGGGCCTCTTGGCACGGAAGTATAATCTCAGTACTCAGGAGGTAGAAGCAGGAAGCTCAGTTCAAGGTCATCCCCAGCCACACACAGTCCTGGGCCAGCCTGAGCTAATGGAGAGTCTGAAAAATCCAAAGGCTAGAGATAAACCAGCAGTAGCACATTGGCCTAGCAGGCAGGAGACCCGAATCCCATCCCCAGCACAAGGTCAGTCTGGGTGTGTGGGACACACCTGTCATTCCTGTGCAGGGAAGGTGGAAGAGGCGGGTCAGGAGTTCAAGACCAACCTAGGATGCATAGGAAGTTCGGTCACAGCTTGGGTTAATTGAGACTCTGTTTCAAATTAAAAACATAAAACCATTTTAAAGCCCTATCAACTAGAAACTTTGATGACCCAACACACTGAGGATTAGTTTGTTTTGTTTTGTTTCGATATCTTATGGACTGTCTCTCTCTCTCTCTCTTTTTTTTTAACTTGTATTTTATGTATGGTTGCATGCCAGAAGAGGACATTAGATTCCTTTATTGCTGGTTGTAAGCCACTAAGTGGGTACTGGGAATTGAACTCAGGACCTCTAAAAAAAGGTAGCCATTGCTCTTAATTACTGAGCCATCCTTTTCTCTAGTCCCCAAGGAATCATTTTAAGCAACAATTTGACACAACCTAGAGTCATTTAGGAAGGAAGTCTCAATAAGGGACTGTCTATATTGGGTTAGTGTGTGTGTGTGTGTGTGTGTGTGTGTGTGTGTGTGTGTGTGCGTGCGCGCGCTTGGAGGGGGCATGTTAATTTAATTGATGTGGAACGATCTCACCCATGGTGGGCACCATCATTCCCTAAGCAGGAAGTCCTGAACTGTGAACTGTGCAGAGAAACGGAGCCAAGTAATCAGGCATTTATTTCTCTGTGTTCTTCAGTGCTGATGTGACAATCAGTTGTGTGAAGTTCCTGCCTTGACTTCCCCACAGTAATGAACTGTCTTTCACACAGCACATAAGCTGAGGTGAGCCCCTTCTCCCTGGTTGATTTTTGTTATCAGATTTTATTGTAGCAACAAAAATGAAACTAAGAAACAGTGAAAGCTCTCTTTTTTTTTTCAACCAAAAAAAAAAAAAATCAGTGACTCAAACTCGTTCAACCAGAGAAGGTGCAATCAAAACAAGGAGCTGCCCATCCCTTCCCACAGCTACTCCAGTGTACATAGCCACAGGTCAGTTAACTTTCGCTGAACCTACTTCACTTGTTGTAAAATAGCCTGTGAAATAAGGATGATTTGAGGGTATCTGAGGAGACAAAAGAAGATCATTTATATAGCATAACTGAAAGAGCTGCTTTTATTTTAAATGGGGAAACAAAAATTATATATTAAAATACCATTAGGGACTCTTTAGACAGCAAAGAAAACAAGAAGGCATATATCCAGGACCCAAGAGAGCAGGCAAAAGCCAAATCAAGAGCGAACTTATGGCCTTAAAAGCGGTAATTGCATTAAAAGAATTAAATTAGGCCTGGAGGTGTTGCCCAATGGTTAGAGTCCCGGCTTAGCTTCCCTCAGTAAGGGGTGTGACTCAGGGGAAGAGCCCTGCCTAGAATTTCTCAGTGAAGGGCTGGGGATGTGGCTCAGGGGTAGAGCCTCTGACTATCAAATGTTTAAATGAAATAATATTATTTTATTTGTTCACTTCACAATGTGTAATATACTCCAAAAATATTTACATATGTAATTCCTTCTAAAATATTTCACACCATGCAGTGGTGGCGCACGACTATAATCCCAGCACTTGGGAGGCAGAGGCAGGCGGATTTCTGAGTTCGAGGCCAGCCTGGTCTACAGAGTGAGTTCCAGGACAGCCAGGGCTACACAGAGAAACCCTGTCTCAAAAAAAAAAAAAAAATCACAATAAGGGGGGTTTAAAAAGAACAAAACTAAAAGCATAGTTTAGAATAATACAAAATGAAAAGAATTATGAATAAGTCCAAGATCTTTAAGACTTCCAGCTCTCAGTTAAATAAGGAGACCATACAAACACATTATGGTAACTTGAATAACACACTCTCAGTTCAGAAAACTCACTAATTCTAAGAAACTGTGAATCACAAAAGTTAACCAAATGATGTTAAAGGGGTTTTAAAAAGCAATATGTGTGTGTATGCATACATATGTATACATATGTATATTCAAAATTTTCTTCCCACAAAGATTTTTTCTCAAGAAATTACTCAGTTGTTCAAGTACAGATTAATGCCAATGCTAAAGTTCTTTAAAAACCTTTAAAATGGATGTGTGCCTAATTCACTTTAAGTGACTAGAAGATCGGATAACAAAACTTAATGAAGAGATTGCAAAATGAAATGAACCACGAACACAGCCCAATTTCACTCATGAACAGAGATGGCAAAAACCCAAGACACAAAACAAAGCAAGCCCTTGCCAATCAAAGTCACCACCATTCCAAAAGAAAAGTTCAGCTAGCAAGTCACACCCACAGTATAGCAAGGATGGCCGGGCACCAGACAACCACTCAAACATGGCTGTCAGGTGATAAATGCCATTGTTAAAGACTTATGAGTCTTGAAGTTCTCGATTCTGTTTCCAGCCTGGAGCTTGCCACGTAGGCTAGGCTGGCTGGCCAGAAAGCCCAGTGGTCCCCTGCCCTGCCTCTCCAGAGTTACACTGCAAGCATGGACCACTAGGGCCAGTTTTTGTCACACTGTCTGATGATTAGTGTTGGTTATCAACTTGACACAGTCTAGAACAGCAGTTCTCAACCTTCCTAATGCTGCAACCATTTAATGCAGTTCTCCACGCTGTGGTGAGCCCTGCAAACCATAAAATTATTTTCATTGTTACCTCATAATCTTAATTTTGCTACTGTTATGAATCTAGTGTAAATATCTGGGTTTTCAGATGCTCTGAGAGGACCACTGAGAAAGGGGTCGTAACCTACTGGTTGAGAACCACTGATCTAGAATCACCTAGGAGGGTAGTCTCAGTGAAAGACTGTCTAGTTGGCATTTTAGCGTGTACAGGATATGTGTTCTGATTATACATTAAGTGGGAAGACTCTACCACTGTAGGAGGCATCATCCTGTAGGCCCTGGACTGTACAACACTGGAGAAAATAAGCTAATAAGGATTATACATATTAATTCACTGTTCTCTACTCTTGACAATGGAGGGATTGTGACTGACTCTAAGTTCCTGCTTCTGTGACTTCTCAGTGACCGAGAGGTTCATGTTGTCTGAACTATGAGTCAAATTGACCCGTTCTCCCTTGTGCTGC
Organism: Apodemus agrarius; assembly: GCA_964023405.1. Lineage (NCBI taxonomy): Eukaryota > Metazoa > Chordata > Mammalia > Rodentia > Muridae > Apodemus > Apodemus agrarius. Next base: position 44,797,737 of record OZ030028.1, read on the forward strand.
TTTTTGTCAACATTATTTTATCACAGCAATGAGAAAAAAAACCAAGATACATGGATTCTGGGGGTCAAACTCAGATCCTCTTTACTGACTGGGCTACTCCCCAGTTCCGAAAGAGATTTCTGCCAGTGGCTATCAGGAGTTAGCTCAGGATGAGGATTCTCTCCATCAGCCCTTTGCCATCTTCCCCTTACGTCTTATCCACATCCGTTCTGCTTTGCTGAGGCTTTTCCTCAGAGGAGGAAACCAAGAAGGAACTAAAGCATTCTTGGTTCTTGGTCAACCACGGAGGGACACACGCAGCCCTGGCCAGTTGTTGCCCTTCCTGGTTCCTCCTCTCACTAGAAGAGCGCCTTTGCTGAGCTCGAGGCCCTTAAGTCACTGCTTCCTCTTTCTGGGACTGTCGGGGTGGCACAGAGTAAACAGTGCATACTTCGTATTGGGGTGTGTGTTAGTTACTTTACTCACAAGAGAGAGAGAGATTCTGACAGAAGCCACATACAGGAGGAAGGACTTATTCCAGCTCACAGTTCCAGGGTACAGCCCATCACAAGGTGACGAGGACATAAGGTGACCGATGAACGCTAGGATCCAACTGTCTTTCTCGTTATATTGCCCAGGACCCAAAGACAGGGAACGAGTATGTCTCTCTTCCCACCTCAGTTGACACAATCTAGGGATGTCACCATAAACACCCCCAGAGATTTATGTCCTAGGTGAGTCTAGATCCTGTCAGGTTGACAATGTTAACCCCCACAAGGTGGAAATTCAAACTGAACAGAATGAAAACTAATAAATATTTTTACATGACATAAAGAGGAGCTATCAGGACCAGGGAGATGAGTCAGTGGGTAAAGTATTTCTGATGGCTGGATTCAATCCCCAGAACCCACACAAAAGCCAGGTGTGGTAACCCGTGGCCTGGAATCTAGATGCTGGGGTCTGCAGTGAAGCAAAACCAAGGCTGGGAATAACGCTCAGTGGTATATTTGCCTAGCATGCACGGGACCCTGGGTTGGAACTGCAGCCCTACAAAAGTTAGTTACTTATTACTTAGAGGTAAAGGCCTGACACACGAGCTCTGGAGCACAGGTGTTTGCAGAAGCCCTATTTCAAATAACGGAAGGGAGGAAACGCCACACATGTTGGCCAAGTGGTAAAACTGGTAGGATCCATATGATAAATTATTACTCAGCCACAAAAAAAAGAAAGAAAGAAAAATCAAGATTTAATGAAGTTACTATGTGAGTGAATTTTCAGAACATTGTACTCAGACAAAAGAAAGCAAGAAAACACAACGAGCTACATAGCATCTGACTCTGCGGACAAGACATGTCCAGAGCAGGGGAGTCCACACAGCTGGCAATCTGCTTGCTCCTCGCCAGGAGCCCTGGGAGTCGGGATTGGGAAGTAAGTAACAGCGGATACAGGAGTTCTCTGGGGTGTGGGGGAGATAAGGGGGTGATAAGAATGTTCCAGAACCAGAGCATGGGGACAGTGACACTATATTTCCAATGTACATACTACATATATTCTACCACAATCAGAACAGTGTTTTAGCCAGGAATGCTAGACTCTAAACACTCAGAAGACCGAAGCAGGAGGATTGCCAAGAATTTGAGCCAATCTAGGACTGACTACATAGTAAGACTTTATCTCAAAAAAAACCCAACAGCCATGTCCCTTCTGTTTAATGAAAGTTCTAGCCGGCACAGGGACAGAGAGAGAGATACATAGAACACACCACAGCTGAATCAATGTCCCTGGCACCTCCCCGGGGTGCATGAAGTGTTCTGTGACAAAGAACAGATTTCAATTCCCACAAGGATCTGGTGACAGGATAGGAAATAACTGGTCAATGAATTTCATCACGCCAAAGAAAAACCAGTTAGACCAGTTCCCAAGTCACCAAGCAAGCCAGACAGAACCACCTTTTCATAAGTACGTATTGCTCTATATTCAGCGTCTTCCATGAATGATTGGGACAAGTCTCTCACAGGAAAAACAGAAAAATGAAGCTTTCCTTAAGAATCTTCCAGAAAACTGTGCACTTGTCAGATAAGTTTTCATATTCATCACTAAAGATTTGAACCCTCGGGCCAGGGGAAATGATTCAGTGGGTAGTGCTTGCCTGCAAGCTTGAGGACCTGGAAAGTAGAGGCAGGAGGATCTCTGGGGCTTGCTGGCCAGCCAGTGGAACGAACCTGATAAGCTCCAGGTTCAGTAAGAGAGCCTGTCTCAAAAAAACGCCATGGGTGAGCCAGCAAGATGACTCAGCAGGGAAAGGCACTTACCTCAGGACTACCTACGCATCTAGGTTTGGTAGATGAGGACACACCAGGTGGAAGGAAGAGAGCCAACTCCCCTAAGTTGTCTTCTGAGCTCTACACTGCTCCCCCTCACACGTTCATTCATTCGTTCATTCATTCATTCATTCATTCTCTCTCTCACACACACACAATAGATAGGTAGATAGGTAGATAGATAGATAGATAGATAGATAGATAGACGACAGATGATTGAATTTATAATTAAATAAGTTAGGATTTAACAACTAATAATAAAACATAACAATATACTGTAGAAAATATTACATAAATGTGTTCTGTCTCTCTCTCCCTCCTTTCCTCATCTTTCTCAAAAGACTTTTGAAGTCTTCAGCTCCTCACTTAAAGGAGATTCTCAACTTGTGGGGCGATTCATAACTTTAGCAAAATTACAGTTAACACGTAGCAATAAGATAATTTTATGGTTGGGAGTCACAGCATGAGGAAATGTGTTCAAGGGTTACAGATTAGGAAGCTTGAGCATCACCAACTTAAACCCTCTGCAGCTTCTCTCTGGCATATGAGAATTGCTGGCACGCCTGTTTGATCTGACACTAGGTAAGATGAGCATCACTTGAACATGAGCACCATGAAACAGTAGCAGCCCAAGTAGCCAAGACGGCCATCAGCTGACCAAGGAGCACAGCATCTACCGACGGAAACACCGGACAGTCAGAGCTGTGCCACAGAAGGAACGCTGCAAAGTTCCATCAACTTATTTAAAATGGTACTTTTAAAATGGGAATTCTAGGGTTTGGCGATTTTCTGATTATTAGCGTGTGTACAGTTATCTGCATGGTGGTACACATGTGTGTGCTTGCATGAGGAAGGAAAAGTCCTCAATGCACAATCTTGAGTGAAGTGGATGCTGTGTAAACATCCTCTAAAGAGTGATGTGACTCCTGGTCCAGAGCCTTTTAGGTTTTCCCTTGGCTCACTAGTCCACTTCTGTTATCCAGAATGTTCTCCCCATCTTCATAAGTTGTCTCTGGTTCTGCTTCTCACCACATGTCTCTGATCTAATTCACCACACTCCAAACACAAAGGAGAATTTGGATACGTCAGCAGGTACATGAGGACTCTGAATGCCCCGGAAACACTTCTCTCCCCACAACTGAGGACAGACTCACCTCCCATCCCTACCTGCATTTAGACTAACACCCAATCCTAGGCCAGGACTTACAGGCTCTAGAAAATTCCAAGCCTTTGCTCCCATCACCTTCCTCTGGGTCATAGCTTGCAACTCTGTACCCAAGTTCCAGTATTCTCCAGACCTTTCCAAGGGTAATATCTTCATCCCCTCAACCATCTGTCTTCTCCACTGGCTCCTCCTCATCCCGGCTGTGATTTGTCAACTTGACACAACCCAGATATAACTGGGAAGACAAAATGCTAATTAAGAAAATACCTCCACAGAATTAGCCTATAGGTGATTCTTTGGGATAGCCTTGACTAAAGATGGATGTGGGAGGACACAGCTCACTGTAGGTGGTGCCCATGCCTAGACTGGTGGCCTTTGGTTCTGTAAGAAAGCAGACTGAGAAAGCCATGGGAACAAGCCAGTAAGCAGTGGTTCTTCCATGATCTCTGCCTCCAGGTTTCTGCCATGTTCCTGCCTTGATCTCCCAAGATAACAGACTATGAACTATGAAATGAAATAAACCTTTTCCTCTCCAGGTTGATTTTGGTCAAGGAGTTTATCACAGAAATTGAAAGCTAAGACATACCCCAACTCCTACTACCCAAACTCCTCCTCAGGAGTTCCTATAAAAACCTCCCACACAAGTCCAAAGAGTCAACACCCATTGCTTCTTTAGGTTCAGGTGTTGGCATAAAGAACTAACATTTCCTCCTCTCCCTCCCCTAAGTTCTATGAGCTAATCCCTAAACCACCCACTCCTTTCTCCCATTCACTAGTCCTTCCCAGGGAATTTTACAACATGTGAATGAGGTCACTGAAGCCATAAACAGTTATTGAACTGTTCTCTTGGACACCAACACAATAAAAGCTGGCACTCAGAACACAAATGCCCAGGTACAGGGAAGGAAAGCAGGGACAGCCACAGGAAGGGGAAGTTTCTTCTTCCTCCCTTCCTCCTTTTGTTCCCTCCTTCTTCCCTTCCCTCCTCCCTTCCCTCCTCCCTCCCTTCCCTCCTCCCCCTTCCTTTCCTTCTTCCTTCCCTCCTCCCTCCCTTCCCTCCTCTTTTCCTTTCCCTCTTCCCTCCCCCTTCCTCCCTTCCCTCCTCCCTCCCCTCCTCCCTTCCTTTCCTTCTTCCTTCCCTCCACTCTCCCTTCCCTCCTCTCTTCCTTTCCCTCTTCCCTCCCCCTCCCTCCCTTCCCTCCTCCCTCCCCTCCTCCCCCTTCCTTTCCTTCTTCCTTCCCTCCTCCCTTTCTTCCTCTTCCTTCTTTCTCTTCTATCCTTCCTTTTCTTCCTTCTTTAGAACAGAATGCCTCCCTTTCTTCTTTTTGTCCTTTCTCCTTCTCTCTTTCATTCCTTCTTTCTTTTTTTCTGGGGTCTAGGATTTCACTCTATAATTTGAGATGGCTTCTCATTGGCCACCATTCAGCCTCAACCTCAGGACTGGAGTTTCAGGTGATACTAATTGGTTTATGTCACAAACAGTTTCAAGACTCCCCAGCGGGTCTCTAGGAAGCACACAGATACCCGACTAAATCGCATACATAGAGAGCTCCCCAGAGTAGAGATTTTCTACGTGGTAATAGTTAATAGTAAACAGAAGATCATCTTATGTGTAGAGATTTTCTAAGAGCAAGGCATAAAAAAAAAAAAAGAATGTGGAAATGAGCCCCAAGCCCCCTGCCCAGAATCCCCCAGTGGGGGCTGGGAGCACTGCTCAGCGGCACAAGGCTTCAGGGTCAATCCTCATCAGCACCACCATCAGTCTCCAGACCCTCTGAACATTCAGGAGTATTTTCTCCACTGAACAAGAAGGCTTCACAAGTGAACCTGACAAAGGATTAACAGGCTTTGAAGAAGAAAATTACAGATTAGATTCTCCAAAGCCCACAGAGGTCCCCAGATGAGGAAGGTAGAAAGCAGAGAAACCCCCGGGATGACAAGAAAACATGTTTTTCAAAGGCTCTGCCCCGAAATCAAACACATACAAAGATAAACTACAGGCTTCTCACCCACCCCAGGACTTTGTGAAAGGTTTTTTTTAAAATAGCACTCAAAGGCCAGTCAGTTCTCCCCACTCAAGGCTAGGAGTCCAGTCCACAGGTCCAACACTTCTGGAAAGTCATTTGGCAATCCAAATCAGGAGCCTCTGACCCAGAAATTTCATTTCTGGAAAACAAGCCTAAAAGAAACACACGTGGGGCTAGAACTATGTCACAGCCGCTATGAGCACTTGCCCTTCTCGCAGAAGACCCAGGTTCAATTTCCAAAACCCACAAGATACTTCAAAAAAATTAGCAGCTACAATTCCAGGAGATCCAACACCCTCTCCTGGCATCTAAAGGCACACATGTACTGCACAGACATTCGTGCAGGCAGAACATCCATACACAAAAAATAAAAATTTATTACAAATAAATAAATAAAGCTTGAACCTCAAAATAACCAAATTCTTAAAAAAAAAAACTGAAATAATCCAAGTAAGTGCCTCAGAAGGCTAAAGACACAGAGTTACAAAGGGAGCAGAGAGGGCTCAGAGGGTAGATCCTTGCCACCAGACAGACTGTCTCAGTTTAATCTTCTAGGCCCACACATATGGAAGGAGAGCTATTCTCTAACCTCCTTGTTGGTCATGGCATACCCACCTTCACACTTATAACACATAAACACACACATACAAACACACACACACACACACACACACACACACATTCACACACACATTCACACACAGATAAATGATGACGATGATAGCTAGATAGATACATGGATGGATAGATAGATAGATAGATAAAAACACACTGAGATGATAGATAGATAGATAGATAGATAGATAGAGAAAAACACACTGAGATGATAGATAGATAGATAGATAGATAGATAGATAAAGAAAAACACACTGAGATGATAAAGACAGACAGACAGACAGATAGATAGATAGATAGAGAAAAACACACTGAGATGATAGATAGATAGATAGATAGAGAAAAACACACTGAGATGATTGATTGATAGATAGATAGATAGATAGATAGATAAAGAAAAACACACTGAGATGATAGACAGACAGACAGATAGATAGATAGATAGATAGATAGATAGATAGATAGACAGACAGACAGATAGATAGATAGATAAGAACAAACTGAGTCAAACCCATACTCTTGCATAGTCACTCCTCAACAAAGCACAGAAACATTCACTATCCAGCACAGAGGGTGGCAAATGGCTTTCCCAAAAAAATCTGGCCCCTTATTTATTTTTCACTTATAACGCTTTTTTTTTAACATATGAGCCACATATGCAAAACAAAAACAAAAAAAAAAACCCATATCTTGATTCCTAACTGTGGCTACTTGCCTACTACAATGGCTAAGTCTCAGTACCGACATGTATCTCTTCCCACGGTGTCAGTAACCCAGTCAACTGTACAACATCAAATGGGTATGCCTCACGGATAAGGGGATGCATGTATTTTTGATGGAGATTCTCGGGTTTGTACCCTACAGCCTTCATCACCTAAACTTTTACAGGAGTCTACCTCTCCTGGGTCTCCTAACCATGAGGAATCTTAATAAGGCAGTGCCTTCAGCATACCTTTCTGACAATGGCTGTGTGTCCAGCACCGTTCCACAAACTGCCCATTGATGACGGTAGCAGGGCAGTTGGTCTTGCCCTTGGCGGTGCCTGGACAGACATCCCCACATTCCTCGTTGTCATCCTTGTTCAGTACAATGTAGTTGTCCTCCACGGAATCCAGGATCCGGGACCAGTCGATAGTGGCCAGGTAACAGAGCTCATTATTCTTCTCGATGCGGACAGATCCCCGGGTGATGTTCATGAGGTTGTAGAGCCCCAGCTCCTTCAGGTGGACCATCTCGAAGATGACCAGGGCATAGTTGAAGAAGAGACGGGAGCCCCGGATGACTGTGAGGTTGGGGAAGAGGTCTTTTAGACTTTCCAGGCCATAGACACGGAAAAGAAGCAGGTAGTCTGTGATCATGATGAGTTTGGGGAAACTGAGGTCTCGGAAATCTTCGGGTCTGGTCTTGAACATCAGGAGGATCTGCAGATGTCCCTCAATGACCGAGCAGTTTTCCAGCTCATGCAGCCTGGTCAGGTTGTTCCGGATGTCCATGCCGGGGCACACTAGAGGGCAGGTAAGGAGAGCAGAGCAAAGCAGGTGAGCAGGGGCTCCAGAACAGCCAGTGGGACTAGAGCCTAGGGTTGGGGAGACCACAAAGCGTTGTCGTACAGGTATGAGGGCCTGACGCCTATGCCCAGCACCCAGGGAACAAGCTGGTGCAGCACAACGTGTCTGTGAGGGCTGGGGGCATTCAGAGACAAATGGATCCCCAGGGCTCACTGGGCTACTTCTATCAGTCAACTCCAGACCAATAAGAGACCCTGCCTCAGGAGACAAGATGGAGGGCACCTGAGGAACAACTGACCCCTGACATTGGTCTTGCCCCCCCTCTCTCTCTCTAACACACACACACACACACACACACACACACACACACACGGGTATATATCCCAGAGCACTCTAGGGCAGCATATCACAGACACTCCTCTGCACGTCCACTCCCACTGTTGCTCTGCTTACCACAGCTGAGGAAATGCCTGCCAACAGACAGATAAAGAAAATGAGGCACATATTATATATAGACATCGTCACAATAACCAAGTTATGAAATAAGCGATCAATGGGTGGAAGCTAGACTTATGCCTCAGCTAGTAGGGTAGTTGCCTGGTGTGCATGGAGCCCCTCAGTTTCATCCTGAGCATACAGGACATGTTGGCACATACTATAATCCCAGCCTTTCCGAGGTAGAGACAGAAGGGTCAGAAGTTCAAAGTCATCTTTGATTATACAGAGAGTCAAGGGGCCTGCCTGGGCTATTTGAGACCCTGTCTCAAGAAAGTAACAATAATAACAGAAAAGACAAAAGTGTGGGATATAAAAACAATGGGGTATTAGTCAGAAAGAATGAAATAATTAGATATATTATATATACATTGTATATGTGCATGGCAGGAGCAGAAAAAAAGAGACCAGTTGGGGTAAAGAAAGATACTAATGCCTGAGGAGAGACCCAAGAACAGATAACACAGCACGGTGATGAGCAAGGTACAATCATACACATAAAATGACATAACTTGCAACCCATTCTTCTATAAGTCAACCAAAAAACTTAATGAAGAAAAAGAACTAGGGCTCCTTTTCAATCTTTCTGGTTGTTCACAGTTCGGAAAAGTTCCCCTTCCTTAATTTTCTCACCAGTATTTGTTATTTCTTATCCTAATGACAGTAGCCATTGCCCTGTGGATGAACAGATAAGCATATATGGTGTGCTAGGCGTGGTGGCCGCTTATAACTCCAGTGATCAGGAGGCTGAGGCAGGAGGTTATAATTACCTGTGTTGCACAGAATGGGCTTGGGGACATAGTTCAACTATAGAGTGTCTGCCTAGAATCTCCCAGTAAGGGTATATACCCCTTCCCAGAGTTCCCCAATGAGGGTATATACCCCTTCCCAGAGTTCCCCAATGAGGAGGAGACGGGGCAATGGCTCAGAGGTAGACGCCCCTGCCTACTATGCAGAAGGCCCTCTGTCCAATCCAAAATAGGGACAACTACAATTAGGGCCAGTGCCAGCTTCATGGTCACCCACTGTGGGCTCCACATTTCAAATTCCTAAGCCAGTCCCGATGAATGGCTCTCCCTGTAAAGCAACCATGCCTAAATAATTCTTTTCAAAAAGCAAAGAACATAATTCCTTTGGCAAGCCCGGTTCGAAGCCTGAACATAATCATCGCCCTATCTATGAGGCAATAGGCTCAGCGGATTACTGAGGGTTGAGTAAGATGTCAAGTGCAGAGGAAAGAGCAGCCGACCCCACCAGCTCAGTGCCCCTGAGCCTCAGGAAGTGACTGACAGGAAGGAAGGGAGGGGGAAAAACGTGCTCAATCAGAACGGGGCAAGGAAAACCCAACGTATTGGCTTTGCGTTTTCAGCCTCCCTGGCTGACTGGCTTCCTTGGCCTGTCCTCCAGGCTGTCAATTAAAGTCTAATTCCCTTTCGCCTGGGTGTGGTAAGTGCTGCCCAGGAAATCCAATCTCCATCTCTTTGCCCAAACACCACGGGAGTGCTGATTCTCTTAAAGATGGGGTGCCTGCCAATTCCAACACAATACACCATGGCTTCCCAAGGCCCTGGGCGCTCCATAATCACAGTCCTCGATATTCCTAAAAACCTCCATCCCTTAAGCCATGTGTGCCATTAGTTTTGTCCAACTTGACACAAACTTGAGCCATCTGGCAAGAGGGAACTTCAATTTAGAACCTGCCTTCATCTGACTCGCCTGTAGGCCAAGTCTGCGGGATACTTTCTTGACTGATGATTGATGTGGGTGTTGCCACCCCCAGCCAGGTGGTCCTGGATTGTCTTAGAAAGCAAGCTAAGCAAGCCAGAAGAAGCAAGCCTGTGAGAAGAGTCCCTCCATCGTCTCTGCTTCAGCTCCTACCTCCAGGTTTCGCCTTGAAGTGCCTGCCCTGCCTTCCCTCCCAGACACACTATAATCTGTAAAATGAAATATACCCTCTCCTTCCCAGGAAGCAAACAAGGCACTAAACAGTTGCTCTGTCAATTACAAAATTCCTTGTCCCTGATATCACATGACCTGTCAAGAGCAATAAAAGAAATGAGGAATTCGAGACAGGAGCCAAGGCTTTGGGTGGTATACGGCAGATATACCTGTGTTGATGTTTACCACCCCCCACGTATGGAACACACATCTATGGGCGAGCCCATCTGCTGTCATTCCTCCTCGATGCCTCCTACTATCTTTTTGAGACCGTTTCTCTCTGGCTTGGCGCTCGCTGAGTAGGCTGAGCCACCAGGTCAGTGGGCCCCAGGGATCCTTCTTCCTCTACCACCCCAGCTAGGATCACAAGCATGAGCCACCACTATTGGATTTTTAGGTTCCCCATGCTTGCAAGGTCAGTCCTTTGCTGACAGAGCCATCTTCCTCAGCTTCTTTTTCTTGTCCTCCTCCTCCCCCCACTCCCCCCCACCCTCCCTCACCCCCCCAACCCACCCCCACCCCCCACCTCCACCCCCGTGCTTCCACAGCAAAGGCAGACAGTTTACAAGCTGAGCTATCTCCCTGGGTCCTTCTGGCGACTCCGGAGCACTGGAGTCACATGTGTGAACAGCACATTCTGCTCAGCTCCAGGCCATGATCCCTTAGAGACACTCTGTCCCTTCCTTTACACATGCGAGTTAGGACTTGTCAAAATCACACTCCTTAGATAGCATTTTCCTACCAACCAGAGCTCCTTCTGCACCCATACAAACCCCCCCCTTTTCTTTTCTTTTCTTTTTTTTTTTTTTTTTTTTTTTTTTTTTTTTTTGTATTTTGAGACAGGGTTTCTCTGTGTAGCTCCGGCTGTCCTGGAAAACTCACTCTGTAGACCGGGCTAGCCTCGAACTCAGAAATCCGCCTGCCTCTGCCTCCCAAGTGCTGGGACTACAGGCATGTGCCACCACGCCCGGCCAAACCCCATTTATTTTATTCCGAGACACCCAATGTCTTTGAGGCAAATAGACTTTTTTAAACATCCTCTTTAAAATCTACTCCAGGGCCACTGAGATAGCTCAGCAGGTAAAGGTGCTTCCCCAAACCCCAAACCTGAAGTTCAATCCCTGGGACTCACATAGTACAACGAGAATGACATCCTCAGACCTACACACCACACACACCACACACACAACACACACACACACACACACACACCAGAGACCCAGCTACTTCGGAGGCTAACGTAAAGTAGAAGAGACAAATAGTTTAAGCCTGGCAAAATAATGAAACCTTGTCTCCAAATAAAAGAATCCACGCTGGAGAGATGCCTGGTGGACTAAGGGCTGCCTGCAAGCCTGAAGGCCTGAACTCCATGCCTTGGTAGTGAGAGCTTATAATTTCCACACCAGGAAGATGGAGATAGGAGCCTCCTGGGGCTCCATGGCTAGACAGACAGACTACCATGGTCCAGACCAGTGAGAGACTCTGTCTAAAACAACACTGTCTGAGAGGCAGCACCCAAGGCTGCTGTCTGACCCCCACATGGTTGTGCACGTGTGTAAATGCATGCATGCGCACACACATGCACATGCACACCATATACAGGCATGCACATATACATGAACACACACAGAGAGGCAAACACATATACATGTACACACATATACATGCACACACATATACATGCACATATATATGCACATATACATGAACATACACACACACACACACACACACACACACACAAACAACTCATGGGAATCTACTCTGGGAATGACCCACAAAAGAAGCACAAATTAGGAAGACAGTACAAAAGTGGTTTGGGGAAGCAGGTCCAGAAGCTCCTGCACTTAGTGCTCTCGCCTCATAACCCACACAGAGCACATTAAACTCAATTAGCATAAAAGCTGCATACTTATTCATGAGGAAGTTAGAGGCCCCAGCCCCAAGCAACAATAAAACCACCGCCCCGCCAAAGACACTTGCCAGCTGCCTCTGAACAGAGCAGGAGGACCCCTGCAGTGGCACAGACAGCCTTGGCTGGGAGAGAGCTTTGAAGAGATCGGACACCAGCTCAAACCCCATGTAGTCACACCAAGCAGGTCTGAAGTTTCTGGCTGGAGACACCTCGATGGCTTCCACACATGGACACAATGACAGGCAGAGACTCATAGATGGACATGTTGAGGCAAGGTCAACCTTGATTGACATATTGTGGCAAGGTTAGCCTTGATTGACATGTGGACAGGACCTAGAAGCACTCAAAGGCAAGCGGCTGGGCATATCTGTGAGGAAGTTTCTACAATGGGGTAACTGAGATGGGAAGACCCACCCTGCATGTGGGCTGTCCTATGCCATGGGCTGGGGACCCACCCTGCATGTGGGCAATCCTATCCCATGGGCTGGGGTCCTGGGCTGAATAAAAAGGAGAAAACAAGCAATTTTAAAAAGAAGAAATCTTTGGGGGGGGGGTTGAGAAAGGCTCAGTGGTTAAGAGCACTGACTACTCTTCCAGAGGTCCTGAGTTCAAATGCCAGCAACCACATAAATGACAGGTAGATGGGCCGTCTATCTGTAATCCCAGTACTTGGGGGAGGATCCTGACGATGCCCAAAACAAACTGGCTTGATAGAGTAGCTGAATGAGGGAGCTCTGGTTTCAAATGAGGGACCCCGCCTCACCTGCCTCAAGGGAGACATCCAACATCCATCAACCTCTGGCCTCCACACATACACACGCACACATGCACTCGTACACATGCTAACATGTGGACACATATCAACCCGCCACTGATGCAAAATAGAAAGGAAGGAAGGAAGGAAGGAAGGAAGGAAGGAAGGAGGGAGGGAGGGAGGGAGGGAGGGAGGGAAGGAAGGAAGGAAGGAAGGAAGGAAGGAAGGAAGGAAGGAAGGAAAGAAGGAAGGAAGGAAGGAAGGGCTCAGTTGGTAAAGTCCTTGTTGCACAAACATGAAGACCCAAGGAAGGGCTCAGTTGGTAAAGTCCTTGTTGCACAAACATGAAGACCCTGTGTTCCATCCTTAAAACCCATATTTTTAAAAAAAAAAAGGCAGGAACAGACGCATACACTTATAATCCAAGTATTGGGGATACAGAAACAGAAAGGTCCTGGAGGCCCACAGGCAGGCCAGCCTACCCTAAACAATGAGCGCTGGGTTCAATGAGACCCTGCCTCAAAATAAGAAGGTGGACAGCACCTGATGTATTGGTGTAATTGTGGCAACATTGTCTGAGCAGAATTCAGGCCTACTCCATAAAATGGAATCCATACCTGAAGATGCTAAAACAGCCAAGGACCTGAGATAGAGAGGTAAATGAGTCGATGGGAAACCTAACGCATGACTCTGCTTAAGGAACATAACTGTAAAATGACCCCTAATGACGTGCCGCCATGCTGTAGGTCAGCGCTTCACTCAGCCATCCTCAGAGAGGCGTCCTCCCTCGTGCAGCAGATGAGAACTAGCAGAGACCCACACCCAGACAATGTGCAGAGGATAATAGACCTTCAACATGCAGGCCTCCACGCAATGTCGAATGAACACCTCCCCTCGGGGATCAAGGCACTAAGCGGAAGAGAGAGCGAAAAGACCGTAGGAGCCAGAGGGGAAGGATGACTCCAAGGAGACAGTGTCTTCCAGACTCCACAGGGCTGACGCATGTGTCAGCTCACAGAGGCTTCGGCAGTTTGGTCAGGGCCCACACAGGGCCCGCTCAGGCTGAGTCCCAGCACCGAGAGAAGAGGGCAGTACACATGGGCTCCCACCTCTAACCAGGAATCTATCAGTAATCGATACCCAGTGGCAAAGGGAGAATTAATTATCTTCAGTGGATTCTCACTGAATATATAAACCACACTTTAGGATAGACGCCATGCCCAAGAGTAGTAGTTGGCCAATATAAAATGATTTCAAACATATTCTGTAGACTTGTCTTGTTTTGCTTTGTTTGTTTGTGTTTTTTTTTTGTCTTATTGGTCTTTAGTTTGTTTATTTTGATTTTCATTTTTTGTGTTTTTGTAGGCAATGTTGGGGACGTTGATTTCTGGTTTGGTTTGGTCTCTTTTTGAGAGAGAGAGAGAGAGAGAGAGAGAGAGAGAGAGAGAGAGAGAGAGAGAGGAAGGAAGGAAGGAAGGAAGGAAGGAAGGAAGGAAGGAAGGAGGAAAGAAAGTTGGGTACATCAGAGGTGTGAAAGAAGATCTGGTAGGAATTGGGAGAGAGGAAAATCATAATCAAAATACACTGGATGAAAAATCGTTTAGAAAGAAAAAAATGATCTTTAGGGTCCTCATGTATGCATGCAAGTACACAAAAATTTGCATGCAGTTGTCCATGACAGAATTTTTCTTGCTAGCCAACGACTGGAGACCACCCAAATGCCATCAAAGAACTCGTGTCTGTGGCATATTCACACAAAAGGAGTATTAATCAGCAATAAACATAAATAAAGTTCTGATGGGCACTACCATGCAAATGAACCTTGAAAAATACAATACATTCAGTGAAAGTACTGGGCCCACAATTCTTTCCACCAAGTGTGTGACAATGTTTATTTAAAGTGTCCAGAAGAGGCAATCCCAGAGAAGCAGGATGTAGACTAGTGGCTGCTGGAAGCCAAGGCGGGGGGCTGAAGGGGCCAGTGATTCTTTGAAGGATAAGAAAAAATATTCTAACACTGAATGCAGTGACTTGCACAAGCCCACGAATACACTCAAAACTACTGAATTCTGTACTTGTGCTGGAGGAACCACACAGCATGTGAACTGTCTCACTTAAGCTACTATAAATAAAGATTAAAAGGATCTAATTGCAGAGGCAATAAAGAAGCACTTTGCTTTTCTAATCTCCCAGTGAATCTAACTCTTAACTCATTAAAGCCTGATGTGTCCTGCCAGTTGAAAACAATAGAACAACTTACTGCTGGAACAGAAAAAATACCCAGAAGACAGAACTGGCACCAGGAATTCTCGTAGGAATTCCAGCATCTTTGCCCCAGCCCCAACCCTGTGGGTGGGAATGAGGGATACTTCAAGGTTTAAATAGGGGCCTGCAGAGATGGCTCAGCAGTCGAGAGCACTGGCTGCTCTTGCAGAGAGGAGTTGGTTTGAATCCCAGCACCCACGTGGCACCTCACAAACATTTGTAACTCCAGCCCCAGAAAACCCAACAACTTCTTCTGACCTCCACAGGCACTAGACCTTGATGTACAGACACACACGCAGACAAAATACTCATACACATAAAATAAATCGAGTCTAAATAAGAAGTATCTGAGTTACAAGGAGGTGCGTAAAGCAGCAAGTGGAAAGGTCCTCTCAGCAGCTAACCTCCCCAGCCTTTGGCTCACCCCTTGCTCACACCCACCTCTCTACCCCTTGGTTGTTCTGTGGGTTTCAATCCTTTGAGACTAGGTTTTGTTCTGTAGTCCAGGCTAGCCTTGAACCCAAGATCCTCTTAGCTCAGCCTCCTAGGATGAGTTAAGGATGACAGGTGAAGAATGAAGTTTTCTTTCTTTCTTTCTTTCTTTCTTTCTTTCTTTCTTTCTTTCTCTCTTTCTCTCTTTCTCTCTTTCTCTCTTTCTCTCTTTCTCTCTTTCTTTCTTTCTTTCTTTTCTTTTCTCTTAGCTTTGTTTCTGTTGTCGATGATGATACTCCTGAGATGGTCTCATGAAACCCAGGCTGGCCTCAGTCACTCTACAAAGTCAAGAATGACCTTAAACTCCTGCTCCCAGCATACAGAGACGTCTTGCATGGCATCCTCGGCACCACAGCAGCTGGGGATAGTGGTACATGCAGCTCATGCCAGCACTCAGGGGTGGGGGCGGGTGGGGCAGGGGTTCCTCCTACATAGAGAGATCCAGACAACACTGAGCTATGTGAGACCCAGTGTCAAAGATAAATAACCAAACAAGCACACACCTAGTGAAATGGCTCAGTGGGTAACGTGCTCCCAGCACAGCATCAGTGCCCCACATGAACATAACAGCCGGGCCTGGAAGCACACGCTTGTGGCCCCAGCACTGGGGAGACAGAGACAGGCAGGTCACAGGGTTCACTGGGCTGTCACCTAATCAACTTTACCCTCATCCCAACAAGTAAGATGGAGACTGGTTTTAGAGGGGATATCCTGATATCACCCTCTGGCCTCCACACATACCCACATCCCCCAGTATTCACACACACACACAGACTGCACGTGGCACATTGAAAGGAAGAAGGGAAACCTGAAGAGATGGCTTGGTGGGTAAGAACTTGTACTGCTCGTCTAGAGGACCCAGCACTGGCTCACAACCATCTACAACTCAGCTCCAAGGGGAAACCTAACACCTCTGGCCTCCAAGGGTACCCGCACTCAGTCACATACCCACAAACAAACATTGTATAGACTGACAGCCCCGTGGCATGTTTAAGGGGAAGGTTTCTATTGTAGAGAAGAGACAGAGAACAGCCAGAAGTATCTGGAAGAATCCATAGCAGGAAGAGAAAGCAGTTGACTGAACATGGCTAACAGACTGGCCCTGGCCCTGCGAGAAGCAGAAGCGAAGGGGGGGGGGGGACACAGACAGAAGAGTGTGAGAGGAAGACAGAGAATGTGGGCAAAAGAGAAGACCAAGAGAGAGTTTGGGTTATAAGGAGTAGCTGGAGGAGAAAGGCTCAGGAACGAAGAAGTTCCGGGTGGTGGGTGGCGGGTGGCAGGTGGCGGGTGGCGGGTGGCGGGTGGTGGGTGGTGGGTGGTGGGTGGGATGAGAAGAACAAGGTACTAGTGGTACCGTGGGAGCTGGAGGCCACCATGCACTACTGATACACTGTTAGATAGCATCTGTCCCTTCTGCCAGTGAGAAGGGGAAATGGCTCCTTATAGTGGGGGGGCGGGGCTAGCTTCAGAAGTTCCTATGGACTCTTGTCTACCCAACCAGAATTTGGAGAGATGGAGTTCCCTTTGAACCTGACACATATAATTTCTTTTTTCTTTTCTTTCTTTTCTTTCTTTCTTTCTTTTTTTTTTTAAGTGGGTCTTTCTATTTAAGAGCCAAAAAGACGGCTCAGTGGGTAAAGGCACCTGCTGCCAAGTCTGACGGCCAGAGTTCCATTCCCAGAGCCCAGGAGGGGAAGAGCCGAAACTCCAGGCTATCCTCGGACTTCTGCGTGAGCCCGTACACATCCATACAAAAGTAAATAAATGTTGAAAATAATTACAAAATGTCATCTAAAAACTCTGCCCCTGGCCAGTTTCAAGAACCCCAGAATGTGGGCGGGGCCGCCATGTTGGACTGAGCCAAGCCGGACACTGTGCCTTACTCCATCACTCTGCGCCCTACTGCCTTGAGAGAGGGTCTCCCACTGACCTGAGGCCCACCGGCTTCATCAGGGCTGTGCCAGTGAGCTCCTGGGACCCCTCAGGCTCTGCCATGCCCACAGATGCTGGAGACTGAGTTGAGACTCTCCTGGCTTCACAGCAAGCACTCAACCACCATCCACCCAGCCCTCAAAACAGAGTGTCTCATTGGGGAGAACTGACCCCTGGTTTCTAGGAACCCGAGAATCCTAAAAGGAGGAAAAACTGGCACCAGAGCCATCTTAGAAATTTCTTCTTCCATGGCTTCCTCTCCACTGGGACAACAGTCAAGGAGATGTGCCGGGAAGGGTGAGGGAGACGAGGTCCGGCAGGTTCTGAAATGTCTCCTTATGGTCAGAATCGGAGTGTCTCTGTTTCCAGCCTCAGCGATGCCTGTCCCTCAATCACAGATGTCCTTAAAACCATCTCTGGTCCCCTCTTCCAGGATGCTGGTTGTTCCTTTCAGAATCCTTTGTATTATTAAAACTGCCTTCTCCTGAGACAACAAGATAGCTCAACGGGTCATCGTGTCTGAGATCCTAAGTTCACCACCCAGGACCACGGAAGGAGAGAACCAACGCCCACAGGCTGTCCTCTGGCCTCCACCTGTGTGCCTCACTGAGCACACACATATCACATAAAGGGACGCCATTTTAAAAATTTAAAGAGTAGATACTGCCTTTCAAACTACATGTTTCATGGGTTATGAAAGAGAAATCTGAGGTTGTGTTCAACCTCTTGTAGATCATCCCCCACACCTTTCAGAACATGTCGGTAAGGGGGATGCCACACCAAAAAAGGTCTCTCTGTGAGCCCTAGATGTGATAGAATAGTATAAAAAGATGCCAGGAAGCTCACCTCAACAACACAGAAAAAGCTCCCAGATGTTATCAGTGTGGTGAGCAGGCTATGTGTCCCAGCATCGTGTGTGTGTGTGTGTGTGTGCGCGCGCGCGCGCGCGCGCCCACGCACATGCAGTAAGTAAAGAGATGTACAGCTTACATGTAATCAGAGTATCCCTAGGAAACCACTCAATCCTCCAGTCTCCATCTTCCAGTGCTGGGGATGCAGGTATGCATGTCCACTTCTGTTTGGTTTTTCCTTTTGTTTCCTTTTACATGGATGTTGAGGGTCCAAACTCTGTCCTCAGGATTGCATACTCAATGGATTATCTTACTCACAGTCAGCTCCCCAACCTGGGAAAGCTTGCAACCAAAACTCTCTGTATTTGTGAATCTGGGTTCTGAACCCAGTGAGTTCAGCATGTAACCATGCCACTTTGCAAACAGAGCCCGGGGAACCAATCCCAGCTCTGCCTTTTCCCAGCTATGTGGCCATAAACCCCATTTTACCTGTTTCTTCTTTCTAGAAACTCATGAATCATGAGCCCAAGAAAGAAAATTACATTACAAGGATGCACAGTATAATGGTTAATCTCTTTGTTTTGTTTTTCCATTCTCATATGTATTTGTAGATGGTATGCATGTGTGTGTGGGTGTGTGTTTGGAGGTCAGGGGTTCTGTGTATATGAGGAGGCTGGAGATGGATGTCAGGGACCACACTTGATCTCTCTTCCATCTTACTGTTTGAAGTGAGGTCTCTCAATCTAACCCAGAACTGGATGATATGGCTACCCTGTCTCTACCTTCCCAGACTGGAATTGCTAGAGGACACCCTGAACTTCTGAACCTTCTGGGGATCCAACATCTGCTCATGCTTTACTTCCGAGCAGTGAGCCATCTTCCAGCCCTGCGATGGTTGATTTTCACTGTTAGCTGGACAGGATTTAGAATCACCACAGAAGGAAATTTCTAGGCACATCTGGGAAGTAGTTTCTGGATTGGCTTAACTGAGGTAGGAAGGCATCAAGGCATAGGGTGGATCCTGAGAAGAATCAGTCTGAGCACCTGACTGTGGATGAAATATAACAACTGACACGATGCCTCAAGACAAAAAGACACTCCCTCCCATCCTCCCTCAGCCACTGTGGCAGGCCAAATGATCTGTCACAGCAATGAAACGAGTGGCTGACACAAAACAGGAATTTCCTCTTTTATGATCAACAGAGAAAAAGAAAAAAGACAAAGGGTGACTTTAGGTTAGAGAGTGGGGACAGACCTTTCCCATCCAGACCACTATCCTTCTGCAACTCTCAGGTGCACCCAGGGGAGACATGGAATAAGAAGCCAGTCTGTGGCTCCAAAGGTGTCCCCAAAACTTCTCCTCTGGGTTGTGTCAAGTTACAGCCAGTAAAGTGCTTCTCCTGCAAGTGTGAAGACCAGAGCTCAGACCCCCGGCATCTAAACAGCCACCTGCAATCTCAGAGCTCCAAGGCAGACATAGAAGTGACCCACAGCAAGCTGGCTAGCTAAACTACCCAAACTGACCAGCTGTGGGGTCAAATGACAGACCCTCTACCAGTATGTAAGGCAGACAACCGACATCGAACTCTGGCCAGCACAGATACCCACTCACACATGCATGCATGCCCCTCCCACACACATACGTGCCCATGCACATACAAACACACACACACACACACACACACACACACACAAATACACCATACACATTCAAAAAATCTAAAGAATTCCCTCTCCTCAGAGGAGGAAGGCAGTTGTTCCACCTTCCACAGGTACAAGTGTGGAATGTCAAAAGTCTAGACAGATCCTCGAATTCAAATCCTCAGATCTGAATCAACCAGGGAAAATGAATGCAACAAAACAGGATTCCAATGTAGACAGACAGACAGACACAGAGACACAAACACAGTATTGCAGTTGTATGTTCCTATCCCGGTGTCACCACTCTTGACCAGCACAGCTCACAAAAAGTACCTACGCTTTCCACATTCCCACAAAAGCAAAAGAGAAAAGATTTTCTTCCACAAACCTTCTTCAAACTACAAAGAAACAACCTGTGCCCTTCAGCAGGCAGACCAGAACCGCCCCCCTCCCGCCCCCATCCTCCATAGAAACAAAACAGGTTTCTAAACTGTCAAAACTGTGTGCTGACAAGATGGCCCCGGGAGTGTGGATGCCAGCCGCACAGCGGAAGGAGAGAGCCTGCTCCTGCAGACTGTCTTCTGACCTCCACAAGCACCCCATACACACAAAATCAATAAAAGTTAAAACAAATTTTAATTAGTTTGTTAAACTCCAAAGAGAGTAACGGTCTCCCTGGCTGGTTCCAACCTGTTCCCTGAAACTCAAGCCAGGGGTATCCCAAGTCACTGAGAACTTCCCAGAAGGTACAACCAAGGGTGAAAATATTAGCAAAATCACCGTTTGCATTCCAAAGAACTCTAGATGGGAAACTGAAACTTAAACTGTCACACCCCAATCGTGAGGAACACCTACAACCAATTGTTTATGTTAGCTCTGTCCCTCGGAACACCTGAAATTGCCTGATAATGGGCCGGGCTCCTCAGGGGTCTGCTCACAATCATGTATTATTCACTTTTGAGATAAGGTCTCGGGTAGCTCAAACTGTCCCAAAACTCACCTTGTAGCGAAGGACAACAGATCCTTCGGATCCTCCTGCCTCCACCTCCCGAGTGATGGAACAGCAGGTATGGGTGTTGTTTATGTGGTGTTGGGAATGGAAACTTTCTTGCATACTAGGCAAGCACACTACCTACTGAGCACGGCACAGCCCCAGCTCACCTCTGACTGTTATCACTTGCATTCCATCAACAGATTTCCCACCTCCCTTAAGATCTCTTCCTGCCCTCTCACAATCCCTCTATAACCATACACACCACACACACTGACACACATACCACACCATACACCCACCCACCCTCTCACACCAGACACACACAGACACACACACACACACACACACACACACCAGACACAGACACATACCACATATACTTTTTAACCTATTTCCCATACATGAGAGAGAACATGATGTAGGTGGGTTTTGTCTTTCTGAGTCTGTATTATTTCCCTTAACAATACAATAATGATCTCTAGTTATATCCATTTTATTTTTCAAAAAAAATGCCATGATTGCATTTTTCTTCGTGGCTGCATAAAATTCCATTTTACAGACCGTATTTTGTCAATTCATCTGCCAGTGTGTGTCTAGATCTTGGCTACTCTGCACACTGCAGCAGTGAACACAAATGGCCAAGAATCTCTGAGCACACAGACTTTCCAAGTGAGGTTCAGTCTGTGTGCCTCGGGGATAAAAGACAGTGCCTTCAAATTAGGCCAAGGGGTCATCTTAAGCAGCCAGATCACCAACAAAAGATACAAAAATGATCAAACAGTAGCCTAACACGCCACACACAAAACAGACAGTTGTGGGTTCCAGCTGTAGCTCAGGGGATAAAGGACTTGTCTACCATACACAAAGCCCTGAGCTCCACCCCCAACATAAACCAGGTGTGGGAGTATGTGTCTGTGATCCCAGCACTCAGAAGGTGGAGGCAGGAGGATCCAGAGATCAAGACCATCCTTAGCTACCCAGTGAATCTGAGAGCAGCCTGAACCACATGAGTTACTGCCTCAAAGGGAAAACAAAAAAACAAAAAAATACAATAACAAAAAAGTCCACATGCAATGATCCCCAGACATGAACACAGCATGAACAGGCCAGCTTTGTGTGGAATAGTGTGGGGTGTTACCTTGCTGACCTGCAGATTCAAAGCTCCAATTTTTTTCTTTTGAGTGTCCTCGAATAACCGCGTAAGCGTATCACAGGAATTAATCCAGGGGTCCAAATAGATTTCAGCAACTAAGCAACCTTATAAATACCAAGGCCTGGGGATAAAAGGACTGAAAATTTCAGTCTTAGAATTTATTCATCTAATTACAGGACTTTTTCTTTCACTCTGGAAAAAGAGGTTATAGGGATGGAGCTACGCCATCAGCGAGGCGGAAGCTGGGATGGTGGCACAGATGTGTAATCCCGGCACTCTGGAGGCAGAGGCAGGACAATCACCACAAGTTCCAGGCCAACCTGGGCTACATACCAGCAGTCCCAGGCCAGTCTTGGCTACAGAGTAAAATCCTGCCCTAATGAATTAACTAAAAAATTTTAAAAATGATAAAGAGGTGGTATGAGAGAATGGAGTTGGAGTTAGAATATACACCTCTATACAGATGGCTTAAAATAAAAAAAACGGGACTTGGGTGGTTCAGTGGTTAAGAGTTCCTATTGTTCTTGCAGACAACCAGGTTTCAGTTCCAGCACCCATGCCAGGCAGCTCACAAGGCCTTGGAACTCCAGCTCCAGGGGGATCTGACACACTCACCAGGTCTCCACAGACACTGCACTCATATGCACAAATCCACACAGACACATACACATCATTAAAAACAAAATCTTAAAAAAAAAAAAAAAAAAGAATAAGCAGAGTGTGGAGGCTCTCATCCCAGCACTAGGGAGGCAGGGGCAGCCGGATCTCCAAGTTCAAGATCTCTGGTCAATAAAGTGAATTCCAGGATTGCCAGGACTACACAAAGAAACACTGTTTCAAAAAAATTTTTTTAGATAGATAGATAGATCGATAGATAGACAGACAGATAGACAGATAGATAGATAAAAACAAAAGAATAGGTAAATACATATTGAAAGCAGGTTTTGCAGTTGGCATGTACTAATAGCAGAAGGAGAGGGGAGAAACAGAACATCTTGTAAAGAAACAAAAGTCAATTTTCCTTCCACCCTTAGCCAGCATGGAATTAGGAGATCAAAGAATTAAGAGGGGAAGGCAGATGTTTGAGGACGTGTACAGCTGTGCACGAATGGATGGGCTCTACCCAGAGTGAGAGGTGAGTCTCAGAAGGGCTCACATAAAATCTTCAATGGGCAATGGTATTTTCTTAAAATAGTATTTATTTATTATTAAGGTTTGTTTTGTTGGGATTGTTTTGTTGTTGTTGTTTTGGGAGAGTTGGGTGTTTTGGATTTAGGTTGTTTGCTTGTTTGTTGGTCTGATTGTTTAGACAAGGTCTCACTATTTAAGCTCTGGGTGACCTAGAACTCACTTTGTACACCAAGCTATCCTTAAACTCACAGAGATCTGCCTCTGCCTCCTGAATGCTGGGGTTAAAGGCATGCAATACGACACCCTGTTGTTGTTTTAAGCGTGTCTGTCTATCTGTCTGGGTGTGTGTACATTCCTTTAGGGACTCCTGGAGCTGGAGTTACAGACAGTTAGGAGCCTCCTGACTTGGGTGCTGGGAACCAAACTGAGGGCCTGTAGAAGAGCAACCAGTGCTCTTAAACCAGGACTAGAGTTATGTCTCCAGACTCTTTGCTTTGAGACAGGTTCTCCCTCATATAGCCCAGGTTGGCCTTGACTTCCTATGTAGCTGAGGATGAGTTTCAGCTCCTGATCTTTCAGTCTATACCTCCCAAGTATTGTGTTAGCAGAGGGCACCCCTAAACTTCATTTACACAGCACAGTGGATAGAATCCAAGGCTTTGTGCACATTAGTTACCAACCGAGAACCACATCCCCAGTCTACAAGGCAAAAAAAAAAAAAAAAAAAAATTTAAGTGACTATGGGACAGGACTTGGAGTTCTCGTTGTAGCAAGTTATGAGCAGACAGATGAGGACAGATAGAGGCTAGCTGTGTTTATTACACAGGCAGCTGGAGATGTGGCTCAGTCGTTAGAGAGCTCACCTGGCAAAGCAAAGCCCTGGGTTCCATGCCAGCCCTGCACACACCAGATGGTGTATACGGGGCTCACCCCTGTCATCCCCACACACAGGAGGGCTGAGAGTTCAACATTCTCCTCAGCTGTGGAAGAAATTTGAGGCTAGCCTGGGCTATGTATGAGTCTGTCTCCAAAATGAAAAAGAAAATAACGAAGGAAGAGGGAAAGGGGGAGAAGGAGGGGAGGATGGGAGGCAGGAGTGGAAAGGGAGTTGGAAATAAAAAGGAAGAAAGAGAAGGAAGGAGGGGGGAAAGAGATGAGGGGAGAAAGAAGGAAGGGGCTGGAGGAAGACGGGCACTCAGGGGCTCAGCACTTGTCTGCCATGGTCAGGTTCCTAGGTCTGATGCCAAGCTCCTCAAACAAAAGCCATAATCCAGAGCACTCTGGGCGGAATGCTGAGGGTACACGTTGTCATTGCTGTTGTCATAGTTGCTGTTGTCATTGTCATTGTTGTTATTGTTACTTAACTCCCTAAGATAAGGGCATGAAAGTAGTCAGAAAGGAGTGGGCAAAGGTGTGTAGCCCTGTGCCAATGGAAGTTTACAAACAGTGAATTTAGCACAGGCACCACAGTTCACTGACCTCTTTTGTAGAAGAAAGACTTGGACTAGCTCGAGCTGCCACAGTGGGTCAGGAGAGGGGTGAAGGGCAGCCTACACACCACACACAGGAAAAGAACAAGGGTGCCCCTGCTGGAGAATAGTGCAGAACCCAGGAAAGCAAACCCAGGGTGGTCCCTGAGGCCAGACTGGCAGGAGACGGGACTGGGAGGTGAGGGGTTGTCCAGATATACGCTAGGCATCGTATAGCAAGCAACAGACAAGATAGCAAGAGTGTGAGAGTGTGTGCCTGAAGGAGCACAGCAGAATCGGAGGTCAGAAGGGACTAAGGGGGGGGGGGGGTTGGGGTGTATTAGGTGTTTAAAGAGAGATGAGCTGCAGAGGGGTGGAAGATTCTAGAACAAGGAGAGGGGGCAAAAGCAAGGATTCTGCAGGCAAGTGTCTGAGACAGCATCTGTCATGATTGAAGCTATTTTTCATCGTTGCAACTTAAACACATCCAGATGCTACTGGCATCAAGCTAACAGAGACCGAGCATGCCCACTAAACGCCTTAGCAGAGCTACAACAGCAGATACAACCCAGAATGGGCCAACCCCAAGTGGTGGAGTTAAGACCGGCATGCTTGGGGTCTGGTAAGATGGCTCAGTAAGTGTAAGTGCTTCCCATGCAAGCCTGAAGACCTGAGTCTGATCCCTGGGACGCACTTAAAGATGGATGAGAACTGACTTCACACGGTTGTCCTCTGACCTCTGCACACACGCCCTGACACACGTGAGCACACACATACACACGTGTGCCCAAAACGTGCATACATTTGCAAAATTAAATAATTCTAAAATTAAAATTAAAATTAGAAAGTAATTTTATATTTTAAAAAAAGCAATTTAGGAAGGCATCTGGTATTGACCTCCAGCCTCACACATGTGTGCACTTAACCACATGAGCACATATAGGCACTGCACTCACACACACAAGACCCCTAACACTCGGAAGGTTCCAATTTTCAACCCTCACACTGACTTCTCTCACTTCGCAATGCTCAGAGGGTTACCTCAGCCCAGAGCCAGGCAATCAAGATAGGATGGGAGGAGCTATCCTTTTAGCCCAGCCCAGCTACCCAGACTCCACAGAAAGACTGGGTAACACGCCCTTAGGGACACATCTCTCAAAACAGACCCATGCTTTTTTTTAAGAGGAAATAGTTTATTTGGCTTATGCTTCCACAACCAAAATCCATCACTGAAGAAAGTCAGGACAGAAGCTCATACAGGGCAGGGACCTGGAGGCAGGAGCTGAGAGAGCCAGTGGAGGGTTGATCCCCATGCCTTGATCAACCTGCTTTCTTTTGATTTTATTAGATATTTTCTTTATTTACATTTCTAATATTATTCCCTTTCTGGTTTCCCCTCCAAAAACCTCCTATCCCATCTCCCCTCCCCCTGCTCACCAACCCACCCACTCCAGCTTCCCTGTCCTGGCATTCCCCTATACCGGGGCATTGAGACTTCTCAGGACCAAGGGTCTCTCCTCTCTTTGATGTCCAACGAAGCCATCCTCTGCTACATATGCGGCTGGAGCCATGGGTCCCTCCATGTGTACTGTTTGGTTGGTAGTTTAGTCCCTGAGAGCTCTGGGGGTACTGGTTGGTTCATATTGTTGTTCCTCCTATGGGAATGCAAGCTCCTTCAGCTCCTTCAGTCCTTCCTCTAGCTCCTCCATTGGGGACCCTGTGCTCAGTCCAATGGTTGGCTGAGAGCACCCACCTATGTATTTGTCAGGTACTGGCAGAGCCTCTCAGGAGACAGCTATATCAGGCTCCTGTCAGCAAGCGCTTGTTGGCATCAACAATAGTGTCTGGGTTTGGTGACAGTATGTAGGGTGGATCCCCAGGTGGGGCGGTCTCTGGACGGTCTTTCTCCCTCCGTCTCTGCTCCACACTCTGTCTCTGTAGCTCCTCCTTTCTTAAGCATCGCATAGATCCTCACCACCGCCGCCACCACCCCTCAAGCAAACGTAACCAGTTGGTGGACGTTACAGATTCATGTTCTAGAAAGTTCCTTGCCCTATACCAAGCCTCTGAGAGACATCACGACTCATTTATTTGATAGGATTTTGTTAACGATTACCCCAAGGCAGGGGCCGGGAGGTTCCAATCCAAAAGAGCGAGTGTTTATTAAGAAATCCAGTACAAGGTCAAGGGAGATGGGTAACAGCACTTGCTGCCAAGGCTCATGACCTGAGTCCAATCTCCAGAACCGACTCCTGAAAGCTGTCCTCTGATCCCCCACGCCGCGGCAGACACATGCCACCCCCACATACACTCAGTTATATTAAATAAAGTTGGGCATAGTGATCTGTGATTTAATCCCAGCACTTCTGGGGCAGAAGCAGGCAGGTCTCTGCACGTTAAGAGGACAACCTGGTCTACAGAGGCCAGGCTCTAACATCGGTGAGGAGCGAACACCAGGCCCTGTCCTGGTGAACACTGCACGTGTACAAAAAAGGCCCAGAAGCTCTATTTCCTGAACTCAGGAAGGCCAGGCACAGACGAACAATCAATTACCAAAAAACAAAACAAAACAAAACAAAACAAAACAAAACAAAATGTAAAAATAGAACTCAAGGCACGACACTATGTGTCCAAGTGCATAGGCACACATTCAACATAACCCTACTTCTTTAAGGCAATGCCAAAGAGCCTCAGAGAGCAGTGCAGACGTTAACAGTTCTTGGATTTTCTTAATAAGAACCCAAACCACGGGCTGGCTCAGGGTTTACCCACTGAGATGGCTCAGTAAGTAAAAGCACCTGCTGCCCAAGCATGAGTTCCGACCCCTCCACACTCACCTAGAAGCCAGCACCTCAGCACACCTCTCTAACCCTAGAGATAAAGAGGGGAGGGAAGGGGGAGGACCGGGGCTCACAGGCTAGGCAGTGCAGCCAAGTCGGCAAAGTTCAGGTCCATTGAGAGAGACCCTGTCTCGAAATACAAGGTTGAGAGTGACAAACACCTGTTGTCATCCTAGGGCCTCTGTGCGTGCGCGCGTGTGCACACACACACACACACACACACACACACACACGCGCGCGCGCGCACACGCACAGGCACACACGTACAGGCACACACACAGGCGCACACGCACAGACACATACACACACAAGTGCACACAGGCACACAGGCACACACACGTGCACATGTGCGCGCGCACACACACACACACACACACAAACCAAACCAATGCCCATTCCTCTTAGAGTACCTTCTGTATATCAGATCCTGGGGGCCTCAAAGACAATACCAGGCCAGCAGACCCACTCCACAAGCTCAGCCCAACCTGTTCCAGAGCCCCGCACCCTTCCCCCAACACACACACCTCCCTCATTCACGAAAGGGCAGCAATTCCTTCCCTCCTTGACCCCTTCATCACTGTAATTAATTTCCATTTTCAGAGAAAGCTGAACCAGTAACTCAAAAGACATTTGTCATTGCATGTTTTTTGAAACACTGTCTAACATAGCCCAGGTTGGCCTCAAACTCACTCAATAGCTGGGCTTGCTTCAAACAACTCGCTATCCTCCTGCCTTGCTGGTAACCAAGCACAGTAGTATAAGACCAGCCTCTGAACAAGTGAGGTTAAGCATGATAACTGAACGAACCTCAATTTATCCCTCTCTGAAATGGGTGTGTAACAATTTTGGCCTCCAGGGAATACTGGGAGGTTCTATAGCTAACCCGCCTGGAGACTCATAATCATTCTAATTACAACCATCCTGAAAGCTACCCCTACTGTTACTATATGATTGCTGTGGGGCCAAAGGTAACATAGACTTTGCCTCTAGACATCTGGAAGTAGAGAATTATAAACATAGCAGCCATGAATGTATACACAAGATTCTCCAAGAAGTGTCCTCCATCGATGAGGATACCCCTGGCTTTGGGTTTAAACTGCTCAGGTGTCTGATTCTGTTGCAACCCAGTAACCATATTTACTTAAGGCAACCCCAAAGAGCCTCGGGGTGGGGAGCAGATTTGGGTTTAGAGAAAAGAACAGACACAGTTGAGAAGTGCACTGGGGACAGACACCCGAAGGCTGGGCGGGCACTGGGGCAAGGTTCCTCAAACCCGAGATGGGCACACGCGGGGTACAGGGCACAAGCCCAGCAGGCAACGGCCAAGGTCAGCCGGGGCTCCACGCAGGACCTGGGCCACCAAGCCCACCCTTCCCCTTCCCCAGAGCAAAGATGATCATTACAGGGAGAGAGGGGACTCTTCACAGACACAGGGACACTGGGGGAGTCCTCAACTCTCAGTCCTTAGAGAGAGGGCTTTAGGTTGGCGGAGGAAGAAGGAGAAATGTCCACAACTCTCAGTGAAAGGACTATATTGTTGGAGTGGTGAAGTGGGTGTCCGCAACCCTGAGTCCTTTGTGGGGTACTTGGGGACTCTAAGTTGTATGGCGCGATGGGAAGGGTATCCCCACTACTCAGCCCAAAGGGAGAGTTCTCTATGCTGACTGTGGCGGTGGAGAGGGGTGTCCCCGACCCTCACTCCTTAGGGTGAGGGTTTTAAGTTGCCTGGGACAGTGGGAGGAGTGTCCCCGACACACTGTGATCACACCTTAACCCAGACTTACCCTCTCCAGGGTACAGGTGGCCGGCTGTGCCCACCAGCAACGCGGCCACGGCCACCAGCAACGGCACAGCCGTCGTCTCACATCCTCTCCCGGAGCCCATAGCAGTAGGAGCGCTGGGACCCCGGCGATCAGAGAACGCCACGCCGGCCTACTGGGGACATACTCCGTGAGAAGGTCGCTGGAGAGGCGCTAGGGGCCGCACGTCCTTCTCTTCCACGCCGGTGGCTCACCGGTCGCAGTTCTCCAGCCTAGAGGGCCCAGGGGACAGTCCCGGGAAGAGCGCAGAGGCCTCGGCTGCAAACAACACGGTGGCGCGGCCCGCAGACTACAGCCCCGGGTCACCCAGGCCCGGTCCCGTGCCCGCGATCGCAGGGTCCAGAGCTCACCGCGGTGCGTCCCCTGGCCGGGTCTCCCGCTTCTCCTCTCCGTGCAGCTCTGGGTGGGTCGCGTTGTGTGGAGTCTGAGACGAAGGGACGCGCGCACGGGAGGGCACCTGGGCTGGTGGCGGCGGCGGGAGCTAAGGCTCGACTCCGGCCCGTAAACAACGCGGCCCGTCAGCTGGGCCCGCGCGGGCCAAGGGAAAAGGTGGCGCGGATTAAGGCAGGGAAGGGACTGTGTGCTCCAGTGAGGCCCGCTTGGGGGGCGGGGGGAGAAGGCAGCGGAGCTCAGGGAGGCGTGGCCAGAGCTGGCAATGCCACGCCTCCTCGGCCCCTTTGCCCCCTTGCCCTGTGGAGCCCGCAACTTCAGAGGCCGGACGCTCACCCCAGATTCTTTCAATCCCGACACCCGGAACTGCTGACTTAGAAAGGTTACAATTTAAAAGCTTGTAAGTGTTCTCAGATACCAGTCTAACATAAATACCCAAACAACTCACCTGTCAAACGTCGGGAGCTGCCCAGATCCCCACCTGACTAAAAAACCACTGAACAGGCCTGAGGTTCCAATTTAGGGACGCCCCCAGGTCCTCCTCCTGACCGCAGCAAACACAAATAACACAGAGGTTCCAATTTAAAGGTCTGGAGCACACTCTAGATCCCCGCCTGATTCGGACACCCCAAATTGCCCCGAACTAACAATTTAAAAGCCTGGAAATGCCCCCAGATTCCCCGGGACATGAACACCCCCAAACCGCTCTATAGCCTCAAGTCTCTAATCACAACATGGGAGCTCCAATATGCCCCTAGATGCCAAATTCAACCAAGCAGACCTTGTCTTTCTTTACTCGTTTTTACTACTTTTTGACTCCCGTGGGCAATTCACTTTGTTTACTCTTGATTCTGTCTTTCTTTACAGTCTCTGCTACTAATGCCTTACTAGATTCGCCCAACCCTGGCTCTCCCTAGGAGCTAGTGGGCGCCCGGCAAGTCCCCTCCCCAGTGAGCTCCCGCCCAGCAGCTTGGCTGCACCAGTCTCCAGGCCACAGCCACGTGTCCACAGGGCAAGCAGCCTGTGTTCCCTGCCGTGAGCCCCCTCCACCCAGCACTGGATTCCAGCAGAAGTCAATAAAGAAATGACTCCTAGAAGAACATAATAAGGCTTCTAGAAAGACGTTAGAAACTTCAGACAGGATCAGGGCAGACATATTCCATTTTCAACACACATACCAGTAGGTGGCTGTATGTCTTAGAAAGTCATTCACTAACAGCCCTGCTCAACCACCGTCATGAGGAGCTAACCCTGTCTGGGCATTATGAATATGTGCAGTACACAGTCTTCTACCCTTTGCTTCCCGTGTCCCATTTAGACCTGGACTGTGACTGCTGGTCTGGGCAATGGGTTTGACAATATCTGTAAAAAGGTAAAAATAAAAATAAAGTGATAAGCAATAGAGAAATCACTCAAGATTAACCTTTGGCCTAGCACACCACACACACACACACACACACACACACACACACACACAATAAATAAATAAATAAATAAATAGATAAATAAATAAATAAATAAATAAAAGCTTTTTCAAAAAATACTTTTAAGTAGTGGTCTAGGGCTGTAGCTCTTTGGTAGAGCACTTACATACATGAGGTACTGGGTTCAGTCCTTAGCACCGGGGCCCATGATCTTTGCATTATACAAATGTGCTCCTGCCTAAAAGCCTTGCCCCAACCTTGCCCCCAACTGTCACTCTCCTTGCTGGGTCTCTGCTCCAATGAGCTTCCTACCCTGACCACAGTTTGCAAACCCCCTTCAGTTCCTCCGTTCCCCTTCTCCAGTCCCTTCCATCATAAGCACCTACCCCTCTCTGAAATTCTTATTTATTGTCTTGATTGTCATTGCTTATCAACCTGTCTCCCCCCTACCTATTGACATACCTATTGGCTAATAAATATTTGTTCACTGGAAGAATCTACATGCCACCTGCAATGAGGGATTTCCAGTACACAAAACCAACACGATCTGCTTTCTTGTAGAATGGGTGTGTATGTCCTGTATTAAGAGTTGAGGGAGGGGTGGATACAGAAGCATCTGTGGAGGAAAGCACTTGAAGCTGACATCTGAAGAGAGGGATGCTGTCAAGCCGAGCTGGGAGAAAATGCCCCATGGGGTAAAGGGCTTTTCAGGACCTGTAGATGCAGAGAGGAGAGGAGAATCTGAATGGAAATAAGAAGGCTGCGGATCCTCAAGCACCACACCAATATGTGCTTGACACGTGTGTACATCTGTGCCGGTCGCATGTGTGGATACACATTGTGCTGGCTGGTTTTGTGTGTCAACTTGACACAGACTGGAGTTATCACAGAGAAAGGAGCCTCCTTTGAGGAAATGCCTCCATGAGATCCAACTGTGGGGCATTTTCTCAATGAGTGATCAAGGGGAGGACTCCTTGTGGGTGGTGCCATCCCTGGGCTGGTAGTCCTGGGTTCTATAAGAAAGCAGGCTGAGCAAGCCAGGGGAAGCAAACCAGTAAAAAAAATAAAAAATAAAAAAAAAAAAAACCCTCCATGGCCTCTGCATCAGCTCCTGCTTCCTGACCTGCTTGAGTTCCAGTCCTGACTTCCTTTGGTGATGAACAGCAGTGTGGAAGTGTAAACTGAATAAACCCTTTCCTCCCCATCTTGCTTCTTGGTCATGATGTTTGTGCAGGAATAGAAACCCTGACTAAGACACACATATACATGTGCATCTGTGCTAGTGGGGTCCAGAGGTCAACATCTTAGACCCCTCCGCACCATTTTTTTGAGACAGATTTTTTCACTAATCCTGGAGTTCGCCAGTCAACTTCCATCTCTGCCTTCCAAACTCTGGGATTACTGGCATGAACCACCACATGTGTGCCCAGTTTTTTTATTTGTGTTTTAGGAGCCTCTACATTCAGGTCTTCACTCTTGGAAGGCAAACACTGTACAGCTCAGCTATTTCCTTGGAGTCTGGCAGGGTGGTTGTTGTTGTTGTTGTTGTTGTTGTTGTTTCCCTTTTTTTGTATTTGGTTTGAATTGTATTATTTATTTGCTTGTCTTTGAGACAGGGTCTCACTGTGTATCCTGGGTTGGCCTTGAACTCACAGAGATCCACCTGCCTTTGCTTCCCAGAGGCTGAGATTAAAGGAATGCACCATGCCTAACCCTGATTTTTATTTGGTAGCAGGAAGTTGTATCTCCTGGAGTGAGCCACCCTAGAGGGGAACAAGAAACCAAACTCAGGTCCTTTGAAAGAATAGCAGCAGCTCTTAACTGCTAAGCCAAGCTGTCTCTCCAGTTCCTGTGTTATTGGCTTGGTTTGGTTTTTAACAAGAAGCCACCAGAAAGCTGATGTAAAAGGTCTGATGTAAAAAAAAAAATTATAACATTGTCTATCAGCAAAGTGTGATTACAGGTACATTCCTGTCATCTCAGTGTCCTAGAGGCTAAGGCAGGAAGGTTGTGAACTGAAGATCAGCCTTGGCTACATAGTGAGACCTTGAATCAAAAACTAATTAACAAAGGGCCAGAAGGGATGGCTCAACAGCTGAAGTGTTTGCTAAACAAACACAGGGGCCTGAGTTCAATCCCCAGAACTCATGTAGAAATGTAGGGTGTGATGGCGCTCTTATGACCCCAGCACTGGAAAGGCAGAAACAGTCAGATCCCTGGAACTCTGGCCAGCCAGCCAAGCCAAATCTTAAGTGCCAGTTCCCAGTGAGAGGCCTGTCTGAAAACCCAGCCAGGAGCCAGGAAGGTTGCTCAGCTGGTAAAGATGTTTCCCACCGAGCTGTACAACCTGAACTTCATCCTCAGGACCCACAGGGAGGACGGAGAACTGACTCCAAGTTTTCCCCTGATCAATGCATATAAAGAATAATGAACAACAACATCAATACAATTGTAGGCAGGCACCAAATGCTCAGAGCAGCACATCAGGAGGATCGTTGTTGCTTTCCAGAGACAACCAGCCTTAAGAAGGTTTGACTTTAGCCAACACTGTGAAGCTGGAATGTCACAGATCATGAGCCATTTTTATCTTGGACTGTCTTAGACCTTGAATAATCAATCATCTAGCTTAACTTTCTGCCCATGATCCAGGTAATAGATAAACTTTAAAGAATAAGCCTCACCTCTGGCTTCCACTCACCCTAAAACCATCTCCCACCCAAAGAGATTTTGTTTTGTTCTTGGGACCTGATTATCTAGTGTTCCCACCAATGTAATTGGCACACACAGTAACTGACAGTTTGTTTCTCTCTATGCCTATGTAAAAGCTAATGCAGGGGCTGTGGAGATGGCTCAAGAGATGAAGGGTTACTGAACAAGCATGTGGACCTGAGTTTGCAACCCCAGAGCCTGTATAAACAGGGATGAAGTGGAGTGTCCATCTATCATCCTAATATTTCTACAAGGACGTGAGAGGTGGAGACTGGAAAATCACCCAGAAAGGTGAAGGACAGATAGCCTGGCATCTTCCATGATAAATAAGAGACTGTCTCGGGCTGGAGAGATGGCTCAGAGGTTAAGAGCACTAACTGCTCTTCTGAAGGTCCTAAGTTCAAATCTCAGCAACCACATGGTGGCTCACCACCATCCGTAACGAGATCTGATGCCCTCTTCTGGAGTGTCTGAAGACAGCTACAGTGTACTTACATATAATAAACAAATAAATCTTTGAGAGAGAGAGAGAGAGAGAGAGAGAGAGAGAGAGAGAGAGAGAGACTGTCTCAAATAAGATGGAAGGTGACGATCAACAGAGCAGGGTTTGTCCTCTGACTTTCACAGATACATAATGACACACATGGTCACTCTCCTGCCGTTCATAATAAACTATTTCCTTATTTATTCCTAGAGCCATTACTTTGGACCAGAGCGGAAGCTCAGTTGGTACAGTGACTGCAGCATCCAAGAAACACTGCGTTCCATTCTAGCAACTCTACTCGAGGGGACGGGGTGCACCCTTCTAATATCAGCACTGAGGAGTTGAGGCAGAAGGATCAGAAGGTCAAGGTTACCCTTAGCTACACAGCAAGTTGGCGGCCAGAATCAAAAACCAAACAATGAAAGCTCTCTGGTATCATCCCAACTACTCAGGAAGCTGTGGCAGGAGGACTACCTGGGCTTCAGAGCAAGTACAAAGCCATCGTGGTGACTTAATAAAGCCCTGTTTCAAAAGAAAAAGTAAAAGGACTGGGGGTGTATCTCAGTGGTAGACACTCTTCTAACCCTTGGATCAATCCTCAGTCTTAAAAACAGCATCACTGAGGTGGACAGAGAGAGTTAACACCTTGTCATTTCCTCTCCAGTGACTGATTCAGTCAAGAGCTATCTGTACAGCTAACAGAACATCATCCTCACACCTCTGTCCGCAGCATACAATCAGTAATGGGGCTTTGTGCCGAGAGTTGCGTCATTAAGAGATTTTTGTCCTTGTGCAAACGTCACAGAGTGTATTTGCACAAGCCCAGATAGTACAGCCTGAGTTGTATGGTGCAGCTAGTCATTCCTAGGCTACAAACTTCTGAAACACTGTACACCAAACATTGGCTACAAATGTAACACGGTGCTAATCTGTATCTAAACATAAATAAGCACAGCAGAAGACTAAAAACAACCTCCTGAGTAAAGCACTTGCTGAGAGCAAAGGCGAGGATCTGAACCTGAGTCAGATCCCCAGCACCTCTGCAAAAGACAGGCATGAGAGCATGCTCCTGTTGCCCCAGTCCAGGGACAGAGGAGAAAGGTGGACCCGGGCCTGCTTGTGCTCTTGCAGGACCATGTCGTTTGCCTTTCTGAGTCTGGTTTATTTCACTTAACATAATGAGTTACAGATCAAGCTATTTCCACGCAAAAGTCACAATTGAACTTTTGTATTTGGTACAATAAGATTTTGTTGTATGCAAAGAGAAAGCTTGTTTAACCAAGACATGGGTTCTCAGTTTAAATTTTAAAGGTAACTGGATATGCGGTTCTTGTGTCACACTTAGGAGGCTGTGTCAGAGGAACCCAGAATTCAAGGCCAGGCTGGGCTATACAATAAAACCCTGGTTCAAAATACAATTTATAAAAATATAGATGACTATACAAAAACTAAGAATATATAGGAGATGGCTCAGTGGAGGAAGTGTTGGCTATGGAAATTTAAGCATCAGAATTTGAATCCCCAGCACCCAAAGCAGAAAGGAATGATAGTCACCTGTATCCTAACACTTAGGAGGCAAACTGACCCTCCAAACTAGCCAAAATCCATGAGCTTGAGTTCATGGAGAGAACCCACCTCAGTAAATAGAGAGTAATCCAGGAAGACACCTGATGCCTATCTCCAGATTCAATATATACATACATGTACACACATGCAATTGCACCACACACACACCAGAAAACTAAGATTTTAGGAATAACTCAAAAATTAAAATCCTTGGGACTGAAGAGACAATGGCTCAACTTTTGAGTCCTCTTCCAGAGAACCTCAGTTCAGATCCCAACATTCAAGTCAGGTGACTCACCGGCACCTATGATTCCAGCTCCATGTAGTTCTGGCTTCCAGAGGCATTGCACTCACACAGAAATATAGACATATAATTTTGAAAAAAGAAATTATTTTGTTTTTGAGATAGGGTCTCACTATATACCCCTAACTGGCCTGAACTTGGTATATAAACTAGGCTGGTCTCAAATTTACAGAGATCTACCTGCCTCTGTCACCCTACTCCTGGGAATAAAGGCACAAGCTAACAATTCAAAGTACAGGGGCCAGAGCACAAAGATATATAGGAAGGCAGTCTCCTCCGTTCTTGGTTTAGATTGTTTCAGTCCGGGTATGTAGACTGACTGGGACAGCATCTGCCTAGCACTCACATAACACTGGGCTCCATCCTCAGCAGCATGTGACTGGGTCTGTGGCTCATTCCTGCCATCCCAGCATTCAAGAAGAATAGGTGTGAGGATCAGAAATGTAATATTACATACTTGAGTATGAAGCTAGCCTGGGGTACATGAGACTCTGAGATTCAGTTGTGTCATGTGATGTATTTCTGGAAACTATCTTATGAGAGGATGTTTGGTTGAAACAGACACATGAAAGGGTATTTTTTGAAGCAGACACCGGAGATGTTTTGCTGAGGCAGACACTTAAGAGGGTGTGCAATGTTTGGAAAGACTATAAGTAGCACCCTATAGACGGTGAATGACATTCTTGCATTGGTTTGTCTTGCAACGCTTTGCTGGTCTTTGCTGATCTTCACTTGTCATGACTTTGTAAAAAGAAACAAGCATTTCCCTACCCTGGGGCATTGAACCTCCCCAGGACCAAGGACCTGTCCTCCCACTGATACCAAATAAGGCAATCCTCTGCTACATAAACAGCTGGAGCCATGGGTCCCTCCATGTGTACTCTTTGGTTGGTGGTTTAGTCCCTGGGAGTTCTGGGATGTCTGGTTGGTTTATTTTGTTGTTCTTCCTATGGGCTTGCAAACCCCTTCAGCTCTTTCAGTCCTTCTCCAAACTCCTCCATTGGGGTCCCCTGCTCAGTCTGATGGTTGGCTGTGAGCATTCACATCTGTATTGGTCAGACTTGGGCAGAGCCTCTTAGGGGACAGCCATACCAGGCTTCTGTCAGCAAGTGCTTCTTGGCATCAGCAATAGTGTCTGGGTTTGGTGTCTGCAGATGGAATGGATCCCCAGGTGGGACAGTGTCTGGATGGTCTTTTCTTCAGTCCCTGCTCCATTCTTTGTCCCTGCATTTTCTTTAGATAGGACCAATTCTGGGTTAATATTCTTGAGATGGGTGGGTGACCTCAACTCTCAATGGGGGCCAAGCCTGACCACTGGATATGGTTTCTACGGGTTCAAGATATTTCTTATACTGCATGGATTTGTTCCTGTGGACATAAAACAATGAATGCACATGTATAATACAATAAAGTGAAACTCACACTGCCTTTCCCCAAGAAATATCCACTGTCTGCAAAATAGCTTGACCCACAGGACTGGAAGAATGACTCATTTAGTAAAGTATTTGCAACACAACCATGAAGAACTGAGTTCAATTCCCAGAACCCACATGAGGAGAAAAAAAAATATCTGTGCATGGTGATGTGTACTTGCAATTTTGTTTTGTAGTGCTGGGGGCAAGCACAGGAAGTCTCTGGAGCTTACTAGCCAGTCAGCTTTGTCCAGTGGGCAAGGACCAGGTCCCAGTAACAGACCCTGTCTCAAAAATTAATGGGGGTGAGGAATCTGGAGAGATGGTGGCTCGGTGCCTCAAAGCACCTAAGTCAAGTAGTTCACGACCGATAGTAACTCCTTCTTCTGACCTCAGATGGCACTATACCTGTGTGGCATACAAAGAGACGTGCACACATGCATGCCAATTAAAACAAATACTAAAATCAATAAGGGAGTGTGTTTCTGAGGTATGCCTCTGGCCTTCAAATGCAAATGCACACATCTATACATACTTATGCACATCTGACCACACATATACACATAACACCAAAGTATCTAATCCGTTCACATGGTTTTAATGTATTACTGTTATACAGGGGTGTGTGTGTGTGTGTGTGTGTGTGTGTGTGTGTGTGTGTGTGTGATGGAAATCAGCAGATAACTCTGTGGAGCCCATTCTTTCCCTTATGTACGTTTGAGGGATTGAACTCAGCTCGTTAGGCTTTTGCAGAAAGTATACCTTCCCACTGCGATGGGCAGTGGGGATTTGATAATCACTTTCAACAAGTGCTTACATCAAGTCAACCCCATTCATAGATTTTTATTTCCTTTGTTCTCTATCTCTTGATCTTCCAAAGCCTTTTACGAGTAATTTGCAACCACCCTTTGTATGAGAATATGTGCTTTCTCCTATTCCCTCCCCCCTTACTGAGCTTTTTTCTTTCCTGTTTTTTGAAGCTTTGGGGAAATACAGTCAGGGTGTGATATTCCTATAAGGAAACGGATGCTTTATAATTGTCTGTGTGCCGCCCATCTGTTCTGATTCCCCAAGAGTGCATTTCAAAACTTCTAGAGTGTTCTCTGTCTGTCTGTCTCTTTTCCCTGCCTTCCCTCCCTTCTTTCCTCCTCCCCCCCTCTCATTCCTGTCCTCTCCCATGTCCCCTCCCTCAAACCCATTCCCTGACCCCATCTACTTCTCAAATTGATGGCCTCTTTCTAATTATTGTTACATACATAAAGGCATGAATATGTAAATACAACCTGCTGAGTCCATTTAGTGTGGCTTAGGTGTGTATGACTTCAGGATGACCACCGACTATTGGATAACCAACTGGGGAACTGGTCTCTGAGGAGGATTAATTCTCTCACTCTCAGCAGTCATTAGTTGGCTATAGATGGGGGTGGGAGATGACACACAGATGCTACAGGACCTGGACATGGAAGCAGGGAGACAGGGAGACAGGGAGGAAAAGGCAGCTCTCTGGAAGTTTTGACATACATTCCGGGGATCAGAACAAACAAGCAGCAGCACACAGACGAATTAAGAGTGAGTTGGCTGTGTGCTTTGTCTAGGAGTTGCACCATGTTGAGATCACCCCCTTTAATGTTAACCTGTCTATTGATACTGTCCTTGTCCAAGCCTTATTTGGGCAGTCATGGTTTTGAAGCATTATCGGTGTAGCTTCCTTGACATCCCAAGCAAATACTGTCACACAGCAGACTTCCTGGTCTTCTGTGTTTTACAATCTTTCCTCCCCTTTTACTATGATATTCACAGAGCCTTTGGTACAGGGATTGTGTTGTAGATGTACCCTTTACGGCTGCGCTCCACACCACTTGATTTGTGTATTATGACCTCATGTGGTTTTCTGTAATGGTCTCTGTTTGCCGGGAAGAGATGCTCCTTTAATAAGATGTAGCTGCTAATTGGATCCCCTAAAACTGTTTACAAAAGAGGGTCTGCACTTAGCTTCTGGGAACCCGTCCCCAAGTTTATTCTGATTGGTAAATAAAGATGCCAGCAGCCAATAGTTATGGAGGAGAGACAGAGGCAGGATTTAGGGTTCCCAGGCTTGGGACCAAGAGGAAGAGGAAGGAGAGACATGAAGGCCACCATGAAAGGGTAATAACATGCAGGAGAGAGAAGCAGAGCCAAGAGGCCAAGAGAACACTGGCCAGAGGGCTGCTCAACTGGGTCAGGAGCAGCCAAGATTGAACATAGAAATTAGTAAGTAGTAACTCGGAGTTATCGTGAGAGGTAGATTCTAACAGCATGGAGGTTAGGCAGTTGTCCAGCTGTTGTGCTGCTGCTTAAGGCATATTAAATATAAAGACTGTGTGTGTGTGTGTGTGTGTGTGTGTGTGTGTGTGTGTGTGTGTGTGTGTTTCATTCCGGGAACATAAATGGTCTAAGGCAGCAAGGAACCACACACCGGTATTAAAATTATTATTATAGTGAGAGTAAAACTTATCTTTGGGTATGAAGATAAGGATTTCCCCTATTTATTTATGTGTTTATTTATTGATTCACTTTACACCTGATCACAGGCTCCCTCCCTCCTCTCCTTCCAGTCCTACTCTTACAAATCCCTCCTCCCATCACCCCCACCCCTTCTCCTCAGAGAAGCAGAAGGACTCCTTGGGCACCACCCCACCCTGAGACACCCAGTCGCAGCAGGAATAAGCAGAAAGGATAAGTTTCATAATGTAATCAGGATTTGTGCTTGTCTAGTACAGTCCTGATGGTAGATTCTCTTCTAAGATCCCTGACTTCACTAGCCCCAGGCTAAGTTTCCAGCACCAGGTGTGCCTTCCTCTCTACGTCATCTAATTAGACTTGGCTGTTGTTTGTTACTGCCAAGGTACAAATGCCATTGGTGCACCTTCAAGAATGCTTCCACTGTCGGGTGCTTCCCCTGTTAGCAGCTTAATTAACACCGTCTGGTAGGATGAAACCTGGGCTGCAGGAAGGAGGCTCTCAGGTCAGATGGAGCTTGAATTCCCCAAGTCCTGTGTCCTAAATATGCAATGTCTCCAGCAAGAGAGAATTACCATCCATCTCTGGGAGGTTACAAAGGTCAACAGCAACAGCACACACTGTTTGGGGGAATAACTCAGACTCCCCTGGCCAACAGCTCCTATGGAAGCTTCTTGCTCTCGATACCAGAATTTTTGTTACATAATCTATGGCTCTTGTGGGGAGCATTGTCAGCGGAAGAGGAATATATATACATGTATGATATAGATATATGATAAGGCCGCAAGGAAATATATATATATATGTGTATATATATATATATATATATATATATATATACATATATATATATATATTCCTCAACTATATATACATATATATATATGTTCCTCACATATCATATATGTGTATGTGTGTGTGCATATATATATGTATATATATAAATTCCTTAAGGCTTTATCAAACATCCTTGGTGTCATTTGAGAGCTCTTTCATTGTGTGTGTGTACTTTTGGTGTACACATGCATGTGGTACCAGAGGTCAATTCTAAGTGTCATTCCCTAGGAACCCTCAATCTTTCTGTTTTCTGAGGCAGGATCTCTCAGGACTAGAACTCAAGCAGGTCAGGAAGCAGGAGCTGATTCAGAGGCCATGGAGGGATATTTCTTACTGGCTTGCTTCCCCTGGCTTGCTCAGCCTGCTTTCTTATAGAACCCAAGACTACCAGCCCAGGGATGGCACCACCCACCAGGGGCCCTCCCCCGTTGATCACTGATTGAGAAAATGCCCCACAGTTGGATCTCATGGAGGCATTCCCTCAAAGGAGGCTCTTTTCTCTGTGATAACTCCAGCCTGCGTCAGGTTGATACAGAACCAGTCAGTACAGTGTGGGTCCTCATTCTTGCACTTTGCTAACTAGCCATTTCCCCAGCTCAGGCACAGATTCCCTTACTCTTTGTTGTTATTATTGTAGGTATGTGAAGTAGAAATTTCTGGTTTCTTTACCAACTCAGGAGTGTCACTGTTATATTTTTCTGGAAGCGGTCTTGTGAGAAGGCATGTGATGGTTAGAAAGAAGATAAATGGAACCCCACAAACAGTGAGAAGATGTGCTTGTGTTGCTGTGCCACACAATGAACGCTTCTTCACTGGCCTTTGCTGGTCTTCACTGGTCTTTGCTGGTCTTCACTGGTCTTTGCTGGTCTTCACTGGCCTTTGCTGGTCTTCACTGGCCTTTGCTGGTCTTCACTGGCCTTTGCTGGTCTTCACTGGTCTTTGCTGGTCTTCACTGGCCTTTGCTGGTCTTCACTGGTCTTTGCTGGTCTTCACTGGCCTTTGCTGGTCTTCACTGGCCTTTGCTGGTCTTCACTGGTCTTTGCTGGTCTTCACTGGTCTTTGCTGGTCTTTGTTCATCTTCACATCTTAGAGAGAAACATGCCCAAGAAACTTCTTGTGGTGTTCCAGCTGAGTTTGGTGGCTTCTGCTGATTCAGTGGAGCCTTGCTGCTTCTTTGGATTGTACTGCCACTACTGATTCATGTTTGGTGTTTGCTATTGAACTGGACTGCTGGTATCCTGTCAACGAAGAGTGGCGTTGCCTCAAGGAACTACTTCTAAAAAGGTCCACAACCCCCTTTTCCTACCAATCGTCTTTCTCCCATACCTCTGG
This sequence comes from Apodemus agrarius, assembly GCA_964023405.1. NCBI lineage: Eukaryota > Metazoa > Chordata > Mammalia > Rodentia > Muridae > Apodemus > Apodemus agrarius. The sequence continues at coordinate 44,839,999 of OZ030028.1, forward strand.
CCGGTGGGCTGGAAGGGGGGTTGAAGCACTTAAGAACCCTAAGCAAAGTAGGTTTTGAAAAAAACCTAAGCCTACAGGTATGTATGGATAATTGTGGATTTGCATGCTGCACCAATCATAAAACTTTCATTTGACATCCTTATTCAAATCTCTCTGGAAAAAGTCATTTTAACTTATTACTGTGTGTGTGATGTGTATGTATGTGTATGGATACATGTCACATCATGTATGCGGAGGTCTGAGGACAACTTTGTGGAGTCGGTGCTCTCCTTTAAATGGATTCTGGGATCCAACTCAAGCCATTGGGTAGAGTCATATGACACTTTAATTCACTTTTCATTTTCATCTTAATTGATGCAGATTCCTTGTCCACACTCCTGGGTGCAATGTGTAAGGAAACTTTCAAAATTCACTCAAACCATATACTTTTATTTGTTTATTTATTCATGTGTTTATTCATTTGGTTTTGCAGTATTAAAGATTGCACACAGAACCTTGCATGTGGTGGATAAGTAGCCTATCATATATATTTTTTAAACAAAACCTCATTAAGTTACTCAGGCTAGCCTTGAATTTGTGGTACTCTTAACTCAGGTTCATGAAGAGCTGGGCTGTCTGGTGTCAGCTGGAGTTTCTATTGCTATGACAAAACACTCCTAAAACTAACTTGAGGCTTATTTCAGCTTATGCCTCTCAGGTCACAGTCCATCACTGAGGGAAGTCAGGACAGGATCTCATATGCAGAGCTTGGAGGCAGGAACAAAGGCTAAGGCCAAGAAAGAACCTTGTTTACTGGTTGCTCCCATGACTTGCACACCCTGCCTCCTTTAAAATGATTTTTAATTTGCATTGGTATGTGTGAGGATGTCAGATCCCTGGAAATAGAGTTATAGACAGTTGTGAGCTGCCATGTAGGTGCTCGAAATTGAACCCGGGTGCTCTGGAAGAACAGTCAGTTCTCTTAGCAGCCGAGGGATCTCTCTAGCACTCAGCTTGCATTTTTATACAGCCTAGGACCACCTGCCCAGGGTGGCACCACCCACAATGGCCTGGGCCCTCTCCTGTCAGTCACCAATCAAGAAAATGTCCCCACAGATTTGCCTGCAAGCTGATCTTATGGAGGCATTAGCTCAGCTGAGGTTCCCTCTTCCCAGGTGACCCTGGCTTATAGCAAGTTGACAAAGAAAAAAAAAAGCAAAACAAAACATTATTTACCAGGAGAACAGGCCTACACAGGCCTTAGAGCCTGCCTTTCTTTTTATTTTTTTTTTCATTCATTTATTTACTTATTCACTTTACATCCTAATCCAGTGCCCCCCATGTCAATCCCACCCTCAAAAACCCCTCCCCCTACTATTCCCTCCAGTTCTCCTCACAAAAGGAGAAGCCCCTATGGGTACCAACTAATCCTAGCACATCAAGTCAGCAGGATTAAGCGCTCCCACTGAGGTCCAGCAAGGCTAGGGGAAGGGGATACAAAGGCAGGCAACAGAGTCAACCCCCCCCCCCAGGCTTCCAGGCTTCTAGAACAGCCAAGGTGTCAAGAAGAAACCCTGGATTTAAAACCAAAAAGAATGTATGGAGCTAGAAACAATAGTTCTGAATGAGCTTAACCCACGGAAATAAATGCCACACATTCTCTCACTGTGGATCCTAACTCTGAGACCTTAGTTTTATGTGTTTAACCTGGGATGCCTGTAGCATCCAGGAGTCTAGAAGGGCCTGTGGACATTTAAAAGAGGGCGCAGATATTATGGGCAACTACATCATTTTCATGCCCTCCCACAGTGCATGAGACTTGCAGTGTCTCCGAAGTCACTCAGCACTCATTCTTTACCCAAATAAACGCCCCATACCCCCCATCTCCTCAGCCTCTTCCTTTACCCCTGACGCTAACAGTCGACTGTTACAGTCTAATCTCTGCACCTTCCAGCCTACATCCTGTGAACCCGGTCATAGAACATCCACAAAGGTTTCCAGTTACCAAGAAAAATAAGTGACTCAGCAGCTCAACCTACACAGGAAACCTCCAAATCTAGAGAATACGCTTTTCCTTACCCATCAGCTGCGCCTCCCCCACATCCCATAAGCAGATTCACACGCTCAGTTCCAGGAATGGTACCCTACCCCAGCCCCCACCCCTGTGTGCCTCAGACACACCCAGCGGATGCCTCCTTTCCCATCTAAAGACAAAAAAGGCCGCGAGGTTCATTCCATCACCTCACAACTCACACTTGATCTCCGTGGCACCACCCCATGGCCCTCCTTCTGCCTGTCTGCATCTGGGACCAGACTCTCGCCTTCCTGTCACCCAGGCTTTGCAGCCTCACCTTCAGACCATGTGCTAGGTGGATCTGCCTTTTGTCATCTCAAGCTTTTCTGTAAAATGAGGAACAAGAAAAACAGTTAGGGAACCCAGGACCATGCCCAATTAAAATTAATCATCCTAACAGAGGGTTTCCCCTTGTACCTTTATAAACAGGCCACGCCTGTCTCTTCTCTATCCTGAGCCAGTCCTTTGTCCTCTGGGACAAATACCTTTTATCATCTTCCTTGTTCCCCTTCCCCTTCTTCCTCCTCCTCTATCTCCTGCCTTTGTTTCTTATTCCCTGCCCTTTGTACCCCTGGGGCAAATAAATCTCCTTTGTGCTGAGAATTTGGTCTTGGGGGTCCTGAGCTGATACTTTTCATCATGTCTCCCAAATTTAAGACATCAAAAAAGTTCCATAGAAGAAGAAAGGAGAGGACCCTGGGCCTGTAAAGATTGCTTCCAGTTTAGTAAAGAAACCGAGGGGGGAGGGGAATTATTGGGGAACAGATGGGGGGGGAGAGGAACTATGGGAACTATGGTGGGTGGGAACTGGGAAAGGGGAAAGCCTTTGGAATGTAAACATAGAATATAGAAAATAAAATTAAAAAAAATGAACATGGTTTCAGTTTTGTGATGAAAACTTTTAATAAAAGAAATTTATAAAGCAAAAAAAAAAAAAAAAGTTCCATAACCTTCCCAAAAGCACCCCTGGCTGGGAAGCATGTGTTCAGACAAGCGAGTCCATGGCAGGTGTCTCAAGCCTCGGCAGACACATAAACAGTTCATTCCAGCCCAGCCTGAGTCCCTGGTGTGGCAAAACTGTCCAGTCTTACAGATGTGGAAAAGGGTAGAAAGTGGGATCTGCATGAGGTCAGCAAACAGAGAAGCTTCCCGAAGCAGAGGCTCTGGAACCTGGGCCGGAATGCCTCTTTACTCTTGGACCTCTCCTGGTTCTAGTAGAATATGCTCATTACATAGGATCCTCAACCCTGCCCAGAGAATCTTCTCTCCTCAGTGGGCGACAGTAAATGCAAGGACTCATACCTGGGTCAGAGCTATGAGTGTGATCATGTGACTGTCATAAATGGGACATCTGTGTCAACCCCACAGAGGCTCAGAGAATGCTGCAGAAGAGGGGGCGGGGTGCAGAATGAACCTAAGAGTCAGCGGATGGGGAAGAGTACTGTGAAGTGATAGAAATGACACGGAACTTACCTGGTCAAGACTGAGCCAACAGGATCGTTCAACAATTAGGAAGCACGGATCGGATCTGATGGATTACCAAGTGAGAGTACTCAAAAGGGGAAGGACATGTCGGGAGGCCCTGGGATAAGGAAAACATGGTGGGTATCATCAAGACACATTGTATACATATCAATATAGACATGTATTAAACTGCCAAGAGAAAAACAAAAGACTTTCAAATTAAAATTTACTACTTAAACACGTATGATTCAGTAGCATTAAATATATTCACACAGCGGTTCAGCCAACACCCCCCTTCTCCATAGCTCTCTCCTGCCTAAACCGAAGCTCTACATCCTTTCAGCACCAGCTGCTCATCTCTCCCCCCATCCCTGCTCCCAGAACTCTCCGCTCTGTTTCTGTGGTTCTGCTGACTTAGGGATCTTCCACATGTGAAATCATGTGATGTGTGTTCTTTTATGGATGCCCTGTTACTGAGCACTTTGTCCTCAAAGTTCAACCATTCTGAAGCTGGTGTCAGAGCCGCCGTCCTTCTTAAGGCTGAATATATTCTGTCACACATACGTCGTAGCACATGGTGTTTATTTATCTATTAGGTTAGTGGGTATTTGAGTTGTCTTCATCTTTTAAGTTTAGTGACTAGAGCTGTTCGCAACATTGGAGAAAGAGGATCAGATGGGGAAGGAGATGGAGCAAGAGGAAGAAGTGGAGAAGGAGAAAGAGGAAGAGGACATGGGAAGGAGAGGGAGGAAGGAGGAGGAAAGGGGAGAGAAAGAAGATATGGAATGGTGGTGCAGAGGAGGACATGGAAGAGGGACTGGTCAAACAGGAGGAGATAAGAGAGGAAAAAGGAGGAGAAGATAAGGAGATGGAGAGATGAGGAAGAGAAGGAGCAGGTGATGGATGGAGGGGGAGACGGAGGAGATGAGGAAAAGATGAAAGAGATAAGAAATGGAGCAGGAAGGTGGCAGAGGAGGCCGAGAAAGGAAGGAGGAGACTAAGGAGGAGGTCTCAGTAACTGAGTAAACACCAAAGTCTCAAAAGCACGATAAAGAAAGCAGACCTTAAGGATGCGTTAAGGATGCGGCAGTAGATGGGAACCCCTTTGCAGGGAGATGAGGCACCTTGTCAGAAATAACTTCTGACTCGAGGCCTGGAGAACGAGGAGAGTTCATTCATCCATGGAGATGTGGAGACAGAAAGCAGAGAGCAGTGAACAGATGAGTCAGTACATGTAAGGGTCCCAGAGGAACTGTCTGCATGCCGCTGAAGTGTAGTGGGCCCTGTTTGTGAAGAGAAACACACAAATGCCATTTATAACAGCTAAGCTCCAGGGTTGGCACAAAGGCACTTTGTACATGTGACAGTTGTTAAGACTGGCTTCTGGACCGTGGGAGACAGCCACGGCATCCTGGAAGGGTGAACTTGGGAAGTCACTTGGACGTAGATGGTGCAGGCACCTGCTGGAATACTCCCCAGCAGGGCTCAGGAAAGTTGTGTGTGTGGAAACAATAGGCTTGGAGTCATTTTCCTCAGATCCCCAGATGCAGCCCTGGGCCACCCACACCCACCTGTCAGGAAAGCAGCTGGACTTCAACACTGGTTTTTGTATTCTTCCAAAAGCCCCAGCCCCAGTCCAGGCACCACATAACAACTGACTCGATCTTACACAGTAGCATTGTTTGGGAAAGAAGCAACCAAAAACAAAAAGAATATGCAAAGAAAGAGAGAGGGGGAGGGGGAGAGGGAGGGGGAGGGAGAGGGAGAGGGAGAGGGAGAGGGAGAGGGAGAGGGAGAGAGAGAGAGAGAGAGAGAGAGAGAGAGAGAGAGAGAGAAGTAAAGAAACAAAGAAAAGAGAGAGAGAAAGAAAGCCATTGAAAATACTTTAAGGACTGGGGAGATAAATTAGATAAAGAGATGAGATAGATGGATAAACAGATTAAATTGATGGACAATTTAGTAGAAGATGATAGATAGATAGATAGATAGATAGATAGATAGATAGATAGATAGATAGATGAGCAGGTGGACGGATGGACGGATAATGGATGAACAACTACAGGCCACAGGGCATAATTCTGTAACTAGAGCTATCCACATCTACCCTGGACCTCTCTGGACACCCAAGTTCATAGCTATCTGGATAGCTGCTTTTCCACCTTGTCTGGATCCATGTCTCTGTGTACACCTCTGTCTATATTGAGTGTTGGCCCTATACCTCCAAAACCACGACCAAACAGCCTAACATCTTCAAACTCCAATCTAACCCCTGCCCTCACGGTCTCATCTCCTGCTCACAGAGCCTGGCCTGGCTCCTCCTCCCTCCTCATAGCACCATCACAGCCTTGGGCCTTCCTGAACACACTCTATTCCGAATTCTTAATCACATTTTCCAAGACCCTTTTGCTTTATCAATAGATATACTTTAAGCTTCAGGGAATTAAGGCAGGAGCGGTGATCTCTATCTTTTATGCTCATTAGTATCTCTTTAAAATTTTATTTTATTTTGTTTCTATGTGTCTGTGCTTGGGGGTGTGTGCTGTGTATGTGCCGGTGTCCACAGAGGGCAGAATGGGACATCAGATCCCTTGGAACTAGCTACAGGTGGCGATCAGCCTCCTGAGGTCTGTCCTGAGCCCCAGCCTTGCTCACATCAGTCGCCCTTCAGCCCTCACTGGCAAATCCACTTGCATTCCCTCGTGACAGCAGAACCCAGCTTCTTCCAGTGTAGACCAAAGAGCGCCGTCCAGGCCTTCAGCCTGAGGGAAGCTTGCAGACTGAATAAGACTGAGTTTTCAGCTTCTCCGACATTGTTAACATAGTTAACATGTAACACTGTATCATGTTAGCCGATCTAATCTGTTTTCAATATGTATGCATTCCATCCACTCTGTTTCCTTAGAGAACGTTGCTAACACATAACAAGTATGAAAAAATAAAATGATTTCCCTAAATGGAAAGAAAATAAACACAATACATAAAAATAAAACTGGAGGAAGGAGGCTTAGAGACTAGCAGAAAGACAGAGACCCCTGAGGGGGTACTTCTGAGCAAAGACAACATTCCAGAAAAGCCACACGTGCTCCCAGGTGACACTCACACACGGGTCCAGGTCACTAAGATATCCAGGCCTCTAGTACAGTTCTGGATTTCGAGAACTCACTCTCTCAGGCAGGTCACAGGAGTCTGAGTCCGTGAGAACCTTGCAAGAGAAACCTTCACATCTGTGACCTGGCATGTCCCTGAACACCATGCCCTTCCTTCAGAGTTCCCAGAGTCCCTGGCACACACAGAGGAAAAGGAAGACCGTCAATACAGGTCATCCTTGGGAGCTAGCTGCTGGGGTGGAGACCTACAGAGGCCTTTCCAAAAAGACCGGAGAAGTGGCCGGAAAATTCCAGGTTCAGGAAACGAAAATGTCAGGAAGTGGGTAGAGGAGTTACCCTCAGAGAAGAGTGGGAAGGGATATTCCCACCAGTGGGTCCAAACTGATGACCTGAGAAAATATCCCCCCACACCTTGACTATGTCCTTGGGTAATCCCGCAGAGAGCCAGGCAACATATCCTTAAGCCCCATACCTCAAAGATACGTAAAATCTGGCTGTCACTGCCTTATATAGCCAAGGCTGGCCTTGAATTTCTGATCCTTCTGCCTCCCCCCCCAACAGCCCCCCCCCCCCCCGAGAGCTAGGATAACAGATGTGCATGTCCAGGATATGCAGAGCCTAGTGCATAAGCCCGGGGCCTTGTGCGTGCCAGGCAAGCACTACTCCAATGGAGCGGCACCCCAGCCCCTCACTGCCCGATGAGCATCTGTGCGTTCTGCCCTCTCTTCTCCTCATTACATCCAGACCACTGCCCTGTCCACTACATGACAGTAATACTGCTGCTGGAGCTTTTAGGACATAAGCCTGGGCTCTGGCAATCCCCAAAGGATGATCATCTCAGCTACCCGTACACAGGACTCCAACTGAAGAGATAAGCATGGGGTGGAAAGGTGGTAGTCAGAAAGTGCATGCCTTGCAAGTATACGGACCTGAGTTTGAGCCCCAGAAACCACATAAAAATGTGCCATGGTGACTTAGTCAGGGTTTCTATTCCTGCACAAAACATCATGACCAAGAAGCAAGTTGGGAAGGAAAGGGTTTATTCAACTTACACTCCCACATTGCTGTTCATCACCAAAGGAAGTCAGGACCGGAATTCCAGCAGGTCAGGAAGCAGGAGCTGATGCAGAGGCCATGGAGGGATGTTTCTTACTGGCTTGCTTCCCCTGGCTTGCTCAGCTTGCTCTCTTATAGAATCCAAGACTACCAGTCCAGGGATGGCACCACCCACAAGGGGCCCTCCCCCTTGATCACCAACTGAGAAAAGGCCCCACAGCTGGATCTCATGGAGGCATTGCCTCAAGGGAGGCTCCTTTCTCTGTGGTAACTCCAGCCTATGTCAAGTTGACCTACAAAACCAGCCAGTACACAGGGTGTACAATTGTACTCCTAACGCTAGGGATACAGAGACAGGAAGATTCCTTGGCCTGCTGGTGCCAGCCAGCATAGGCTGACTGGTGAGCCCCACAAGTGATAACTTGTCTCAAAGGAGAACAATCTTTCTGAGGGCAAAGATGACACTAGAAGCTGTCTTCCAGTCCCCCCTCACCACCCCCCACATATGCACACAGAGGAGGAGCAAAACTGAACAGCAGAGAAAGGAGATTTAGTCAATAAGATCACATTGGGAAGAGAAACAAAGAGGGCCTGGTCCACCGCTAACCCTCCATTGTCTAGGCTCTAGCCTCTTGCAAGGTTTAACGAGTTATCAGAAATGAGTGTAGTCTGGGTTGGGGAGATGACTTAGTGGGTAAAGGTGCTTGCAGCAAAAGCCTGAGGACCTGCACACATTCCCCAGAACACACAGAAAGATAGTCAGAGAGAACCAGCTCCACAAATTGTCTCTGGCCACCACCCCCACCCTCGGCCATAAGCACACAAATGATAAGAAAAAATATTCCCTAGAACCATGTGAGTTTCTTCTTGCGAGGTCAGCTCCCCTCTGGCTCTGCCAAGGCTTCAGCCTTCTTTCCTCAGTGTGGGATTCCTGATAAAATTGTACTTCTCTGGGTCTGTGTTCCAATAGTTGGATAGTGCCAGCATCTCTCTTTAAAATACCTGCTCTCTGCCATGACAGTTACTGTGTCACCTCCCCAGCATCCCAGCACCCCAGCAACCCAGCATCCCAGCACCCCAACATCCTAGCACTCCAGCACCACAGCACCCCAGCATCTCAGCATCACAGCATCCAGAAGCCCACTATTTTTCTTTCTATTCTCCTCATGCCCAGCCAGAGAAAGCTTTTGAATACAAAACCCCAACTTTGGCACCTCTCCTCAAAAATCCTCCCAAGGCTCCCTATTTCCTTACGGGTACAAACCTAAAGTACTGGGCTAGAAGTGTTGTGAATTTGACATCTCTCTCTCTCTCTCTCTCTCTCTCTCTCTCTCTCTCTCTCTCTCTTCCCCACTCCAAGATGGCCTTTCCATCTCCCCACTCCCCCAACAAGCGTCTTGCTCTAGATCTATTTTATGGTGTGATCTCTTAGCACCACACCTTCCCCCAAACCACCAAGGTACCCCAGACCCTGTATCCTAATAGATGAGGCTCAGTTTTGTAGAGTGCTTGCCTGTCCCTGGGCTCTGCCTCCAGCACCACATAAAGCAGGTGTAGTGGTACACAGCTCCCTACTGTTCCTGTGTGCTTTCTGTTGTTGCTAAATTCCAGGAGCAACATGAGAAGGAAAGAGGCTGCTTGGCTTTACTTCCAGGACAGAGTCTGTCACGGAGGGAAATCGGGGCAGGAGTTTGGAGCAGAAGCCTTGGAGGACACTCTTACTGGCTGGCTTCCTTTGACTTGCTCTGCTGTCTTTCATATGCAGAGTAAGACCTCTTGCCTTGGGCTGATACTGCCTAGAGAGCTGTCCACTCCTCCCCAGTATCAACTAGCAATTAAGAAAATGCCTCATATTCCCACAGAACAATTTGATAGAGGCAATTCCCAGTTGAGACTCTCGCAACTGAACTGTGTCAAGTTGACAGCAGAAGCTAACAGAGGTCTGTTATCCCAGAACTTGAGAGGTGGAAACAAGATCAGGAGTTCACAGTCATCTTTAGCTGCAAAGTGAATTCAAAAAACCCTGGGCTGTGATGATAGTAGTAGTAGTCGCAGTAGCAGCAGCATTAGTAGTAGTTGTTGTTAGCATTCTGTCTAAGCTCCTCCCCCTCAGTTACCTGGCAACAGCCAGGCAGGTCTGACCCACTATAAAAGGGGCTGCTTGTCCCTCCTCCCTCTCTTGCTCTCTTGTCTTCTTGCTCCCCACTTCTGTCCCCTCACCCCTTCCCCCTCCCCCCATTCTTTTCCCCCTACCCCCTCTACTCATGGCTGGCCTCTCCTCTCTCTCTCTCTCTCTCTCTCTCTCTCTCTGCCTTTCTCTTCCTCTACCATCCTCTTAACTCCTCCCTTCCCATGCCCTGAATAAACTCTATTCCGTACTGTACCATCGGGCCGCTGAGACATCACCTTCCTCCATTCCTCACCACACCTCCATAGAACATATCCCCCATCTCTTTATCTTTTTATAAGTAGTTTATAAGTAGTAGTAATTCTATATTTCCCAAACTTGGTATAGCAGCTCAACAAAAGACAGCTATGTACTGCGTGGCAAGAGACCTTGCAGTATGATCATGTATGACCTTGTCATGCAGTTACCAGAGACTTGCTGGTAACACTTCATGGCTCTCATTCTGAGAGCCAGTGATACATGATCCTCAACTCTTCTAACGTAGATAAATGGTAAGATGAGTCTTGGGAAATAAGTATGTAGGTGCTTGCCACCAAGACCAATGATCTAGACCCACGTGGTAAAGGGGAGAACCGACTCCTATAAGCTGTCCCCTAACCTCCACACATATGATGGACACGCCCAGAGCCACACATATTAATTAATCAATCAATTAACTTAAAATATCTACTAGTCCTGTTAAGCTCTTCCACCTCATGCTCCCGTGACTCCCTTTCTACTTTCCTGGCCTCCACAGATACTCCAAATTAAACATATATCTAAAGGTGGTAAGCTGGGATCCACAAATGAAATCCCTAGTCTGGGCGGTTTTGTCAGTGTGACTGACTCAGTTCCCTGTTTACCCAGTAAGGCACAGAGATGATGGGAAAAGAATAACCTCAGTGTTGCACCGTTGGGTTTCAGACCTGGGACAAGCAGCTGAGGTGCCTATTTAATATATCAAAGCAGACCTGGCCTCCAGGTTCTTCCAGCATCCCTCACTCTCCCTACTTGTTACAGGGTATGGCTGGAAAACCCTGCCCTCTATCCTGAGGCTGGGCTCCCCCCACCCCCATCCCCAACCCCTGCCCCCACCCCCATCCCCACCCCCTGCCCCCAGAGGCTTTTTCTCTATATAATCCAGACATTTTGTAGACATATTGATCACCAACTCTCTCTCTCTCTTCTCTCTCTCTCTCTCTCTCTCTCTCTCTCTCTCTCTCTCTCACACACACACACACACACACACACACACACATTTTCTCTTTAACTGTCTCTCTCTCTCTCTGCCCCACCCACTCCCACCCCTCCCATCTCCTTGTTTCAAGGCAATATCCCTAGCCTGGTTCCTTGGTATCAGTGAATCTGCCTGAGAACTGTCCCCAGTCTACCTGCTTTCATACTTTCAGTTTGGCTAGAGTCAGCCTATTTCACCATTAGAGAAACCTACTGTCCTGGTGTTATTGCTCTTATCACACTCACAAAGGGAAAATAATTTGGCAGGCGACTTCTTTGTGGAAGGGAAATAAAGGTATACCAGAGCCATACAGGAAGAACGCAGAAATAATGACCGGAAACCTTGCTTTAATTAGGATGCGAACTAGAAAATCCCCAGGTAAGAATGAACAGTGCGTGGCAATTTCCTGCCTCCAAGAGAACAGCTGAGACCAGGAGAATGACTTCCCAACACAGCACATTAGGAACAACTTCTTGGCTTCCTGCCTTCCCACTGCCTCCTCTACAGTCTGTAAAGCTGGCCCCTTGCAGAGACAGCAGCTAGGCCAGAGGGCACTCCCTCGGCTTTCTGTAGGGCCATCTGAGCATTCTGAGAAGGAGCAGAATTCTAAACCATTCGAATTAGAAATAAATAAAATCTGCATTTTCTCACTTTATGGGATGTTAGATAAAACAGCTGTCATGTGTATTAAAGTCTTTGAACTTTACTCTAGACAGAAGTATTCCTGGTCCAGGGCTTCTAGGAATTGCCTAGAGGAATAAAGTGGTCACTTGAGCATTGGTAATGACCAAACACTGAGTAAGTAGCTATGAGGGATAGGTCTGGGTTGCCTGATCCAAGATAAAAAGACAGGCCACCCCTGCCAGATTGACACTTGGTCAGTAGAAAATATCTGATAAAAAAATTTAAATTTAAATTAAAAAAAAACATACTTTTTTTCCCATTTCTTTCCTTTCCTTTTTCTTTTAGATTCAAGCACAAGCTTTGGTCTAAAGTAACATTGAGAAAAACATTTTCATCAGTAAAGGCATCTCCCCCTCAGCAAATACCTTTAAAACGAAAAAAAGCAGAGCTGGAGAGATGGCTCAGCAGTTAGGAACACCGACAGTTCTTCCAGAGGTCCTGGGTTTGATTCCCAGCACCCACATGGCCCTCACAACTGTCTGTAGCTCTAAGATCTGATACCCTCTCACCCACTCCCATGTAGGCAAAACACCAATAAAAGTTAAGTAAATAAATAAATATGATTTTAAGAAATGAAGAAGATATCCCCTTGAATCTGCATGACAAACTACATCCTTTTACTCTAGCATGCTACTAAAGCCATTTTTACATCTTAAAGATGCTGCTTAATCATAAAGCCAGCACAATTCATCATGGCCAAATTAATTAAAGCAAGTGTTTTTATTGATGTGTAAGAGTTGTTTCCTCCTAAGGCGAGGTTTGAGAGGCTGGCCTTAGATGTGAGGAAGACTAGGTTTTCGTAGCTCAGGGGAAAGGGGTTTCCAAATGGGGGATTTGGTGGGTAAAATAGGAGGGGTTACTGGAGGGGAACATAAGCATAATGAGTTAGTCATAAAGACCTTCTGCTGCACAGTGGTGGCACACGCCTTTAATCCCAGCACTTGGGAGGCAGAGGCAGGCGGATTTCTGAGTTCGAGGCCAGCCTGGTCTACAGAGTGAGTTTCAAGACAGCCAGGGCTACACAGAAAAACCCTGTCTGTCTGGGGTAGGGGTGGGGGGTAGGGATAAAAACCTCCTGAAACAGAGACATGGTTGCAAGATGGTTGTAACAAGGTAGCCATAACTAACAACAAGTAGTCATACCAACAAGTAGTCAGCCATAATTACCTTTTGAAACAAAGTATGATTGTTGTTGTTGTTGTTGTTGTTCCTGGAACCCACAATACAGAACCATTTGTAGTTAAGGTTACATGGGGCATAGCTCAATCCTTGAGAAACAGAAGGTTAATCATAAATAGGAATATACCTTGTACCTAGTTGTATCCATTTTAACTGTGTGCCAAACTATTTTTTGGCATGCCCAGTTAAAATGCACCTGCAGATTTACAAATTTATTTATTTACTTAATTGTCCAAGTATTTTGCCTTCGTGTCTGTACTTGCACTCTATGTGTATCTCATGCCTATGGAAGTCAGAAGAAGACATCCGATCCCCTGGAAGTGGAGTCTCTGGTGTTTGAGAGCCACTATGTGGGCGCTGAGAATCAAACCTGGGTCCTCAGCAAGAGCAAAAAGTGCTCCTAACCATCGAGCCACCTCTCTAACCTCCAAACTGAGTATTTTAATGATGTATTAAAAGGCCTGATACTGCCTTATAAATTTGATGGCTCTAAACACACTAAAAGCTATTTAAAACAATTACTTTAGTGTTGCAATAGACAATTAACCTCTTCTTTAATCACCCTGGCTGGGGCAGATGTATCAACAACAGCACAAATTCCTCACTAGTTGTTCCTGTGTTCTGGATTCCCGAATGAAAGACACACACACACACACACACACACACACACACGTAGCAGACATGAAGCTCAGTCTCCACCGCTGACTTGTCTAGCCTCAGTCAGAGAGGATGCACCTAATATGGCAGAGATGTGACAGGCCAGGGTAGGGGGATACCCAAGAGGCCCCACCCTCTCAGAGGAAAGGGGGAGGAGGGAGGGACTCTGTGAGGGAGAGACCAAGAGGGGAAGCAGTGTTTGGGAGACGATAGATAGATAGATAGATAGATAGATAGATAGATAGATAGATAGAAGGTAAACAGATATCATTCAAAATCTTGGTTTTAAAAATACATGTTTCTGAGCTGAGCATGGTGTCTCATCTCTTTAATCCCAGCTCTCAGAGATAGAAACAGGAGGATCTCAGTGAATTTGGGCCAGCCTTGAGACCCTGTCTCAAAAACAAAAAACAAAAAACAAAAAAAAACCTATGATATACAATGAAGCAAAAACAACAACAACAACAACAAAAACTATGATATGCACGTCCTAAAGGTCTGGTCCTGATGTTATTTCCTTGATCTTTGTCTCAGTTCTGGTTCCACAGCATGGTCTCTATTGCCTGAGGACACTGATGGAGAGCTACATGTCCTGCTCCTGAGACTTTCTGCTGGCTTGCTCTGCTCTGTGCTGCAAATCCCTCCGTTCCGAAGTCTGAGATGTATGTGCGCATAAATTAAAGCATTTGTAGGACTTTAAGGATGATTTCAATGGTATCCTCTTTAAAATAAGCAAACCAGTTAACAAATGAACCAGTCCATACCTTTGTTGGGCTTTATGTTAGAGATGATAATAAGCAAATTTTAATCGTCATTTTTAAGACCTACTTCAAGGCTTACAAAAATATCTTAACGTTTACAGATAATCTTAATGCAATATATCATAATATTTTTGAAATAATTATTCATCTCTGTTTTTAATTGTTTGCTTGTTTGTTTGTTCAATAATATTTTTCTTCTGAATTAGGGTCTTACGTCAAGACCCTGAATGTCATAGAACTCACTACACAGACCAGGTTGGCCTTTAACTCACAGAGATCTGACTTCCTCCTCCTTCCTAGTGCTGGGATTAAAGGTATGACCCACCCTGACTGCTGTGTTTCGTTTTAAACAAAGATAAAGCACTTTAGGTAAACACTTGTTAAATAATTAACATACTTAAGACAAAAGTAAACAGGTGACTCAGGAGGAATCCAGTAAAGGTCACACTTTACCCTGCTTTTGATGTCTCAGACCCTAAGAGAAGTGAATGGTTTTTGTTTAAAGAAAAACAATTTCAACATGTCTTAAATGATAATTACTTTAAATTTATTTATAGAAGACCACTAATGTATCACATGTATTTATAACTGTAAATATTTGAAGATACCATATATATGTTTTCTGTGTGTTAGATACAGCTTTCTGTGCTCTCATTTAAAATTATCTCATTAAAATATTTTCTAAATGTTATATAAATATAAAGATAAAAACAACATCAGGTTTTGAAAAAGAAGAAGAAGCCAGGCGGTGGTGGCGCACGCCTGTAATCCCAGCACTTGGGAGGCAGAGGCAGGCAGATTTCTGAGTTCGAGGCCAGCCTGGTCTACAGAGTGAGTTCCAGGACAGCCAGGGCTACACAGAGAAACCATGTCTCGAAAAACCAAAAAAAAAAAAAAAAGAAAAGAAAGAAAGAAAGAAAGAAAAGGAAGAAGATATAAAGGATGTAGGGTTGAAATACATCTTTGATAAAGAAGATTAAAGAAACAAGCTTTGGGGTGAGAAAGAACTTTGCACAGTAAGATAAAGATGGTCCTGGGATGGAAACAGATGCAAACAATGTTACATTAAATTAAGATTTAAGTTTTAGAAAGATTGTAAAAAGAAAACTTACAGAAACTGGGTGTTACTAAATTATGTATAAAATAATGGTTCTTAGCTTAAGGTCATGATTCAATAGCTGAAATTGATAAACCCTTGTAGAAGTTAGATAGTTCTTCCTCCCAGACCCATGCTCCCAGAAATAAAACTCAGACTCAAATACCTTGGCCATACAGCTAGGTTCTTCTCTGACTAGATCATAATTTAAAATAATTTAAAATTTAGGGGGTGACCTTAGCTGTGACCCAAGACACTGGGGATATGAAACCTGAAAAGGCCACCCAACAGGAACCTCATCCGAAGCAATAGAGACACCAGCCTACTCACAAAGCTTTCAACCCCAAATTTATCCTGTCGCCAAATAATGCAGGCATAGGAAAGGGAGCAGAGACTGAGGGAATGGCCAACCAATAATTTGCCCAACTTGTGACCCATTCCATGGGCAAGCACCAATGCCTAACACTTCTAATGATACTCAGTTACAGTCACGCTTGCAGACGGGAGTCTAGCATGTTGTCCTCTGAGAGGCTCCAGCCGCTGACTCAGACAGATGTGGACAGTCAGGGTCAAACAGTGAATGGAGCTTGTGAACTCATAGAAGAACTGGAGGAAGGAGTGCAGACCCTGCGGGGATAGGAACTCCACAGGGAAACCAACAGAGTCAACTCACCAGGACCACCGCTGGAGCTCTGAGAGTCTGAGCCACCAACTAGACCTGGACCTAGGCCTCCCCACTCATGTAGCAGATGTGCAGCTTGGCCTTCACATGTGTCCTGACTAAGCTGGGCGTGGTCGCACACGCCTGTAATCCCAGCACTTGGGAGGCAGAGGCAGCCTGGTCTACAGAGTGAGTTCCAGGACAGCCAGGACTACACAGAGAAACCCTGTCTCGGAAAAAACAACAACAACAACAACAACATGTGTCCTGACTGGAATGGGGGGCTGTCCCAAAGCTGTTGCCTGTCCATGGTAGGTGTTCTACAAGCTGGGCCTCCTTGTCTGGCCTCAGGGGGAGAGGAAGTACCTAGCCTCGCAGAGACTTGAAGTGCCAGGGTAGAGGGAATACCTAGGAGGGCCCCACCCTCAGAGGAGAAGGGTGGGGGAGATGGGGAGTTATGTGGTGGGAGGTAGCTGGGGGGGCAGTGAATAGGATGAAAAAACGAATAAGATTTTTAAAAACTCAAATTAAATTTAAAAATAAATACAATAAATAACCCATTTATTCTCAGCTACATTCTGCCACATGGCTGTGCTCAGGCACCACACATCTGTCTCTGCACATCTTCCCAGGTGACCCTCCCACACATCTGTCTCTGCACATCTTCCCAGGTGACCCCCCCCCCCACTGACACGGACTCAGAATCCTTTCTCCCTCCCAGGAAGTCCCACCTTCCTCTCTCTCTCTATTGCCCAATCAGAGACTTTAGCCTTTTGTTGGTGAACTAACTTGGGGGGCAAGGCTTGCACAACCAAAGCTGGTGCTCCACTCCTCCTAGGGCAACCATGTCTTGGAGTATAGTGCTTAGTGTTTGAATACACAGTACCACCAGACCAACCCCAACAGATCATCCCGACTCCATTTTAAGATTTGAAGCCATCTTGTTACAAGGTCAAAACAAGTTCATTCCTGTTTTCTATGAAACTTGGATTTGACCAAGTCTTGACCCATTTTCTAGAATTTGATGTGTTCTACATCCTATCCTGAATGCCACCCTGATGGTAAAATGCTCTGCCATTTTCCTTGGAAATTCCTCGTAGGTTGTTGTTGGTGGTTAATTGGGGTTGGGGGAAAGGTGCCATATGAAAGCCCATTAGTTTGACCAAACAATTTGGGTGATGGTCTTTCTCTTGTTCAGCAGAATTAACAGAGATGACATTAATGGTTGATTCTATTCCCGACAGTGTTTTTCTTAAGTGACATAAAAAAAAATGGTTTTAAAACGAGAGCTTTTCCCTGTTCTTTACTGAATGCAGCATGTAAAACCTGTGGTTAGATTTTATTTTTAAATATTTTCTTTGTTTTCCCATTGGTTAAAGCCTTTGCTTCAGGGACAGTCACTCATTGCCTTCGCCATGGGAGAAGTTCTGGTTAGAAAGTTATTCCTATTTGAGCATTTCTACTAATTTCCATGCTAACTGGGGAACTCATTTTAACGGACAAGTTTCTAAATATCTCTGTAGAATTAGGCCTATCCAATAAACAAATAACACTAATAAATTATCAAGATAAAAATTACCAAGCTATAGTTTGGGCTTTCCTTTAAGATTCACCCCTCTGGGCCCAGAGGGGTTGCTCAGTGTTTGGCAGCTGCTCTTCCGCAGACCTAGATTCTATCCCAGCACCCACGTGGGGGCTCACGACTGTCCGTATTCCCAGGGGACCCAACACCCTCTCCGGGAACCCTCCAACACTGCACGCGCATGGTACACAGAATTAATACATGCAAGCAAACACTCACATTCACAAAATAAAAATAAAATCGCAAAAAAAATTAAATAAAAGATGTGTTCCTTAAATTACTCACAGGAAGGAATACTGAGACAAAGTGTGGAGCAGGACTGAAGGAAAGGCCATCCAGAGACTGCCCCACCTGGGGATCCATCCCATATACAGCCACCAAATCAGGATGCTATTGTGGATGCTGGGAAGTGCTTGCTGATGGAAGCCTGATACGTCTGTCTCCTGAGAGGCTCTGCCAGAGCCTGACAAATACAGAGGCAGATGCTCGCAGCCAACCATTGGTCTGAGTGTGGGGTCCCCAATGGAGGAGCTGGAGAAGGGACTGAAGGAGCTGAGGGGGTTTGCAGCCCCATGGAGGGAGCAACAGTGTCAACAGGCCAAATACCCGGGAGCTCCCAGGAAATGGACCACCAACCAAAGAATATATACATGGAGGGACACATGTTGCTGGACATGTATGTGGCAGAGGATGGCCTTGTTGGACATCAGTGGGAGGAGAGGCCCTTGGGCCTGAGGGTGTTCAATGCTCCAGTGTAGGGGAATGCAGAGAGGAAAGATGGGAGTGGGTGGATGGGTAGGGGAGCACCCTCATAGAGGCAGGGGGAGTGGAGTAGGATAGAGGGCTTCCAAAGGGGAAACCTGGAAAGGGGAAAGCATTTGAAATGTAAATAAAGAAAATATCCAATTAAAAAAAAATGTGTTCCTTTTAGAAAACTTCCACCATTCCCACATAAAATAAATACTTGACAGCCTATAAAAAATAAATGCAAATTATATGTGCCTCTACTAAACAATTATAAAGTAGTCTTCCTCAAAGGCTAAGAAAAAAGAACACCACATTAAAGACTCTGTTCTGAGTGAAGAAAAAGGACTTCATTCAGATTCTTCTTGCCCCCAGATTCCCGGTGATGAGCTGGATGAACTCATATCAAACATTTGCCAGTTTATTTCACCCTAAAACAATTCCACTTGGACATCAGAAACACTTGGTCATACATGCCTTCAGCTCCAGCTCAATGAGCATGCCTATCATATTTTATGCTGATTAAATACTTTTATGTTTTTTAATTCTATATGATAGATACTTAATATTTCATTTGCTATATTTTCAAAAGATAAAATAATTGTAGTTTTTGTTTTGATGAAGTTATAAATGAGGATATTATGTCCTTTCATTAAATATGTTTTTTGAACCTCTACCCTACTCAATAAAAGTTTTCATGTTTAAAACATTAATGTGTTTTTGCTAATTTTGTTTCAACTTTTTCTCATTATTCAATATAATTTGGATTTTCTTACTCTAGGTTTTAAACTGACAAAAAATTATTTTTAAGTCTTCCAAGGAAAACTCCATTTAGAGATAACTATATTATAAATCCAAATTCTTAGACCTTTTGCTCTAAAAACAAACTTTCTCCCTATTAAAAAAAATACAGCCCAATCAATTGTATTACTGAATACACAAAAAACTCACCATTGTAAAAGGTACCATAGCATACTTAGATGCTGAACAAACAACCTTTAACTCCATTTACTCTACCTGGAGAGACCCAATGATCGTGGATCAACTCTAACTGCAGAGATTACACCCAGCAGTTAGTCTTTAATAACAGCAGCCTTTATGCCTTATAACTTAGGTAATGATGTTTCTTGAATAAATTAGTATCCAAGGTACAACTAAAAATCAATTAAACAATTGTGGTATTCTGGTGTGGTGGCGCAGAGCTTTAATCCCAGCACTCAGAAGGCAGAGATAGATCTCTATGAGTTTGATACCAGCCTGGACTACATAGTGAGTTCCAGGCCAGCCAAGAACATAGTAAGTTCACATGGATAGAACTTGTCTTAAAAACACAAAACAAACAAACAAATAAAACAAATATCCCCAATGTTTGTATTTTTCAAATAAAAGGGGAAGTACTACAGCAACGCCTTCTATTAATCTCACGTCCATTTCTTTTCTTTTTTAACCTTGTTTTATGTGGATGAGTGTGTGCCCCACGTGTGTCTGTGCACTATTTGGAGAGTGTTGGATCTCCTAGAACTGAAGTTACAGATGGCGCTGAGCCACAGTGTAGACACTGAGAACCAGTGGTCCCTTCACCACCGAGTCATCTCTTCTCCATTTTTATTTCCAACCATTAAAATAAAAAGCATGATCTTTACGCCTCCAAGGACTATAACTTCTGATATCTAATGAATCCGGACTATTGTTTCCATCAGTGTTATTAATATTTGGTACATTAAAAAAATTTCTTAAAAGAGAGTACTTAAAAATGTTATGTTGTTGCCGGGCAGTGGTGGCGCATGCCTGTAATCCCAGTACTTGGGAGGCAGAGGCAGGCGGATTTCTGAGTTCGAGGCCAGCCTGGTCTACAGAATGAGTTCCAGGACAGCCAGGGCTACACAGAGAAACTCTGCCTCAAAAAAAAGAAAAAGAAAAAAAGTTATGTTGTCTAATTCTATAATATGCTTTTCTATTCACTGAATTCCAAACCAAATCTGCCATAATAGCAGTGTAATAAGACAGATCTTGTCCATGTCCACAGATAAGACCTATGCTACTTTGAAGAATGAGCATCAGTCTTTCCTAGAGTGATAGCTTAGCCAGTCTGCATGACGTCATAGCCACAAGACCAAACTGGGCCAAAGAGGAGCTAAAACCCAGGGCATTGCAGAGATGGCTCTGCTTTTCAGAGCACTGCCTGCTCTTGCAGAGGATCCAGATTCAGTTCCCAGCACTCACAGGGAATGCCGAAAACTGTAACTTCGGCTTCAGGGGAATCCAACATGCTCTTCCTGCTTCTGAAGGCACTGAGCACAAGTGGTGCACAGACTTACATATAGCAAGAAACTCACACACATTAAATAACACAAACCTAAAAAAAATTTTAAAGAAAAGTTAAATTTAAAGATAATAAATGTTTTAAATGCTCTAACATGAGTGTGATGATTCAGAGTGCAAATAACTATAAATACAGGAAAAACATACAGTCAATCTAGCTTTCTTGAATATACAAATTTCAGTTATTTAAAATGCATGTTTTCTCCATGTGTCACCTTTACTCCATTAGACCAGACAATGTTCTTAATTATTTTAATTTTAGACATAATAATCCTATTATATGTCACATGTAAATATTACATCAGATAGAGAGTACGAAAGACAAGAAAAATCACAATGGCTAAAAGTTTGTTATTATATGATCAGGAGGTATTGTTTTGTTTTGTCTGGTTTTGTTGTGTTTTTTTGTTTTCTGTTTTTTGTTTTTGTTTTTGTTTTTAATTTGGTTTTTGGAGACAGGGTTTCTCTGTATAGTCCTAGCTGTCCTCACTCTGTAGACCAGGCTGGTCTACAGAACTCAGAAATCCACCTGCCTCTGCCTCCCAAGTGCTGGGATTAAAGGCGTGCGCCACCACCACCGCCGGCTTGTTGTATTTTTTTAAGCCAGGGTTTCTCTGTGTAGCCCTGGCTGTCCTGGAACTTGATCTGTAGACCAGGCTGGCCTCGAACTCACTGAGGCCTCTACTTCCTTAGTGCTGGGATTAAAGGCTTACGCTACCACTGCCCGACTAGGAGTTTCTTTCTTAATGGCCTTCTCAGCTATTCCCCTCTCCTAAAGACTGCTGGCCTCACCTCACCTCAGATCCTAGGGATGAACCTTCCTAGTTATGTGGACATACTGTAATATTTAATAAATTGTAAATGACCTTTGTATACACAGAAACATGGCACTTAGCCAACAGGCCACTGTGACTGAGCACCCCTGGAAAGAGGCTATGCCTGCAAAGGATGACTGACTCTGTACAACTTCAGTCGTGTAGAGAAATCAAAACACTGCGGGCCCGGAGCCTCATTACAATTTGTCTCGACCATCTCTCGCCCACTAAAGAGCCACTCCATGCCCACTCTGTACAACACCTAACACTCAACCTAACAACATAAAAACCTTTTAGGTAGGTATTAGCAAGACTCTAGTTTTCCACCAACTAAAGGGTTAAGTATTGTCAGGTAGTGTCTAAAGCCTATAGCAAATGTCTTCCCAACCCATCTACCTGACCTGACCACCAAGATGTTTGAAAAGCACCTTGATTCATTACTGTATTGGTCATTCTTGGTCTGCACTGTAAAAGGCTTATGAAATTACTATCTCATTGACACATGGTGTTTGGGATGACCTAAATCCATGTTCCTGGGCCACGGTCACACATACCTGGCTCCAAACTAAGCAGCTACATCTTCTTCCTTTGGAAGTGAGAGCTGAGTGTTTGTGTATTGGGTCACCCTGACGTCATTTTGTTTCCTGGCTTACTTCTTTCTTTCTTTCTTTCTTTCTTTCTTTCTTTCTTTCTTTCTTTCTTTCTTGTCTTTTGTTTGTTTGTTGGGGGAGGGGCTTGCCAAGGATCACTGGCAGGGCTTCCTGTGTGCTAAGCAAGTATGATACAACTGAGCTGCACCCCAGCCCTGAATGATATTGCCTCTTGCTCTCAGAGTTTTTGTATCCCACAAGGTGGAAGGAGAAAACTGACTTCCCCATATTGTCCTCTGACCTACACACAAACACACACACACAGACACACACACACAGAGACTCACAGACACACACAGAGACACACACACACAGACACACACACACAGAGACTCACAGACACACACAGAGACACACACATACAAACACACACACACAGACACACAAATAGGCCCCCACACACAGACACAGAGAGAGAGACGAGAGAGAGAGAGAGAGAGAGAGAGAGAGAGAGAGAGAGAGAATGAATCTTTGCTCCTGTGACTGAGCAGATGGGTACAGCCAGGAATACAGGGAACACCCAAGTGTCAGAACAGTTGGGACAGGGTCCACCAGGACCTCACCACACCCAGGAGCTGGGCAGTGCCACAGCACTCTGAGCCAGGGGAGAACTAGTCACCCAGTGGTGCTGAGACAGGTTTGCAGGCACACAGGAGGGACAAGCATCAGCCAGAGACAGCAGGACCAACTAACACCAGAGATAACCAGATGACAAAAGGCAAACGTGGGAACATTACTAACAGAAATCAAGGCAACATGGCACCATCCCAACCCAATTCTCCCACAACAGCAAGTCCTGGATACCCCAACACATCAGAAAAGCAAGATTTGGATTTAAAATCACATCTCATGATGCTGATAGAAAGCTTCAAGAAGGACATAAATAACTCACTTAAAGAAATACAGGAAAACACAGGTAAATAGGTAGAAGCCCTTAAAGAATTACAAGAAAGCACAACCAAACAGGTGAAGGAATTGAATAAAACCATCCAGGATCTAAAAATAGAGGTAGAAACAATAAAGAAATCACAAAGGGAAACAACTCTGGGTATAGAAAACCTAGGGAAGAACTCAGGAATCATGGATGCAAGCATCAACAACAGAATACAAGAGATAGAAGAGAGAATCTCAGATGCAGAAGTTACCATAGAAAGCAACAGTCAAAGAGAATGCAAAATGCAAAAAGCTCCTAACCCAAAACATCCAGGAAATCCAGGACAAAATGAGAATAAACCTAAAGATTATAGATATAGAAAGGAGTGAAGATTTCCCACTTAAAGGGTCAGTAAATGTCTTCAGCAAAATTAAAAACTTCACTAACCTAAAGAAAGAGATACCCATGAACATACAAGAAGCCTGCAGAACTCCAAACAGACTGGACCAGAAAAGAAATTCCTCCCATCACATAATAATTAAAACACCAAATGCACTAAACAAATAAAGAATATTAAAGGCAGTAAGGGAAAAAGGTCAAGTAACATATAAAGGTAGACCTATCAGAATTACACCAGACTTCTCACCAGAAACTATGAAAGCCAGAAGAGCCTTGGCAGATGTCATACAGAACCTAAGGGAACACAAATGCCAATCCAGGCTGCTATACCCAACAAATCTCTCAAATACCATAGATGGAGAAACCAAGGTATTCCATGACAAAATCAAATTTACACAATATCTTTCCACAAATCCAGCCCCTCGAAGGATAATGAATAAAAAAACACCAACCAAATGAGGGAAACTACACAATAGAAAAAGCAAGAAATTAATCTTCTTACAACAAATCTAAAAGAAGATAACCACACAACCATAAAAATAACATTAAAAAATAACAGGAAGCAATAATCACTGTTCCTTACTATCTCTTAACACCAATGGACTCAATTCCCCAATAAAAAGACATAGACTAACAGACTGGATTTATAAACAGGACCCAGCATTTGCTGCATACAAGAAATGCATCTCAGTGTCAAAGACAAACACTACTTCAGAGCAAAAGGTTGGAAAACAATTTTCCAAGTAAATGGTTCCAGGAAACAAGCTGGAGTAGCCATTCTAATATCGGATAAATTTAACTTTCAACCAAAAGTCATCAAAAAAGACACAGAAGGAAACTTCATACTCATCAAAGAAAAAATCGACCAAGAAGAACTCTTAATTCTGGACATGTATGCACCAAATGCAAGGGCACCCTCATTAATAAAAGAAACTTTACTAAAGCTTAAAGCACACATTACACCTCACACAATAATTGTGGGTGACTTCGACATGCCACTCTCCTCAATGGACAGATCAGGGAAACACAGACTAAACAGAGACACCGAGAAACTAATAGAAGTTTTGATCCAAATGGATTTAACAGATAGCTATAGAACATCTCATCCTAAATCAAGAGAATATATCCTATTCTCAGCACCTCATGGAACCAAAATTGACCATATAATTGGTCACAAAACAGACCTCAACAGATATAAGAAGATGGAACTAATCCTATACCTCCTATCAGATCACTGTGGAGTAAGGGTGGTCTTCAATAGTAACAAAAACAACAGAAAGCCCACATACACATGGAAGCTAAACAATGCTCTACTCAATGATACCTTGGTCAAGGAAGAAATAAGGAAAGAAATCCAAGACTTTTTAGAATTTAATGAAAATGAAGGCACAACATACCCAAATTTATCGGACACAAGAAAGCAGTGCTAAGAGGAAAACTCATAACTCTGAGTGCCTCCAAAAAGAAACTGGAGAGAGCATACACTAGCAGCTTAACAGCACACCTGAAAGCTCTAGAACAGAAAGAAGCTAATACACCCAAGAGGAGTAGAAGGCAGGAAATCATCAAACTCAGGGCTGAAATCAACCAAGTAGAAACAAAAAGAACTATACAAAGAATCACCAAAACCAGGAGCTTGTTCTTTGAGAAAATCAACAAGATGGATAAACCCTTAGCCAGACTAACCAGAGGGCACAGAGACAGTATCCAGATTAACAAAATCAGAAATGAAGATATAACAACAGAAATTGAGGAAATTAAAAAAATCATCAGATGCTACTACAAAAACCTATGCTCATCACAACTGGAAAATCTGATTGAAATGGACAACTTCCTAGACAGATACCAAATACCAAAGTTAAATCAGGATCAGATAGACAATCTAAACACATAATCCCTAAAGAAATAGAAGCAGTCATTGAAAGTCTCCCAACCAACAAAAGCACAGGACCAGGTGGTTTTAGTGCAGAATTCTATCAGACCTTCAAAGAAGACCTAACACCAATACTCTTCAAACTATTCCATAAAATAGAAACAGAAGGAACACTACCCAACTCATTCTATGAAGCCACAATTACACTGATACCAAAACCACACAAAGATCCAACAAAGAAAGAAAACTTCAGACCAATTTCCCTTATGAACATTGATACAAAAATACTAAATAAAATTCTTGCCAACCGAATCCAAGAACACATCAAAACGATCATTCACCACAATCAAGTAGGCTTCATCCCAGGGATGCAGGGATGTTGAAAAAGCGTTTGACAAAACTCAGCATCCCTTCATGCTAAAAGTCTTGGAAAGATCAGAATTCAAGGCCCATATAGTAAAAGCAATATACAGCAAACCAATAGCCAGCATCCAACGAAATGGAGAGAAACTTGAAGCAATCTCTGATATTTTCTTAATGACAAACACAGGAGTATTCCACGGACTGTTAGATTCTTTAATGTCTTAACTATAATTGTTTTTCTACTAATTGTTTTAGGGCATGTATCTTTTCCTGAGTTAGGGGCCACAGATTTTTCCACACAGGCTCGTTGTTAATCTACGAAATTTGATCTGTATATAACTCATCAGGGGTCCCTATAAAAAATGTTGATTATTTCATTTTCCATCTGTAGCTAATGTTTCTTTCAATCTAGCAATAAAGTCTTTATACAATTTTCTTGGCTTTGTTTGATTTCTGTTAATATAGTAGTCTTACCCTCGGCAGGAGGGAGCCTTTTCTAAGCAGCCACTGCTATCCGTGGAAACTTCTTCAATACTTCCCTTTTAGACCAACTTGTTCCTGGGGAGAGGAACAGTCTTCTCTGCCCAAGGGCATTGACATAGTAGGTTTATCTGGGTTTTTTTTTTCTTGACGGCTAACTTCTGAACCACTTTCCTTGCTCTATCCTCATATTTAGTCTTCTATACTATAACTCATCCTGGGCTAAGAGCGGACTTTGTAGTCGGATGTCAATCATAAGCAGTTAGCCACATGCTACCCAACATTTCTACAGTCTGAAAGTATACGGAGCACTTGGCCCAATGCTCTTAACAGAATACTGTATAGTTTTTTAAGAATTTTTAAACGAAGAGGTTCCCATTGGGAAGCAAAAGTCCAAGTCTCCCTTTCGCCTGGCTTCTTTTATGGCCCCTAAAAATCTCCCGTTGGTTAGCATTTTCCTGTCAAGCTTAACTGATCTTGTTTTAAAAGCAGGAGGGGGCAGCAGCTAAGGCACAAATATCATCTGTTTTGGTCCTAGGAGAATTTTGGTCAGGAAAACGATCCCCTTCTTTAGTAAGATCATATTTCTCTGTTCTATCATCTAGTTCTTGTTGTTCTTCATCACTTAACCAATTATCCCCTGGCCGTGCCTTGAGGAGATTAGCGGTCGATGAGAAGGAATCATTCGATCTTAGTTTTTGTCCTCAGAGGAGTTACCTCATCCTCTGAGGGTGCTTTTTAGGCAAAGAATTTCATTTCTGGTTTTTCTAAAAGGAGGTCTCTAATTTATATCCATAATGAGAATGCTTGCTCGAACTGGGACCTGTTTAGGGCCATGGCATTCATAAAAACTCATCTCCTGTCCCACCTTTTTCCAATTTTCTAAAGACAGGCTTCCTTCCTTGGGGAACCATGGACTGATACTCAGTACAAAGTCATTAAATGTTGTCAAACTCTTTTCTGAGGTTTTAACACCTCTACTTTCTTACATATGTCTCAATACTGTCAGGAACAAGCCTCTGGTTTGGGATAGGGAATGCCCCATGATTCTGACCTTCTAGTCATCTTAACTTGATATGTCTCTATCAAGGAGTCTGTAGCACTCTTGACAAGGTCCTATCCTTTACCTGAAAAGTTTTTTTAGAAAAAAGGGAGAGAGAAAGCTTACCTGCTTTACCCACATTAGGTGCCAGCTGCCACAGACCACCCCAGCCAGGTATGGGGGTCCCTGGGATAAGGGTTCTCGAAGTTCAGGTGTAAGGATTTGGCAGTGACGAACAGAAACAAACACAGAGGCAGTTTGAATCTGAGTGTATTTTGCAGTTCTCAAGCAGGGAATTTTATACATTAAACCAAACATGACAACTCTTAGAAATGTATCCAGCGGAACAATCACAAATACCAACAAGAATCATTTGGCACAGTAAAATACAAAAATCATCTGACCATTATGACTCTAAAACTACATGTTTAGTGAATCACAAACAGAACATGTAATGTCGCCATCAAAATATAACAATTCTAAAAGTATATATTCAATAGTGTGGTCATCCAAGACTAGTGGTATATTCCCAAGAACAGGTTAATAAATCTTTATGGTCAACACTCTTAACCACTGAGCTAACTTTCCAGCCCCTATGGTTAATTATTGTTTAACATCTACTGTCTGATTTTTTATAAATCTTCAAAGCATAAATTTAACTATTTTAATTCTTTCTAATTAAGACTTTCTTTTCTTTTCTTTCTTTTCTTTTCTTTTCTCTCTTTTCTTTTCTTTTCTTTTTTTTTGGGGGGGGGGACAGGGTTTCTCTGTATGGCCCTGGCTGTCATGGAACTCACTCTGTAGACCAGGCTGGCCTCAAACTCAGAAATCCGCCTCCCAAGTGCTGGGATTACAAGCATGCACCACCACAGCCCAGCTAAGACTTTCTTTACCATATACCAAAACCCACCTCCGATGACTCATATGTAACCATATGAAATTTTATTGCTGGGAAAGTTTTTATCTATCATAATAATTTTGTAAAGAATTCGAAAAGTAAAGCTTTGGTTTCCCTGGAGATAAGGTCATGTTAGTGACCCATCTCAAGGGATGATTTCCTCCCCATTATTCTTGCTTAAGATCATGGTCTTGGCTACCAGGAACCTGAAACTAAGAAAAGGAATGAAAGAGAACAAAACAGAAAAATGTCATGAGAACTACAGCTCGATATGTTTGCTTCGGCCAAGAGTTCCACAACCGGTTCCAGGAGGCCTCCTCCTTTCGAAGTCTAATGCCTCAGTCTGTGGAGCTTGTCACACAGACTCTACTGGGGTCGGTGTGGCACTCCCAAGTACTAGGACTGAAGACATGTGCCACCAATACATTTTTGCCTGGGAAGGTCTCTCTGCTAGCTAGTTTTATGGCAACTTGACAGGAGCAAAAATCACTTGGGAGGACAGAACCTCAACTGAGACGATATCCCCACCGTTTGGCCTGCGGGCTGGCCTGGGATGTGTTTTATTGACTGATGACTGATACTGATGTTGGAGGGCCCAGTTGTGGGCCGTGCCGCTCTGCTGACAGTCAGACTAACCTGAGGCTTTCTCAGGGGCCCTCATGAATGAATAAAGGGAGCCTAGTTCTGTGTTCTCATGGAGGCAGTCTGCAAGGTCATGCTGGGGCTGGGCCCCTGGCCGGGAAGGGCTTAAGGGTTCAGGTCCTGGGAACCTGGCTTTCTCCCCCTGAAGGGCTGTGGTTATCAGTGTCTGAAGTAGCCTGTGTTCTCTTTGTCAACGCAACGTTGCCTAACAGCTTTCTGCTGACCTCAGCCCAATCTCCCCTGCAAATAGAAGAAAAGATGCGGTTCTGCTTATTACGCTTGCTTGGAATAAGTCATCAGCTTGCTCAAGGCTTTTCCAGCTCTCTGTCTTCTTAATTTCTCAGCCTCCACCCACCCCCTTGACACCTTGACTTTTGAGACTTTATTCCCACATGTTCAGGTCACAACTCCTGAGCAGGAGGAATGGGTGCTGTAAGAAAGCAGACCCAGTAAGCCTTGGGGAATGAACTTGTAAATAGAGCCTCTCAGTGGCCTCCACATTGGTTTCTGCTTCCATTTCCCACCATTTGAGTTCTTACCCTGGCTTCCCTTGGTGATGAAGTGTAAGCTGAAAGAAACCCTTTCCTTCCCAAGTTCCTTTTGGTCGTGGTGTTTCCTCACAGCACTAAGACAGCCTTGAAGAGTGTCTACCCACTGCAGCCTCCAGGAGACAGTGTGTTACAAAGCCTTGCTTCATCTATTCTTAGCTTCTGCTTCTGCAAAATGGGCCACAGAGACTATCCTCTCAGGACACTCACAGAGATAGAGCAAGATGTGATGGTACAAGCCACATGTAAGGCACTCAAATCATTCATAAACAACCATGGAAAGTGGCTTTAAGTCATGGACATTGAATTATAAGGACGTTCAGTTCCCAGTTATATTAAGACATGGTTTTCCTGTTGAGGCTCTTGAGTCGTCTGTGGTTTCCCTGGCAGTCCAGGAACGGCAGAGGAGATGGGGTGGGGTGGGTCCTCAGTCAAGAGTCGCAGGGAGCAAGGCCCTGATGTCCCCAGCCTTGAGTAACTCTCTGACCTGGGAAACTAGTCCTTGAAGACTCAGGGTTTATCAAAATCAGTACCTTTGGTGGGCATGGTGGAGCATGCCTGTAATCCCAGAACTTGGGAGGCAGAGGCAGGTGGATTTCTGAGTTTGAGGCCAGCCTGGTCTACAGAGTGAATTCCAGGACAGCCAGGACTACACAGAGAAGCCCTGTCTCAAAAAACAAAAACAAAAACAACAACAACAAAAAAAAACAACAGTATCTTTGGGGAAGGGACCTTTATTCACTGTGTGTGTGAATATAAACTTTTGTGACTACGTGGGGGTCAGTCTGGAGGCCGCTCAGAGGGTTAAAAATAGCATTGCTGTGTGAGCCAGCTATATCCTTCCTGTGCTGAGACCCTGCCTCAAAGGAATGAGTAGGGAGCCAGAAATGAGGACACTTCGTGCCTTCCAATACCAACTTCACAGAATTGTGCACGTTAGCATACACATATGCACATGCACAAGCACACAAACACACACCACACATCACAGAGATATTTGTACAACTTTATTTGTAATGACCACTCTTGGGAAGGCTGGAGCTCAATGGAAGACGTGCTTCCTTTGATCCGTGGCCTGTGCAGGTGGCCCTGGGTTCTGTGAGAAGCGAGACAGAAAGTAGCACTCCCCCAAGGCCTCCCTTTAGTCCCTGCCTCTGTGTCACTCTGTCATGGACTGCAACCTATAAGGTGAAATAAACCCTTCCCTCCCAGGGTCCTCTGGGTCACTGTGCTTATCACCGCAACAGAAAGCAAACTAGAGTGATGTTTATTGCCATGCTATTCACACCAGCTAAGAGACAGAATCAAGCTAAATGTCCATCTACAAGGAATGTATTAAAAAAACATACAGTGCATATCAATTTGGATATGAACAAGGTGAGTCCTGTCCTTTGTGGGACAATGGATGGAACTAGAAATCCCATGTTAAGTAAAGACCAGCTCAGAAAATCAAGTGTGATGTGTTTCCTTCATAGACAAAATCTAGATGTGCGTGTGTGCGCACGCACGTGTGTGTGTGTGTGTGTGTGTGTGTGTGTGTGAGAGAGAGAGAGGGAGAGAGAGAGAGAGAGAGAGAGAGAGAGAGAGAGAGAGGGAGGGAGGAGGGGGCACTCATGTGGGTCACATGTGTGGAAGTTAGAGAACAGGTGCCAGTCCTCACTTCTGTGGGGCCCCTCTTGCCTGCGTCTTGCCTGCCTCTGTCTGGTAGCTATCAAAGGCTTCCGAGGACTCTCCTCCTCTGCCTGTCATCTCCCAGTAGAATCCTGGGATTGCAGACACGGCTTACACTGTTTGGCCATTACCTGGGTTCTGAAGATATGAACTCAGGTCATTAGGCTAAACGGCAAATGACTTACCCACTGACCTGTCTCTCCAGCCCAGCGGTTTTCCGGGAGTTGTTTCAGTTTTCGTTACAGTGTATTCACTTTATGCAGGAAGGTGGGGGTCAGAAGACAAGTTGAGGCAGCTTCTTCTCCCCTTCTGCCTTGTGGTCCCAGGTCCTCAGGTCGTTACACTTCGTGACAGTCACTGTTACCCACTGCACTGTCTCCCCAGCCCCCAATGGTTTTTATTATTCCATTTTTGTTTGGTTTTGTTCTCTTTTTTTAAAAAATTATTTTTTGGAGACAGGGTTTCTCTATGTAACAGTCCTGCTGTCCTAGAATTCACTTTTTAGTGTAAGCTCACCTAGAAATCACCTGCCTCTGCCTTCTGAGCGCTGGGTTGAGAAGCATGCACCACCACCTGGCAGAAGGTTACAAAGGAAAAAGACATTACACAATCCCAAGACGCAGGTGTGGACTTCTTCAGGGTGTGTCATTTAAATGTCTTCAATACATATAGATATATCAGTGCACATATATATGCATATTTACGTAAATGCATGTGTATGTCTATACATATATAAATGATCTTGGGGCTTTCTAAGCTATATCTCTCAAACGTTATAATTTATAATATGGTTTAAAGATTAAGGAAAGCAGACAGCCAGGCGGTGGTGGCGCACGCCTGTAATCCCAGCACTCTGGGAGGCAGAGGCAGGCGGATTTCTGAGTTCGAGGCCAGCCTGGTCTACAGAGTGAGTTCCAGGACAGCCAGGGCTATACAGAGAAACCCTGTCTTGAAAAAAACCAAAATCAAAAAAAAAAAAAAAAAATTAAGGAAAGCTTAAAATTTAAATAACATTTAAAAATTAAGTACAATATATTAACTGGTTTACTTAACAAATTTCCATTTGTAAATAAAATTGTAAGAGTTTAATGAAGTATATTCAGATTTAGGGTTGAGAGGAGAGCTGATATGGTAAAATTAAAGATTATAGACATTTTGACTCTAAGTAAGCACTGTTTCTTTGTTGCCTCATTATTTTCATTTCGTTCTTGACACAGGTACTCCTTCTGTAGCCCTGGCTGGCTTAGAACTTGCTATGAGGATCACACGGGCCTCAAACTTGGGAAGACTGCCTGCCTGTGCCTCTGTGGGCTGTGATTTCAGCGTGCACAGCCATGCGCTGATATTTTGTTTTAAAATTTGTTTTTTAACATCTTAGTTTGAGATGTCATTATAAAAACACACATATTTTTTTTTCCTCTGTAGGCAATTTTTGACTGTATCCATTATGTCCACATTTTAAAATCGTCATCATGAAGTCTCGGGGTGAGTGGTTTCTTTCTTTTTTGTGTGTCCTCTTCAATTTCCATGTTTCTCTAGCCCACCTCACAGTCAATGATTGGAACTTAGCATAGTGTCCAGATAATAGAAATAAAAGCCTAAAGACAGAAGCAGTGGAGTGGCGGGGATAGAGACAAAGGTTCAGAGAGGAGTGGCGGGGATAGAGACAAAGGTTCAGAGATCCAGCGATTTAGCCCCATCCCGCCACCTGCATTTTTATTGTGAAGCCTTTACCAAAAGCGCAAGTGAAAGTGACCTAAACCTCACCTCCCAGCTCTGGCGCACTCAACCCTGTAAAGTCTTTGGGATTTCCACATCCATTCCCCCCTCTTTTACTATCTGCCATTACAACCCTGTGAGAGCCCAAGGCATGGGACAGTCCTGCTCTCTAGTGGTCACATCGAGGATAACAACTATGATTAACTTTTTTTTTTTTTAAAAAGGCATCTAAGGGATGCGCGCGCGCGCGCGCGCGCGTGTGTGTGTGTGTGTGTGTGTGTGTGTGTGTGTGTGTGTCTCCAAGGTCGATGTTGTGTTACTTTCTCAATATATCTCCACCTTATTTACCTTATTTTTTGAGACAGGGTCTTGGCATCTTCTACAGAGCCTGGGATTCAAGAGCCAGTGAATTCCAAGGAAACTCCTTTCTCAGCCAAGCCAGTGTCAGATGGTGGGCTCAGAGGAGGCCCCAGCCCACAGACAGAGACGTGGAAAGTGGATGCAGACCCATATGGCAGAGTCTCTTCTTACAACTTTCTTATTAAGTGGGGTGTCTCAACAGCACCAATAGCCAGCCCCTCCCATTGTGAATGCCTCAGAGGAGAGAAGGGCTGCAGGCATTGTAGTGTGAGCAGTAACAGGATTCTAACATTCCAGGTTCTTCCTCTATCTAGCTCCAGTCTTAAAAATAAACTCTTACTACATTTATCTGGTGTGTGTGTGTGTGTGTGTGTGTGTGTGTGTGTGTTTGTGGGGTATGTGTGCACAGGTACAACAGCGTACTTACGGAGGCCGGGGACAGTTTGTAGGAGTCGGTTCTCTCCTTCCACCCTGTGGGATAGGACTCAGGATATCAGGCTTGATGGTAAGTACCCTTAGTTACTGAGCCAAGCCAGAGGTCACCATTGCAGGCTGAGAGACTAGCCGTGCCCAGTGCTAGGGTTACAGGCGCACAGCACCACACACTTTTTGCATGGCTGCAGGGGACTGCACATCTCTAGCCTTACTATTCATAGCTACTTGTGGCTGGGAGATACCACACAGGTATAAGTCCAAGCCATCTTGGTTCTCTCCGCTCCTCTGACTCTCTCTGGCTCCCCAACTCCTAGCTCCGCCTCCTTTTGCCTGTCCAATCACAGGCCTTCTCTGCACTAATGTGATTGGACAGGGGAAATCCTGCGACAGCCTCTGGCCTGTTCTTGCCTCCCAGGCTCTGTCTCGCCAAGTCTTGCTCCCCGAAGACCTTTCCCAGAAAGTTTAGCTTCTTGACAGCCTTCAGGTCTCGGCTCAAATGTCCTTTCCTGACCTTTCGGTAGTCTGAGGCAACGGCTTTCTTGGCCCAATCCGGTTCGCTCCACCTTGTGTTCTTCCTGTTAAAGCCTTCTTCTCCGTGCCTATGCCTTCCCAGATCTGTTTCTTGGGTCATGGCTCGTCTCTCCCACTGACCTGTGATCCACTTTAGGTCCATTTATCTCGTCCAACAGGCAGTACCCAGAACAAGTGGGTGCTTCTTAAGTTCCTCTTGCAGACTGGGAGTGACTCCGTCGGTAGAGAGCTGCTGTGCAGACATGAGGGAAGACCTGGGTTCTAAATAAGACTGGACAGGTGGTGCACACCTGTCATCTCAGCACCCAGGAGGGTAGAGGCAGGCATATCGGAAGCTCGGTCATCCTCAGCTACATATGGAGTTGGAGACCAGCCTGGACTACTTTAGACCCAGTCTCAAAAATAAATAAATGTCAGTTTCACTGAAGAAATAATTATCACAGAATGTATGCATGCAAATCTGTGCATTGCTGTGTCTCCTGGTGCCTCCTGTATGCATTCATGCATGCCTGTGAATGTTGTTTTAGTTTCTCCAGGGACAGTCCCCGTAGGTCCCTGGAGACAAGTTTGAAATTCTGTACTGGTGTTTGTGTTGTGCTGCTTCAGGTCTAAGAATCTTCTGACTTCTGACGTTAAGAGACTCACATGATAAGCACTGTGATAAGTGGGTCATATGTCTCCAGTGTGAGAGTATCTCTCTGTGTGCCTGTGTAGTATGTGTGTGAAACATTCACTGTTTGTGTCTATGTGAGCATAACCACCTGTCAGGAAAGGAAGTGTGTATGTATGCGTGTCTCTGTATGTGTATGCACGCACACACAGAGATAGAAGCTAGACGTCACCCTCGATTGTCCTTCCTCAAGCATCGTCTACCTTATTTTTTGAGACAGAGTCTCTTGTGGGACCCAGAGCTTACAGATTTGATTCAGATAAGCTGGATGGCTAGCAAACTCCAGGGATCCTCCTGTCTCTGCACCACACACACACACACACACACACACACACACACACACACCGTCCTAGGATTAGAAGCACACGCTATCATTTCAGGACTTTTTATATGTCTGCTAAGGGGCCAACCTAATTCTTCATGCTTTATGGCTTTAAGTACTTTATTGACTGAGCCATCTCCCCAGCCCTAGGAGATGAGGTATTCTAATGAGAGCTACCACGCCCCCCTCTTAGCTATCAAAGTGTTGGAATGATGACCCCCAAGGAATTAAAACTTCCCTGGGAATCTCATGCTGAGGGAAGAGAAAAGCTGAAGCCCTGAACAGCCAGAAGAGAGAAACTGGTCTCCCAGGAAACGATCCTCATAGATTGACAATATGCCAGATCCCTTGCAGGAGAGACTGTAGCTGAGACAGTGTGGGGTAGTGATGGGCAGGACCACACCTTCTTTGGGTCTGCTTAGCTATTCAACCTTAGGCTGACAAGACCCCAGATGAAATTGAGGTCCCTGAAACTCCTTCTTTGTTCTTCCGGATGAGGTCTCAATAAACAAATGTCTTTCTCTGCTTTTCACTATTGCTTATCTCCTTAACTAATGTCTTAGGGGCAGGTGGCTGAGCCACACTTCAGCCCCTCCCTGGAGAAGCCCAGGCAGAGGATCTGCCACTGAGACACACCACAACCTCTAAGTGATGTTAGAGCATGTCTAGATTGTTAAATCACTAGAATCAGTGCGTACTTCTAGCTCACGTTGTAGAAGTCAGCATCTGGTTCTTCCTCCGATCCCCATGCTCCCAGAAATAAGATTCAGACTCTAAAATGTATTTACAAGTACCTTGGCCAGTACCAGGCTTTTCTCTGACTGGACCATAACTTAATATTACCCATTTACTCTATATCCTGCTGGTTACCTATGCTCAGGTACCAAGGGTCCATCTTGTCACATCCCCCTGGACCAATCTCCCACCTGGGTCTATCCAAGAATTCTTTCTGCCTCCCAGATGTTCCACATCCTATTTTCTGCCTGAGCCATAGGCCATCAGATTTATTATTGACAGATGCCATGTCCATACAGACATAAGACAACTTAAGATCTACCCTTTTATTCAAGCATTCAACATATTTTTCATATAGCCACCATGACCCTTTTGTGTTGTTAGTCATGCTTTGTTCCTATGCCAGTATTAGTAACCTGGCCTGACTGTAGACATATTCAGCAATCCTGACCTGGATAAAGGGGCTGGTGGCTGGCATTTACTAAAGCCAGCATTTTAAGATGTAACTTTTCCAGATGAAGGGCTTTACTACGTTCAGTTCCCATATTATTCCTCAGTTTTACTCCCAACCAAAGGTCCATTGTGACCTTAGCTCCTATCCCGCTATAGGACCGCCCTCAGTTTTCTGACCCTTTCCAGGCAAAGTTCACCCATGATCAGTATTTGAGAAAAGACCAATAGGTTCCCCCACAACCCACGATCACTCTTTTGCCCTCTGGCCACTTTCCACCGGCTGTCACTAGCTGGAGCTGGTCCTAAAAGGAATCACAGCCTGTTTTGCTGGTGTGGGCAGTTCCATCACAGCAGGATGGCCCAAAGGATGATCTGTGGTTGGCCTATTTCTCAGGAGAAGCAGCCCCTGAAGGAGATGAGGCAGAACTGCTCTGGGGAGTCATTACTAATAACAACAGTGCCTAGGAGTTGGAGATGCCCTGAGCAATGTTTCCCTCCGACAACATTTGTGTCCTAACTTGTATGAGCGGATCAGAGAGGCTGAGTGGGGAGGGCACAGATGTATACCCACAGGGTCAAGGGCATCAGGAGATCGAGTTGGAGCTGACTCGAGGTCCACATTCCAAGGTCACTTTGTGCTGGTCAGTTTGAGGTTGGTCTGGGTCAATGCCCATAGCCGTTCCTGGCTCAGGTCCACAGCAGCTTTGATGTGGGTTATAGTGTGTCCATGCTTGGCACTTGAAACTTTGAAAGTTGAGGCAGTGGGCAATTTCTGAGCAGTTTTAGCAACATCTTTCAAGAACCACTGGAGACAGGTATGTCCATACTCTCAGAGGTCCTTTGAATCCTTTGGGGGCACTAGGGATGGATGCCAAACATGATCTCAGAAATAGAGTGGCCACATTTACAAGACATTTAATGCATTCTAAACAGTATAAGTGACAGAATTTCTGGATAGGGAGGCCTGTTTCTTGGCAATGTTTGGCTGGTGACATTTTAAAAGTCTTTTGCCTGTTCTCTCAAGTGGTCTGATGGTCGAGGGTGGTACTACAGGTCAAGTTCCAAGTCAGTTCCCTGTGCAGATGGGAAGAGTTTCTGGCCAACCTGAAAAAGTTCACAGAGTATCAGCAAACACTGATGCCCCAACTGGCCTGAATGTTGGTAAAGTCCATTTACAATATCCATCAGCGTGTGGGCCTCAGCCCCTGCTTGAGATTGTTCTGAGCATGTTGCAGACAGAATTTGCCAGCCTGCTGTGTCAGTGTTGGCAACTTTGGACCCACCAAATATCTTTGCTACAATTTCCGTAGGGCAGACTTTCTAGAGGGGTTGTTCTGTGGGATTGTTGGACTGGGCAGGGAGTTGTGGTAATCGGCCAGCCCTCCTGATTTTTTTTTTTTTTTTTTTTTTTTTTTGGTTTTTCAAGACAGGGTTTCTCTGTATAGCCCTGGCTGTCCTGGAACTCACTCTGTAGACCAGGCTGGCCTCGAACTCAGAAATCCGCCTGCCTCTGCCTCCCAAGTGCTGGGATTAAAGGCGTGCGCCACCACTGCCCGGCCCTCCTGATTTTTTAATAGCTCTTTTGTCATACTCTGCTGCTGCTTTCTGAGGTCAGTGACAAGGAGGTCATCACAGTATCCCAGGGCTGTCCCGATGGCAGTAGATGTTGAAAGCAAAGTCATCCAGAGACCAGACATGACATGAACAAAGGAGGTTGCTCAGAGGACTTCCAGCCACATGATCCAGCCTTCAGTAGAAGCCACTACAATGTGCAAGGGCATGGTGAAGAGATGGAAGAGGAAAAGAAGCAGAACAGTCTGAACATTATGAATGGAGACAGAATTGAAAATGTGAAGGAAGAGAGAAATAGCCTGTTGTAAATAGTCACCCCTGAGGCCATGGTGAAGTCCAAATCAATGCTGCTGAGAGACACATCTGGGTCCATGGCTGTGCAGCTGAAGGATTCATTGTTGATGTCTTTGTATTTGTGTGTGTGTGTGTGTGTGTGTGTGTGTGTGTGTGTGTTTTGGGGGGAGATTGCAAAGTCAAAGGGTGGATATTAGGAGACAGGGAAATGAGTAGGAGATGAGGTACATGATTTGAAATTCACAAAGAAGCAATAAAAAGTGAGTACAAAAAAACAAAAAACAAGCAAACAAATTAAAAAGCAAACAAGCAAACAAACAAACAAAAACATACCCTGAGGTGGACGGGTGGGTAATTGGTTCTTGGAGGCTGTAGGGCTATGTCTTCCTGGGAGGGCAGCCTGTTTGGTCATCTGGTCTACCAGACTCTTTCTCTATTTCTCTATCTCTCTATCTCTATCTCTCTCTATCTCTATCTCTATCTCTATCTCTATCTCTATCTCTATCTCTATCTCTATCTCTATCTCTATCTCTATCTCTATCTCTATCTCTATCTCTATCTCTATCTCTATCTCTATCTCCCCAGATGAGCCTGGCAGTGCATCACTGCCACAACTGGGCTTCTAGCAGCTGGAGGATATGGTCTCCTGTTTTGGCCAGGGGGTGGGAGGGGGTTGTTTTTAAGCTCCTGAGGTAAGCAGTCCTCTTTCTTTACATATTGCTGCTTTGATGTCATGAGGTGCTATTCCCCTGTTGGATGCTTCTGCTCCCATCAATAAAAAGTTCTCAACTGGGGGATCAGCTTGTCC
This sequence comes from Apodemus agrarius, assembly GCA_964023405.1. Classification (NCBI taxonomy): domain Eukaryota; kingdom Metazoa; phylum Chordata; class Mammalia; order Rodentia; family Muridae; genus Apodemus; species Apodemus agrarius. The sequence continues at coordinate 44,878,923 of OZ030028.1, forward strand.
TTTAAGTCAGACTATGAGGAGGAAATCTCATTTATAATTTCTCTGCATTCATGGAGGGGCTTTTCCTCCCTCTTCAGGCAAGTTTGTGACTGGATTTAGGGCCAGGTACCATAGCTCTCATCTTCTTGGGTAAGGAGAAGGTCTGGCATTTTTCTCAGTGGCACACTGGAAAAGGACTCATCCTAGGAACATGGCTGACCTGAGTCTGGTGAGCATCCCCACGGAGCTGTTGAGTCTGGTGAAGCTAGATGGCAGGAGGAGGTTGGTGAGTAACATATGGGGATGGATGCCAACGGAGGGACAGGTTGAAGGATCTTGCACATGACTAGTGCTTGCAATTGGAGCCAGTAGGGATGTGGCATCATGGGCAAATTTTCATCGTCTGGGGAAGCAAGTGGGGATACTTTCTTGGTGACTTAACTGTCTTTGTAGCAGATGTGATCTGGGCCTGAGAAGGTTCTGGAGAAGTCTTAGCTAGGGTTTCCATTGCTGTGAAGAGACACCATGACCAAAGCAACTCTTCTAAAAGACAACATTTAATTGGGGCGGGCTTACAGGTTCAGAAGTTTAGTTCATCATCATCAAGACGTAAAGCATGACAGTGTCCAGGCAGACATGGAGCTGAGAGTTCTGCATCTTGACTGGAAGGCAACTAGGAGAATACTGTCTCCTAGACAGCTAGTAGGAGGGTCTCAAAACCCACCCCCACAGTGACACACTTCCTCCAAAAAGGCTACTTCCTGGAACTAACATATTCAAACCACCACCACACCATCCCAGAGGCTCTTGGACTATCAGACACCAAGAATCAATATGTGGGAACTGGTCTGTGTAGCCAGGCATCCTCCCATACAGACCTCTCAGACTCTGTTAATCAAAATCAAATCTAGGATTCCTTCTCATGGCCAGATGACATCAAAGGAAGACCGATCAGTTTCATGGAGTCTTTAATTAGGAGGGTTTCATCTTTATCTCATAGTCATCGGAAATCTAGTTTTAAAGTTGTCAAGTATGGTTTGTAGGACTATGTGGGTTTCACATCAGGACTGTGTAGACCCCATAATGAGAGGAGTTCCCTAACTAAGACTTAAGGGAGTTTATATGTACCTAGCCATGCCTGCTGCATAGGCTGGGCAAAGAAGACTGGCTTCTCCTCTAGCAGGTACCTGTGCCCAGCCACCTCTTGGTGATTTAAGAGGTCTGACCTAGCCAGGCAGTAGGGAAGTGCACATTCAATTCCAGCACTTGAGAGGCAGAAGAAGGCAGGTCTCTTGAGAGTTTGAGGCCAGCCTGGTCTACAGAGTGAACTCAAGGTGATCCAAGGCTACCCAGAGAAACCCTGTTTCAAAAAAGAAAGAAAGAAGGAAGGAAAGAAGGAAAGGAAGGAAGGAAGGAAGGAAGGAAGGAAGGAAGGAAGGAAGGAAAAAGGAAGGAAAAAGGAAATAAAGATGTCTTACTGTAAGGACCACTCATATAACCCCATGCTGTTCCCTCCTGTCATGGAAGGTAAGTGCTCGTTTAGTTGAAATGACCATAGTAGATCTACAAGTTGGAGTCCAATCAGATCCTGTAGCCACAGAGCTGTGGGACCATCACAAGCATTCCCACATTCATTCAGAAGGTATGCATTCCCACTTTAAATTCCCAGTTTGTGCTACCTCAGTACCCCATCAAGGCTTCAGATGCAGTCTCTGAGGGGGGGGGGTCAAGCTTCCTGCCTATCCCCAGGGGCTCCTTTCCTGGTCTAGACGTCCATTCTAGTCTCATCTTTTCTACTCAGAGGCTGCAGTCCTATGTCTCACATTTTATGCTCTAAAACCACAAGGTGGGGCAGACAAGCAAGCAAGAGTTCACAGAAGAGCTCAAGGCACTCTGCGGGTTGTTAAGGATCATGACCCATTGCTTCAGCTGTTTCTCCAGACCGTTGCACTGCAGGAGTCGAGTGGAAGCATCCTGGCAAATGAGCAGAGCAAGCCGTGCTGTAAGAGAATCGCCAAATGGAGCGATAAATCGGCATCTAACTGTAGGTCCGCAGCAGTCAAGAGAGCGCTGCAGCAGAGGCTGTGGAAACAGGGCTGACTGCAAAACAGCAGAGTCCACATGCAAGGTGAGAGGCTGGACCAGGGAAGAGCAGGACATGTCGGGGTCAGGACCAGATGAGCAAACCAGGCGGTCATCCAGCTGGCTGAAGCTCAAGGGACAGCTAGGGTTCTCAGTCCTTGCCACACACACCAGGTGTCAGACGGCAGGTTGTCGTGAGGTCATAGCAGTGTGATACCACCCTGTTATGTGCCATCACTTTATGGGGTGCAGGGGAGGGAGTTAGACCTTTACCCTAGTCTGGTGTGTCTGGTAAGTTCTTGGGCCTTGTTTCCCTAATATGATTTTAATATGCACATGTGTCCACACTGTTCCCATCACCCGAGTAAACTTACAGGGCAGTGCCTTTCTGCTCTCGAGAAGGAATAAGTCACATATCGGTCTATGCTGGATGAAATGAGTCCGACGGATGATGCAGTTCCTGGGTTCTCAAAATAGTCAAAAGCTCCTCGAAAAATAGTCTCCTGGAGCATGACACAGTCAAAAAAAAAAAAGTGGGGCTATATTAGGATTCTCTAAAAGAACAGAAATGGTAGAATGAGTGAACACACACACACACACACACACACACACACACACACACACACTTCTTATTAGAGTAGCTTACAGGTTGTGGCCTCTGTAGTCCAAAAGTGGCTGTCTCCTGGTGGAAAGGCCAAGAATCTGATAGTTGTTCAGTCAAGACTTGGATAATCATTTTTGTGCACTGTGTAAAGGTTGTCTTTGTATTATTCAAATGTTGATTTCTGCCGGGAGGTGGTGGCACACACCTGTAATTCCAGCACTTGGGAGGCAGAAGCAGGCAGATTTCTGAGTTCAAGGCCAGCCTGGTCTACAGAGTGAGTTCCAGGACAGCAAGGGCTGTACCAAAAAACCCTGTCTTGAAATAACCAAATCCCCCCCCCCCAAAAAAAAAGTTGATTTCTTTACAGCCAGAGAGTTGAGTACAGGCCAGATCTCAGTATTGTTATTTTTATGGGATCATCACCTACCTGAGTATTTTGTGAACATTCTTCCCCATCGCCTTCTGATTGGTTTGATAAAGAGCAGAGAGCCAACAGGCGAGGAAAGGCAGGACGTTTGGACAGAAATGGGAACTGTGGGAAGAACTGAGGGGCTCGAGAGTCACCAGCTGGACATGATAGTGGAAGGAACAGGTGCCGGGATTGATTGTGTAGAGTCTGGTAATGGGCCATGTGACAGGATGTGAAAGAGAGTCGTCAGGTTAACGTAAACTAGGTGAGCCAGCTGAGGCCCAAGCTTAGCAAACAGTGGTGTCTCTATGTCATTATTCAGACCGAGACGGTCCAGCAATGAAGACCAGATGTCTCCACAGTCCCAATCTGGTGCTGGAGTCCTGCAGGGTTCCTGGAGAGCTGCTGGTCTTCACTCTAAGTTGGAATCCTGAAGGAGTCTGATACCAGTTCTAATACCAGAGAAGAAATGTCTCAGCAACAGGGTAGATGAACTGGCTGGTGTGTGTGTGAGGGAAAGCAGGCAAACGTAAAGGCTTCCCTTTCCCATGCCTTTTGATGTACCTTGCCACCGGAAGATACAACCCACATTCCAAGTGAGTCTTCCTCCCTCCAGTAATCCAGGTAAGAGAATCCCTCATAGGTGTGAGTGTAGCTGCTTGGGTTTTTAATTAATTCCATATGTGGTCAAATTGGGAATCAAAATTAGCCACCTCAAGGGCATAGCCTGATCTCAACAAGTATATACTCGCTGTCAAAATTTTATTTAGGCACGGTGGCACAAGCCTCTCACTCCAGGCTAAAGCACGTAGGTTGGGACTCTGTCTGCAGTATAAGACAAGTCCAAGGCCAAGCTGAATACCTTGGAGAGACCCTGTCTTAAAACAGCAAGGATGACTTGTTGAATCTGAGACCAAGGGAGAGACCTCATTTTAAAAAACAAAAAACAAAACATGGCAGCACCAGTGGTGTGACACCCAAGGCTCCTCCGACCGCCACTAATGTACACACACCTGCTTGCACATCAACACTCACACACAATGCATTTAACAACCAGCTTTCGACTGTCCTGAATATTTTTATTTTGTTACATTTTTTATTCATTTAATGTTTGTGTGTCTGTGGATATGTGTTCCACAGTACACATGTAGAAGTCAGAGGACAACTTGCAGAAGTCAGTTCTCTCCTTCTAATGTGCAATCAGGAATCAAATTGAGGTCATCAGACAGCAAGCCCCGTATCCATTTAGCCATAACGCAGGCCCAACATTCCAGAAGATTAGTGATCCACTCCTGAGAGCCAAGACAAGCCCGAGAAGTTCATGGTGGGGGTCTGGTCAGTCTGAGGCTACACATGGTTGGTTGTGTGTGAGATGCCCTTGTGTCTCCAGATTGACCCTGTGTAAACAGGAGTCTCAGAGGTCTCCTTTAGGGTGGTTTGAATAAGAATCATTCCCCCCTCCCCAGGCTTCTGTATCTGAACATCTGGTCCCCGGTGGGTGGTACTGTTTGCAGAGGCTGTGGAACCTTTAGGGTGCGGCGTTGCTGGAGAAAGACCGTCACTAGGGACAGGCCTCGAGAGTATGTAGCCTCCCCGCCCTTCCAGTTTCCCCTCTGCTTCGCTGGTGAGTAACGATGTGCTCTCTCAGCCTCCAGCCCCTGCTCCCTCGCCCTCACCAGCATGAAAGGAGTCTAGCTCTCTGGAACTGTAAGCCAAAACAAACTCTCTTCTGTGGCTTTCGCTTGTGGTGTATCCTGTGTGCTGTGGCATTTCCTCACTATCTCTAGCCTTGCACTGTGTGTGTATTCACCTGCACATGTGCACACAGCTCCACATATATGTGCAGAGCCCAGAGTGCAACGTGTGTCTAATTAGGGCTTTCTGCATAGATAGCATGTGCATGTAACTGTGCCCAGCTCCACACGTCTGTGCAAAGCCCAGTGTATCCACCTAGGAATCTCTGCCTGGGTGGACACTGCTGTTTGAACATAACTGTTTCCCAGAGGGCCACATTTGAGAACTCACAAGAGTTCCATGCTAAGAGACCACTAAGTTTCAGTTTAGGGCCAAGTGTGAGCCCTTCTGCTCACCTTTTCAGTCACTGGTGTGCCCACCCTGGCAGGAGTGAAGATGTTCTATATTCATTCTCATTATTAAGTGTGTGTGTGTGTGTGTGTGTGTGTGTGTGCATATGTGTGCAGGTGCCTGTATGTGTGTGGATATATGAATGTATATGTGTAGGTGGTTGTAGGAATGTGTATTTGTCTGCGTGTGAATATGTTCTTGTGTGTGCAAGTACCTGTGGGTATGTGTGTATGTCTGTGTGTGGATATGTGCTTGTGTGTGCAAGTGCCTGTGGGTATGTGTGTATGTCTGTGTGTGGATATGTGCTTGTGTGTGCAAGTGCCTGTGGGTAGTTGTGTATGTCTGTGTGTGGATATGTGCTTGTGTGTGCAGGCACCTGTGGGTTTGTGTGTTTGTCTGTGTGTGGATATGTGCATGGGTGTGCAATTGTGTTTAGGTACTATAGAGGTCAGAAGGGTACAGGACTGTCTATAGCAGAAATTACAGCAGTTATTAGCCCCCCAACGTAGTAGGTGTTGGGAACTGAACTCAGGTCCTCTAGAAGAGTAACAGAACTCCTAACCACTGATCCATCTCTCCAGCCCGGCTCTTGCCTTCTATTTAAACCTAGATTTAGTACCAGGTCTCCAAGCATGGACTTGGAGGGGAGAGGTGGAAGGAACAGGGGCCTTCGATCCTCCTCTTGGTGCAGCAACACTGAAGAGATGTGCTCTTTCTACTTCTCACTATTGTTTGTTTACCCTAGTTGGCCTGGAACTCCCTCTGAAGACTGGGCTGGCCTTGAATTCAGAGGTGTGCCTGCCTCTGCCTGCCCAGGGCTAGGATTAAAAGGAGTGTACAGCCACACCACTTATTTTTTGAGACAAGGTCTCTCATTGAACCTGGAATACTGGGTGGCCTGACCTCCCCTGGGATTCTCCTGTCTGAGGACTCAGTCCTGGAATTATTACTTTATTTAGTCAGGTGGGGGTGGGGATCTAAACTTGGGTGCGCTTGCTCAAACGACAAACACTTAACCCTTTGAGCCATTTCCTAGCCGGCGACTGACTTTCTGAGGATGAGTCGCGGCATGGTTTGTTAGGGACTGCCAGGACTCAGGCTCTACCCTTAGCAGCTCCAGTCACAGTGCGTTAGATGAGAACCTGGAGTTGGACGTGGCGGCAGTATTTACACCAGGAGAACAGACAGATAGCAAACAGAATGATCACACTGTTAGACATTTACAAGCACAGCATTCAGCTCCACATGTTCCCATGTGTGTACACACCCACATATGTGCCTGTCCCGTGTGTGTTCCTGTGTGTGTGTCTGTCTAGAGCTATGTGACTTTCATGTCCCATGTGCCTCTGTTTGCGCGCCTGTATGTTAGGGTGAGGCCCTCACACCCGTTCCTCTTCAGCAGTTGGCTGCACAGGAAGCTATTGGGTGGGGGTTCCGTGCTGCTGCAGCTGAGCCCCCCCCCTTGACTCTCTCCTCCCCCATGACACCTACAGCAGGTACAGGCTGAGGGCGGACTCCCAGGTCCTCACAACCCACCTCCACCTGTTTTCTGCTCTCCTTGCTGACCCCTGATGCTGCTGCCTGCTGTCTGCTGCCTGCACCTGCTGCCCAATATTGATGGAGACAGAAAAACAAAGAAAAAAGCCGGTAGCTGAAAAAGAGGAAACTGGGCAGAGTTGAGCCACTCTGTGGTTAGCCTGGCCCATGTGTCCCTTGAAACCCTGGCTGTGTGACTATGAGAGCCACAAGAGCTGTTCACAAAGCCAGTTACCTACCAGAGCAAGGATCAGGATCTGATGGGTGAGTAGCCAAGCACATTGAGGAGTGGTGGGTGAGTGGGCACTTTGCGTCTCTAAGTCTGAGAGTCTGTGAGGCGGGAGACTGACTCCTACACCGAGGACACAACCGTAAGAGAGTGGGGCAGCTGTTTGCTCCGCAGAGATCAGTAATCCTAAAATGACCCTGGAGGGTGCTGGGAACATAGCTCAGTAGGCAGGGTGCTTGCTTAGCATGGCAAAGTCCTGGGTTTCATCCCCAGCACTGCGTAAATCAAAGAGGGGTGTTGCCTGCCTGTCAAGCACCGCTTGGGAGCTAGGGCAGCAGGATTCGGAGTTTAGGTTAACCTCAGTTGCATAGGGAGTTCAGAGGTCACCTGGTCTAGAGGAGACCTGCGCTGGAGTCTCAAGGAACTTTGTAAGCAAAGCCTGGGTGAGAACGGAGGGGTAGGGGCCCGGGACGAAGGAGGAAGTTTAAGCTCCTCTTCAGCAGGTGTTCGTTTTTGTCTTGTTCTGTTTTGTTTTGCTTTTGAATCTGGGTCTCGCCACGCAGTGCAGGCTTGCCTCCAACTCCCAGTGTTCCTACCCGTGCCTCCCCAGTTCTGGGGTGATGGGTATGCGTGGTTACCACCACACTGTAGCTTGATCTCTTCACCTTCCAAAGCGTTGGCTCCGGGGTTTCATTCAGCCTTGGCTGATACAGGCTTGGAGGGTCATGTTTGCAAAGCAAATTTTTAAGGCTGGCCTCTGCTAAAAAAGCTGATCTTTCCAGGTCTTCCCAATGGGGACCACCCTTGGCTCAGTAGCCCTTCAGCCCGTGGGCCCTTGGCCTTGGGGAGTCACTGGTGGCTCTCTCTGTGGCCCAGTCTGAGGAACTTCCCTGCCTGAATAGACTGAGGAGAGGAGGCAGGCTGTGGTTTGTACCAGGCACACCCAAGACTACAGTTTCCTCAGTTTCTGTTGGCTTTGTGCACTCTAGGGTGTAGGAAGGTGACCCCCAGAGTCATGTAGAAGTGGATTTAGAGCTGACCACTCTAATGGAGGTGATGAATTAGGTAGGAGACAGGCTTTGAATGTGGCTCCCACAGGGCTCACCTTCCAAAGGAGTCACCTGGGTTTCTGAGGGAAAATCCAAGTTATACCCACCTTGGAGCAGCCTTCTTGTGACAGTAAATTCCTGTACGAGAGAGCTTCTCAAGGGTCTTGAAGAGGGCCTTGGGAGATAGCACAGCTTAAGAACCTGGGTTCAGCCGGGCAGTGGTGGCACTTGGAAAGCTAAGGCAAGAGGATTTCTGAATTGGAGGACAGCCTGGTCTACAGAGTGAGTTCCAGGACAGCCAGAGCTACACAGAGAAACCCTGTCTCAGGGGTGGGGGGAGAAACCTGGCTTCAGCTCCCCTAAACTCATGGGAAAAAAAAGCTTTTGGAGCATGGTGGTGCAGGCCCAATATCTCAGCATTGTGGAGGCAGAGACAGGGTCACTGAAGCTCTCTACCCAACTAGTTTAGCTGAATCAGTGAACTTCAAGGAGAATCAGGGAAACTCTATCTCAAAAATAAAAAATACGGTGGGGGCTGCCAAGATGGTTGGGCAGGTAAAGGCTAAGCCTGCTGACCTGCAAGGTGTTCTCTGACCTCTGACCCCTGAACACACTCTGTGGATTGTGCACACACATGCAAATTAACAATTAACTAATCATTAGCTAAGTCTACAAATAAGATAGAAAGTGATTATGGGAGACACTTCATGTCAACATCCTGTCCCACGCGCACACACACTTATACACACACCAGCATGTACTCATGCATAGATATCACACACACACACACACACACACACACACACACACACACAGTTAACTGCAACTCCTCGGTGAATCTGGGCTGACCTCTTTCTGCCTCCCAGGTCTCCCCAACTCCTAACACGGTGAGTGCCGGAGCGTCATTTTGGAAAGGTGTGTGTTTGGATCCTAACACTCTGACCTCTGCATGACCTTGTACAACCTCTCTGGGCTTCTATTTGAGCACCCGTGTGAGAGAAAAGTCCTGAGGTCATGCACGAGAGATCTTTGAGCTTGGTGCCTGGCAAGTTGTAGCAGCTCAGAAAACATCAGTAGCCCCACCTTTTCCTTTGCTCTGTGTTCTTGTGGTGAAGCCTTGCTTTCTGGGCTGTCCCACCCACAAAACATGTATCTATCACAGACACTTCCTGTGTTTCACCTCAAAAGAAAGCCCAGTGGAGTCGGAGGAGTAGTTTGGTGGTTAAGAATACTTACTACTCTTGCAGAGAACCAAGGTTCAGCTCCAAGCACCCACATGGGATGGCTCACAACCGCCTGTAACTCCAGCTCCAGAGAGCCCAGCACCCTCTTCTGATCTCCAAGGGCACTGCATGTCCAGTTCACATATAGAAATAGATATAGAGTTAGAGATAGAGATAGAGATAGAAATATAGAAATATAGAGATGTAGAGATGTAGAGATATAGAGATATATAGATATACATGTAGGAAAAGCACATGCATAAAAAAGAAATAAATCCTTTTTTAAAGACTCATGATATACCCATCTCTCAGCCAGTCCCACTGCTCCTGTTTCTCTGAGGTTTTCTGTTTCCTTTTTCCACTGTCAACCTAAGTCTGAAAAATCCTACATAGTACAAAGTACCCTGAAAGAACTGGCATCATTTTAATTACTGCCTTTATTGTCTTTTATGTTTGATTTTTTATTTTATTCATTCATTTGTTTTAAAATGTGTTCTATTACATTTCTTTATGTGTAGGTGTGGTATGCATGTGTGTGCATGTGTGTAGAGAACAGAACAACCTGTAGAAATCAGTTCTTTCCTTCCCACCATATCAGTCCTAGGAATCAAACTCAGATTGTCAGACTTGCTGGCATGCACCTTCCCCCAACTGAGCCAAATCACCAGCCCCATGTTGTTTATTTTCAGGATTTTTTATGTGGGGGAGGGGAGCACATGAGTACAATTATCCTAGGAAGCCAAAAGAGGGAGCTGGAGTCTCTGGAGCTGAATTTACTGTTGCTCCTAAGCTGCCTGGTAGTAATGCTGAGAACCAAACTCAGACGTTCTGGGAGAACAGCACATGTGCGCGCGCATGCACACACACACACACACACACACACACACACGCACACGCACACGCACACGCACACGCACACGCACACACACATACAGAGGTCAGGAACAACTTTTAGGATTTGGATCTTTCCTTCTACCATATAGGTTCCTTGGGCTTGGAGGCTAGAGCCTTTTACCAGCCCTCAGTTTGTCTTTATGGGACAGGCTTTCCATACACCCACGCTGGCCTGGGACGCAGAACATAACCAGGCTGACTCCAAACCCATCCCGATCCTCTTGCCTCGGTCTCCCAAGAGCTGAGCTTACAGCCAGGCAGCCTGCTCAGCGTCACTTGTTCTAGATTATTACTGGCCATAGTCATCGATCACTATGTCTAATTGAGATTGGCCGAAGGTATGTGAGCCTGGGGAAAAGTTTGTATGGGACAGCTATCGCCGTGGCTTCAGGAAGCCACTCAGGACATTCAAACGCACTCCGTGGGCTGGAGCGAGACTCCGTTGGTAAAGGGAAACAGATTAGTTACTAACTCAAAAGCCGCCATAATCCATCCAGGCCAAACTAAGGAAAAGCAGCACTAAAAGCTTTGGAACAGTTTTACCAAGGGAGAGACTAGATTTGAATTCTCTTCTTGTTTTCTGTAATCTCCTGACTGTCCGTTGTCTGAGTCTGAATCTGTGCTTGACCGTACGCTGCCTTGTAAATCCGTCCCCCTGTCTTTGTGTCTGTGACTAAGTGCTTTACTCGGTATTTATCTGGAAACAGACCTATGAGCCTATGTTGCAAGCTCACTTATGCTGGGTGTTTGTCTTGTAAGGCTCCTTCAGCCTCTTTGCTGTTTGATAGGCTAAGATGAGCCGTCGTACGTGAGATGACCACACTCCGGTCCATCGCAGAGAGCCTTTGGGTCCTCGGTAGTGCCCCTTCTCTCCTTGTTCCTTACCTCTCTTGTTTTTCTTCCTTCCCTTGATCTTCCTTCCTTTCCTCCCCCCCCCATCCCAAGGGGAAGAGAACAATCAGTCAAAGTCAAACACACAAAACACACGGGACACAGAGCAAGAAGACCAGAGAGAAACCTCGGTTCTGGAGAGGAGGGAGGGATTCAGAATCCTCTCTGGTTTGGTCTCTCATGGTTGGGGCAGAGGCAGGGTGGGGTGGAGACAGGATCATAGATAGTCCCAGGTTTTCAGATACGGTGGTAGGAAATCGTGTGCCCCACACCACTATTCTGGAATTTGCTTTAGGTGCAGTACTGCCTGAGTTTTAAAAACTATTCAATATTTTATTATGAGGGAGGGGGGACTATGTAAAATGAGATTGCCTTAATGTGAGCTCCTGAGGGTGTCCTGCACCAAGTAGGCGGAGCCTGGAGTTTGGGGGACATTCGAAATGAAGCCAAACATGGGACTTCTACCGCCAGGGGGCAGCACACGCATGGACAAGTGTAAGTCTGTCATGTACCTGCACATACACAGCATCCAAAACCACCTATTTTATTATTTATTATTATTTTTTATTAGCATTCAAAGAAATGGTATGCACTGTAAACTTTTCCAACATGCCATATTTTGCTTGTTTTCATTTCCATCCCAACTACATGCCCTCCCAAACTATCCTCTTCTCTTGCTCCCTTCAAAGTTTCCATTTCTGCTTTTTTATTATATATATGTATACATATATATGCACATATATGCTCTAGATTATGCATGTGAAAGAAAGCATGCAACAGGGCTGGAGAGATGGCTCAGTGGTTAAGAGCACTGCCTGCTCTTCCTAAGGTCCTGAGTTCAAATCCCGGCAACTACATGGTGGCTCACAACCATCTGTAATGGGATCTGATGCCCTCTTCTGGGGTGTCTGAAGACAGCTACAGTGTACTTACACATAATAATAAATAAATATTTAAAAAAAAAAGAAAACAGAAAGCATGCAACATTTCTAATCCTGGCTCTGCTGTACTTCACTTAGTGATCTTCAATTCCATCCACTATTCTATGAATGATAATTTCATTCTTCACAGCTACCTGAAGTTTTCAGTCCATTTTAGCTTTAAGCTTTTGATGTTCCTGCCTCCACCTCCTGAATACTGAGAGTTGCACTGTCTACAACCACACCTGGCTCCACCTTGATGCTCAGAGGTGGGTCTACCTGCACAAGTTAAAATTCAACGCTTAAGCTAGGCATGGTGGTTCACACCTGTCAACCCAATGTGAGGAGACAGAGGCAGCAGTCAAGAGGATTAACTATTCCTATAGTAGAGGATTGGAGTCATCCTCTGCTATATAATACTGTTGACCAGCCTGGAATACTTGAGATCTTGTTCCCAAAAAGTCAGTTGCCTAGCATGAAGGAAGCCCAGGGTTCTGTTCTCAGCACCACATATGCCAGGCGTGGTCGTACACATGTGTCATCTCAGCACCCAAGAGGTTAGAGAAAGGTCAGGAGTTAAGGGTCATCCTCAACTACACAGTGAATTCCAGGTTGATCTGGGTTACTCAAGATCTCTTCTAAAAGAGAATCTACATGCTCCCTGCTATGTAGATCCTATCCTACAATGCACACACGTATACATGTAAGCAGCTGTAAGTGCAGACGCAGTATAGCATTGACGGGGCTAAGGTGAGCTTAGATAATGAGGAAGGGCATGAGCCGTGAGAGAGGATGAAAAGCTAAGGAGGTTTCCCAGTTTCTTAGTTTCAAAGCTGCCATGTCGTCGGTGTCCTGTGTGTGGTGTATAAACACCCAGAGATGTAATTGGTTGGGAAACGGACTACTCGCAGCTTCGATGAGAGGCTGCTCTGACAGCAGAAGTCACAGAGAAGCCTCACGTGAGATGCAGGGTGGGGTGTCAGTGTGAGTGGCTTCTCTAAGTCAGTTATGTGATCTTTTTATTTGTAAGTTACTCGGAACAAAGAGATTTGTTTTGGTTTCAAAAAATTAACATTAAAAGAAAAGCGAGAGCTAGAGAGATGACGGAGCAGGTGACACATTGGCTCTGCAAGTTTGAGGACGTAAGCTTGGGCCCCGGGACCCATGCTGAGCATTGTGGGTACTTACAACCCCAGCTCTGGGCAATCAGAGACAGACAGACAGACCCCTAGGGAGCACTAGCCAGCCAGTATAGCCTAATGGGAGAGCTCCAGGGTAATGAAAGACACTGTCCCCAAAACAGTGTGAACATTGATCCTCAGGACTGACTCTGAGATTGATTCTGACCTTCAAATGCATATTCAAGCCATATACAAGACTCCCACAATCACAAAACTATGTACATGTATATGTAGTATGTATATGTAACAGAGAATATTCACATTTTCTCTGTAAATAGATAATTGCCCTGTCAAACACACAACGAATTGCACATGAGCACAGAAATACAGAGAGAGACAGACTGACAGACATAGCCAAGCTTCCCTCAGATGCGGGGTGGGCTTATCTTCTCTCAGGAATGTCTTGTTGGGCCAGAGTGAGTGGCCCCCTGGATGTGAGCTGAAGGTGGCCTGGAGGTGCTGAGCCCAGCCTTGCCGTAGATCCAGGATCTGCCCCTCTCCACTGTTGCAATGTCTAGCTCTCCTCCTCCAACCCAGGCTCCCATAAGCTGATGTCTCTGGCAGGCCTTGGAGACAGTCTCCGCCCCCCTTGCTGGCAGCCCGGTTCTGGCAGGGATCCCCAGTCTAAGCTTCTGCTCCCTCGGGGCCGAGCTGGACACCCTACTCACATGCATGAGGTAACCATGGCTGACTCGGTGCTCAACCACTCCTGGCCGGCTCTCTCCAAGCTGTGGCTGAAGAGACGGGCGTTTAAGCGAGGTAAGGAGGCAAGTGGTGGACCGCCACCCAGGCAGAAACCCCTGAACCACCGGCTTATCATCCTCACGGGAGGTGTTTTTGTTTTGATTTGTTTTGCTTTTTCTTAGCTAGTTGACAGGCTTTGCCCAAGTCAACCTCAGAGACCATGACCGCCACATTTTCCCAGAGCACAGAGGACCTTTGTGAACATTGGGCTCCCTCTTTTCTCAAAGAAAACATTTCCCAAAGGCTCTGCGAGACATTTACAGCAGGAAAATCCACCATATCGCTAGCTGATGAGTTCCCTTCCGGGAGCTTGGTCACCTAGCATGGGTCCCTAGCATCTGGCTCCTGGAACTGTGATAGGACAAGTACATCAGCAAGGCAGCCAATTCACATGAGGAGATTTGAGGGGATGAGGGACACAGCAGTAGGGTGCTTGCCTAGCTTTCGTGAGGCCCCACCCCAGCACGCTGCGGCTTGGTCGCCATGCTAGCACTCAGGACGTGGAGGCAGGAGGATCAAGAGTTTAAGGTCATCTTTGGCTACATAGTTGAATTCAAGGCCAGCAGGGAGTCTATGAGATTATGTCTCAAAAAAGAAAGAGAAAAGGAGATTTTTAAATTCTGAAGCATGCACACTTGTGCAAGCAGACACACACACACACACACACACACACACACACACACACACACACACACTGGTTCATGTTCCTTCTAGGGTAACCAGGGCCTTGGTTTAACTATGTAGGGATAGTTAAATTCCCTGTGGCTTGCATGAGTACTCCTTAGGAAGAAACTTATGCTCTGCTCCCTCCCTTTCTCCCTTCCTCCCTCTCTCCCTCCCTCCCTCCCTCCCTCCTTATCTCCCTCTCTTCCTTTGTATCCTTTGAGAGAGCATCTCACAAAACCCAGGCTGGCCTCAAATTTCACTATGTAGTCAAGGATGACCTTGAATTCCTGATCCCCCTACCTTGAACTGATGATGGCACCCTTGGTTTTCTGGTCCTCTGTGCCTCCATCTTCCCATAACTGCTGGTCAGTCCTCTATCTATCCTAGCCACCTGCAGATATCACATGTTTCCTTGTTCAGGGTATCATATGTTTCTATGATGAAGGGAACAATGTACCAGCTCATCTGATTCACACAATGTCTTTGTGCTGGGATCAGAAGACCCAGAGTCTATGGCTGGGGCTGGAGAGAGAGGTGGCCTGGGAACTCGGGTGCGATTAAAGAGAAGTCATCAAGAGGGAGTTACTGCCCATTGCTGGCCCTCATTGAGGCTGGGCTCAGAGAAGCTGAGCAACTTGCTCACACAGCCAGCACATACCAAAGGACTTGGAATCTGAAACCGACTCAGTTCTGGGGTCGCCTTCTGCGATAGGTTCTGATCATTACACAAAGATGCCCATGTGGGCAGTCCCAAAGCCAGGGGAGGGTTCTAAACCCATCTGTAGGGGTAAGCTGAGAGAATTAGCCCACAGGACATGGATCACTAAGGTGTCCTCCTGCAGCCCGGGTCTTGGATCCTGGCCATCCAGCACGCCTTGTTTTTGGGTTCAAGCAGGTTGAGATTATGATTTGTAGGCCAGCAGGCAGGTGGGGGAGTGAAATGTACGCGCGGACAGTGACTGTTACACCCTTTTATGGCTGAGGCCACAGGGGCTGGTGGGGGAGGATGCTGCGGCCCTTGGCCTGAACCTAGGCTGAGAGGCTGCTCATTATGGAAAAGCCACGGGTCCTGAGTCCCTTTCTCTACGCAGGCCTTGCCTCCTCTAGCTTTGTTAGGTGACTCCTTTACCCTGTTTCTCTGGCTGTTAGTCCTAAAGTGCTGGGGGAAAAGACAACATGTGAGTGAGTGTGTGTGTGTGTGTGTGTGTGTGTGTGTGTGTGAGAGAGAGAGAGAGAGAGAGAGAGAGAGAGAGAGAGAGACTGACTTGTCTGTCTCTACCCTCAAAGCAATGGGATTGCAAGCATTCATAGCCTTGTGTGGCTTTTTACACAGATGCTGGGCCTTTGAGCATGCCCCTTTAAGACTCTGTAACTGACTGTCTGGGTCCCTCATAGGACCCATTAGGAAATAATGGGGCTAAACTACAGAGCTAGGCAAAATGCAAAAGATGCCTGAGACCTGCTGTGCCCTCATGCCCCAGGGCAGAGGGGCTCTCTGTTTGCTCCCCTCAGACACTACAGTTTCACCTTCTGCTCATAATTTTAAGTTACTTTGCAGTCAGTGAAGATACAATATTCTATATCTACTCCGTGTCCCTTTCTGTCTGGCCTCTGAGCCTCAGTTCTGCCCACTTACATCTGTAAGACTCCCAGCCCTGCAGATCACCATCTCCCAAATGTGCATCTCTCCATCTGGCTAATCCACCCACCCACCCACCCAACTGTCTACCCATCTATCCAGCATTCTTCCTTGCAGCCCACCACCCAAACAGCCAGCCTGGGATCTAGCCAGTAAAATAGCTAACTGTCGTATTGGTCTTTCTATCCTTCCTTTGATTCATCTGTCCAGTCATCCTTAAATCCATTCTTTCTTTCTTCCATACAACCTGCCATCTAACTATCGAACCATTCCAGTGGGTAGCAACGGTTGCCATCTGCCCACTCACTCATGTAACCGTGCATCTTCTGACTGCCACCCAGCCAAGCCTACAGTCTAGCCAGCCCCAGGTCCATCCACATCCTATCCAGTCACTCATCCTCTCTCTTAATCATTATCCACCTACTCAAGCAACCATTCATCAACTATCCATTCATCCATACATGTAACTACATCACCCATTTATCCATCAACCTGTTAAACCAATCATCCTGCCATCTACCATCTATTCAATCATTTCATATCCTTCCATTCATTTATCTACCTGTCTATCCATTCATGAGACTTTTAATTCATCTTCCCCCAACCTGACACTTTGATAATATTCTCTCTCTCTCTCTCTCTCTCTCTCTCTCTCTCTCTCTCTCTCTCTCTCTCTCTCTCTCTCACTGTGTGTCTGTCTCTGTGTCTGTGTCTCTCTATATATAATATATAAATATAGGCATGTATAAAGTATATATAAATACATATAATCATGTGTATATATGATGTATCATGTTTATGTCGCTGTGGAGGCTAGAGGTTGATGTCAGCCTTCTTTCTTGATCTCTTTCTCTACTTTTTTGAAACAGGGTTTCTCTGTGTAGCCCTGGCTGTCCTGGAACTCACTCGGTAGACCAGGCTGGCCTCAAATTCACAGCAATCCACCTATCTCTGTCTCCCAAGTACTGGAATTAAAGGTGTGAGCCATCATCACTACCACCTGCCTTTTTTTTAAAAAAAAATATTTTTATGTGTAGGAGTATGTTTGTATGTCTGTGTACCAAGTGTGTACTGTTCCCACACAGGCCAAGAAGACAGTCTATCTCCTAGGACTGGACTTACAAACAGTTGCTAGCCATTGTGTGGGTTCTGGGAATTGAACTTAAGTCTTCTAGAAGAGCAACCAGTGCTCTTAACTACTTCTCCATCTCTCTACCTTAGTTTTTGACACATGGTCTCCCACTGAGCCAAGACCTCGCTGTTTCTGCTAGTCTGGCCAATGAGCTTTGAGAATCTGCCTGCCTCTGCTCCCCCAGTGCTGGAGTAATAAACTTGTGTCCCTGCATCTGGATGTACTGGGAATCCAAACTCAGATCTTTACACTTGCAGGGCGGGTGCTCTACTGACTGAGCCATCTGCCCTGCCCTGAACCCTTATTTGAACTCAGAAATACCTACATTTAATTCCAATTCTACCTTGTACCATTTGTGTGTGACTTTGGTGAGGTCAGCATGCTCCCCTTATTCCATTTTCCACCCTTTAAAGTGAGGTGTTAGAGAGGTGTGGAGAGGACACAGGAATAAGACCTGCACACTGAGCTCAACACCGATGCAAGCACCGAGGTGGTGATCAGTCCATAAGAGTTTTGCCCACGATGCTAGGATATACACTCACCCTGACAGCAAGATCCCATGGAAGATATAATGGCTGAGTGGGTCGATCTCGACAGCAGGATTAGTGTCTAACCTGATTACAGGATGAGGCACATAGTATGACTGAGTCTTTGGCGTTGTCTGTGAGCCCAGGATAGAGCTCGTGTTTGTAGGATCCCAGGATGGGGGCTCAGTCTATGACACCAGGATTAGGGCTTAACCTATAATAGGAGGGTGAGACAAGGTGCATAACACCAAGATTATGGCTCAGAATGTGACATTAGGATAAGAGCTCAGTCTATGACACTGGAATTGATGCCCATCCAGACACCATCTGTCAAATGGGGACTTGTTGCCGGAGTCAGTGTCACCACGAATCCACTCAGGTTCCTAGGAACAAATGGTTTTCAGCAGGAAAGAGCTTCATTTCTGGTTGACTAGAAATGTCTGCTACAGGCAAAGGTTAGGGAAGGGGTGTTATGTTGGCTTCAAGGTCATTTAAAAAGTTTTTTCCATCTCAGCTCCTCCTCACCATCCCCATTTATCTCGCCTACTTGTCTCACAGCTGAGATAAAACACCCAACAAAAAAGCACCTTCAGGAAGTAAGGGTTTGCGTTTTCTCTGTGTCTCTCTGTCTCTGTCTCTGTTTTCTGTCTGTATCTGTCCTCCTCTACCTTGTGCTTGTAGGTAAGGATGTGAGCTCTCAGCTACTGCCCCAGCACTGTACTGTGCTGCCTTCCTGCTGTTGTGCTTCCATGCCATAAATGGACACACACACACACACACACACACACACACACATATAAATGATTATTCTGGCTCAGTTTTAGGGTGCCGCCATCATGGTAGAGAAAGCATAGCAGCAGCAGCTTGAGACAGTTGGGTACATCGCAACTACAATCAGGAAATAGAGGACAATGAACAGGTGCCTGGCTCACTTTCTCATTTTCATCAGTTCAGGGCCACAGCTTTGAATGGTGCCACCCAGAGTGAACAAGTCTTCCTGTCTCAGTTAACCTAATCAAGATCATCCCTCACAGGCATGTCTGGAAGCTTGTCTTACAGCTGATTCTAGATCCTGTCAAGTTGACAATCAGTATTAACTACCACACCATTGTCCAGGGCAAGCAGGGACAGGGACAGAGTCAAGTCCTAGCTTCCCCTGTCCAGGAGGAAGTCCTGATTCCTTTATTCCTCTTTTCTGTACAGGCTCTGAGCCCAAGCCATATGCCCAGCCCTTGGACTCTGGAGCAGCAGCCTCAACCACCAAGGGTAGCCGTGGACCCAGGAAACCTGAGAATCCAGATTTCTTCTCAACCATGGAGGATGAGCAGGCAGGTATTAGGTGGGTGAGACGGGCAGGAGACAATGGCAGCAAGTACACTTGGTTCAGTGCCGTGGTTTGCTTGGTGCTTGAGATACGTTATTTCACAGAGCCCATTTGGGCTTGGCTAGGGCTGGGGTCTTAACAATGGCCCCTCATGACAATTCACAGCATTCTTCTTGAGAAAACTAGTACTAGGGTAGGGGTGAGATATATAGGAGAATAATCCTAAGAGAAAAGACATGGAGGAAGGTCATCATGAATAGAAGTCCATTCTAGCTCTTTAGGGACAGACAGACAAACAGTGACTGTTGAGTCCCCCAGGGAGTTAATTCTAATAGTGTTTGTCTGAGATGATATATTAGTCCGTTTTCCATTAATATAACAAAATACCTGAGTCTTGACTCAGCTGCACTATAAAGGGAAGCTCCTGGATTTTTTAAAAAGCATGTTTCTTCTGCACGTGTGTGTGTGTGTGTGTGTGTGTGTGTGTGTGTGTGTGTGTATGTATGCATGCAGATAATCAGAGGACAACCTCAGCTAGCAGTACATGGATGCCATCTGAGGTGGTTTCTGACACAGAATCTCTCACTCACTCAGAACTCACCAGCTAGTGTAGGGAGCAGAAAAGTTGGGATCAAGTGTTCTGGGCTCTTGGCTGAAGAAATAACAACACCCATCCCAAGTTCAGCAAGTTTATTACATAGAGTTGAACAGAGAGATGAGGTCATTTCATTCAGCTGGACAAGGGGACGAGGCTAATATACACAGATACAGGAGGCAGGGTTTATAGTATACAGGTGGATCAGGAAGACAGATTCAGCTAATCTCAGTAGGAGAAATCCCATAGGGGAGGCAGACTTCAGGCCGTAAGTATACAGGGGAGAAAGTTAGGTGGACATTTTCTGCACGTCCTGTTAATATTCCTCCTTGGTCCCCCAAGAAAGGCTATGCCATCCCTCTGAACCAGAAGAGCTGGGGTCTTGTCACTGTTGCCTGTATCACTGTTCCCTTTGTCACTGTTCCCCGTGTCACTGTTGTCCAAGTCAGTGTTGCCTTTGTCACTGTTGCCCATGTCATTGTTGCCTGTGTTCCCTGTATCACTGTTGCCTGTATCACTGTTGCCTGTGTCACTGTTGCCCATGTCACTGTTGCTTTTGTCACTGTTGCCTGTGTCACTGTTGCCTGTGTTCCCTGTATCACTGTTGCCTTTGTCACTGTTGCCTGTGTCACTGTTGCTGTTGTCACTGTTGCCTGTATCACTGTTGCTGTTGTCACTGTTGCCCGTGTCATTGTTCCCTGTATCACTGTTTCCTGTGTCACTGTTCCCTGTATCACTGTTGCCTTTGTCACTGTTGCCTGTGTCACTGTTGCTGTTGTCACTGTTGCCTGTGTCATTGTTCCCTGTATCACTGTTTCCTGTGTCACTGTTCCCCGTGTCACTGTTGCCCGTGTCATTGTTGCCTGTGTTCCCTGTATCACTGTTTCCCGTGTCACTGTTCCCTTTGTCACTGTTCCCTTTGTCACTGTTCCCCGTGTCACTGTTCCCTGTATCACTGTTGCCTTTGTCACTGTTTCCCGTGTCACTGTTGCCTTTGTCACTGTCGCCTGTGTTCCCTGTATCACTGTTGCCTGTATCACTGTTGCCTGTGTCATTGTTGCCCATGTCACTGTTGCCTTTGTCACTGTTCCCTGTGTCACTGTTCCCTGTGTCACTGTTGCCCTGTCACTGTTTCCCGTGTCACTGTTCCCTTTGTCACTGTTCCCTTTGTCACTGTTCCCCGTGTCACTGTTCCCTGTATCACTGTTGCCTTTGTCACTGTTTCCCGTGTCACTGTTGCCTTTGTCACTGTTGCCCTGTCACTGTTGCCTTTGTCACTGTCGCCTGTGTTCCCTGTATCACTGTTGCCTGTGTCATTGTTGCCCATGTCACTGTTGCCTTTGTCACTGTTCCCTGTGTCACTGTTCCCTGTGTCACTGTTGCCCTGTCACTGTTGCCCGTGTCACTGTTGCCTTTGTCACTGTTGCCCTGTCACTGTTGCCCGTGTCACTGTTGCTTTTGTCACTGTTGCTTTTGTCACTGTTGCCTGTGTCACTGTTGCCCGTGTCACTGTTGCTTTTGTCACTGTTGCCTTTGTCACTGTCGCCTGTGTTCCCTGTATCACTGTTGCCTGTATCACTGTTGCCTGTGTCATTGTTGCCCATGTCACTGTTGCCTTTGTCACTGTTGCCTTTGTCACTGTTGCCAGTGTCACTGTTGCCCTGTCACTGTTGCCCATGTCACTGTTGCCTTTGTCACTGTTGCCTTTGTCACTGTTGCCAGTGTCACTGTTGCCCTGTCACTGTTGCCCATGTCACTGTTGCCTTTGTCACTGTTGCCCTGTCACTGTTGCCCGTGTCACTGTTGCTTTTGTCACTGTTGCTTTTGTCACTGTTGCCTGTGTCACTGTTGCCCGTGTCACTGTTGCTTTTGTCACTGTTGCCTTTGTCACTGTCGCCTGTGTTCCCTGTATCACTGTTGCCTGTATCACTGTTGCCTGTGTCATTGTTGCCCATGTCACTGTTGCCTTTGTCACTGTTGCCAGTGTCACTGTTGCCCTGTCACTGTTGCCCATGTCACTGTTGCTTTTGTCACTGTTGCCTTTGTCACTGTTGCCCTGTCACTGTTGCCCGTGTCACTGTTGCTTTTGTCACTGTTGCTTTTGTCACTGTTGCCAGTGTCACTGTTGCCTGTATCACGTTGCCTGTGTCACTGTTCCCTGTATCACTGTTGCCTGTATCACTGTTGCCTGTGTCATTGTTGCCCTGTCACTGTTGCCCGTGTCACTGTTGCCTTTGTCACTGTTGCCCGTGTCACTGTTGCTTTTGTCACTGTTGCTTTTGTCACTGTTGCTTTTGTCACTGTTGCCTGTGTCACTGTTGCCCGTGTCACTGTTGCTTTTGTCACTGTTGCTTTTGTCACTGTTGCCTGTGTCACTGTTGCCTGTATCACGTTGCCTGTGTCACTGTTCCCTGTGTCACTGTTGCCTGTGTCACTGTTGCCCGTGTCACTGTTGCTTTTGTCACTGTTGCCTGTATGCCCTGTATCACTGTTGCCCGTGTCACTGTTGCTTTTGTCACTGTTGCCTGTGTCACTGTTGCCTGTATCACATTGCCTGTGTCACTGTTGCTTTTGTCACTGTTGCCTGTATCACTGTTGCCTGTGTCACTGTTGCCAGTGTCACTGTTGCTTTTGTCACTGTTGCCTGTGTCACTGTTGCCTGTATCACATTGCCTGTGTCACTGTTCCCTGTGTCACTGTTGCCTGTGTCACTGTTGCCTGTGTCACTGTTGCCTGTGTTCCCTGTATCACGTTGCCTGTGTCACTGTTCCCTGTGTCACTGTTGCCTGTGTCACTGTTCCCTGTATCACTGTTGCTTTTGTCACTGTTGCCTGTATTCCCTGTATCACTGTTGCCTGTGTCACTGTTGCCCGTGTCACTGTTGCCCGTGTCACTGTTGCCCGTGTCACTGTTGCTTTTGTCACTGTTGCCTGTATGCCCTGTATCACTGTTGCCCGTGTCACTGTTGCTTTTGTCACTGTTGCCTGTGTTCCCTGTATCCCAGTTGACTCATTCCAGAGCTCCTCTGCTTCGTGAAAGGGCACCAACTCAGATGGGTAGGGAAGGGAGTGTGTGTGTGTGTGTGTGTGTGTGTGTGTATGTGTGTATAAAATTATTCCCAGAAAAAAATCTGAATTCCTGTGACTCATTGGTTAGGTCTTTTATTAGCTTCCCATCATTATGATGAGATACCTGAAATATATACACTTATTAACAGAAACTCATGGTTCTAGAGGTTTCGGTCCAAGATCAAACAGTTTGCTAGGAGTGTAAACAAACCACTAAAGTCATGAATGGGCCAAAAGCAGAAAGAGAATCTGAGGTAAAGCCACACAATTCTTAGAACATCCCCACAATTACCTAAAGACCTGCTATCAATCCCTGCTATCAAAACTTCTACCACTGAATAGCACCACCATGAGGATCAAGCTGTTAACACCCAGACCTCTGCCATATAATACATTTAAACTATAGCAAGTTGTAACATCAATCATATCAGGACTTATGTGGGAAGGAAAACTTGTATGTATCTTAAAATAGGAAACCAGAGAGGCTGGGTTATGTCACAGTCAGTAAAGTACCTGCTTTGTAAGCATGAGTTTGATTCCCCAAACCCTAATTAACTACATACAGGAAGAGAGGGAGGGAGGAAGGGAGGAAGGAAGGAAGTAGTAAGGGAGGGAGGGAGGGACGGAGGGAGGGAAGAAGGAAGGAAGGAAGGAAGGAAGGAAGGAAGGAAGGAAGGAAGGAAGGTCTGAGTCAGTGACATAGTTTAGTGGATAAGGTGCTTTCTGACAAGTCTGAAGACCTGAGTTTGATCCTCAGGACCCCCATGGTAGAAGGAGAGAACTGACTCCTAAAAGTTGTCCTCTGATCTCTACACATATGCCATGGCAAACTTACACACACACACACACACACACACACACACACACACTTAATCTATGTGACAATAAAGGCTCCTATCACCCGCCCAGTGAGCAGGGTCAATCCCAAGGACCTACAGAATGGAAGGAGAGAATAGACTCTAACACATGGGCCATACACCATGGCACAGAGCAGGTGGGATAAGACTATCTTAGCATTGGAACTTTAGGGAGATAGAGATATGTGGACCTTGAGTCTCCTTGGCTAGCCTAGGCTACTTGTTGAGTTCTGGCTGGTGAGAGACATTGCCTCACAATAACCAAAGTGAAGCTCCTGGAGGCTCAGAGTCCCAGGTTGTCCTCAGCTGGTGGTCTCCATTCCAGGTGCCATTGCAGGGATCTACCTGTGGGGCCAGAGTGGTCAAAGAGCTGTGGCTTTCTGAGGGGCAGAGCAAGGCTGGCTGCCAGGAGCTATGGCCACAATAGGCCACTTGGGCACAGGGGCGTGGCTAAGAGCCAAGACTGCCTTAGGCTCCAGCAGCTTCCAGCAACAAAAGCTTTGAGAGAGAACTCTCTTCCCCAAGGTGTTACAGCTCTGTAAGACAGACACTCTCAGACAGTCTTTGATGAAATAATTCATGCACTTTATTCATTGTGGGTAGGGTCTTATATACATTTTGGGGTGGGTTGGGGTCTAAAAGCAGATGCTGTCTATGGGCTTAGTCCAAGATGTTAGGGATGCCTCATCTACATGTGGAGGGGCTTCAAGCATTGCTCCTATGTGACTCATTGTCACAGTCCTCTCCATGGGGTGTCATGGTCATGTGTTCCAGGACAGGAACCTGGTCAGGAGTATATTAAACACCTACCATTCTCAGGTATGAGAGATATGAGAATTACTTGGGTTTCAAAATCTGCTAGACCTTACAAAGTTTCCTTTCTGGTGGCATGGTCCACTGCACCACAGCCCTCTGGCTTCCACATACATGTACATACATGTACTTACACCCTTACACATACATGCACCTACACCTTCATATATAGATGTACCTACACCTTTATACACATACATGCATCTACACACATACACACACATGCATACATACATATACACACATACACACATACGCACATACATAAACACACATATATACACATATATACACATACACACATACACACATACATACACACACACACATACATATACACACATACACACACATACACACAGACATACACAGACACAACACATACACATACACCCACATATGCACACACACACAGACACAACACACACACATACACACACATATACACACACATACACAGACACAACACACATACACACACAACACACACATACACACACATATACACACACAACACACACATACGCACACATATACACACATACACAGACACAACACACATACACACACAACACACACATACACACACATATACACACACAACACACACATGCACACACATACACACATATACACACACAACACACACATATACATACATATACACACACAACACACATATACACACATATACATGCATACACACACAACACACACATATACACACACAACACACACAAAAAATACACACATACACACATATACACACACAACACACATATACACACACAATACACATATACACACACAACACGCACATACACACATATACACACATACACACAACACACACATATACACACATATACACACACAACACACACACACACACACACACACACACACACACCACACACACTAGGAACCAGAAGATCCTGGAGATCCATGGTCCTTTCCCAAGGCACAGTCCCAATTATCCCAATGACCACCAAGTAAGGCAATTATTTTTCTCTTTCTTAAGGCAGGATCTCACTGTGTATCCTTGACTAGACTGGCACTCACTATGTAAACTAGGCTGGACTTGTCTACATGTCTGCGTGGATCTTCCTCCCTAGTGCTTGGCACAGGCCTTACTTATTAAAGGCTCAACCACCACTCAGTATGCCACCCAGAGGACCAAGTTTCTAAAAGATGATCCCTGTGAAGATTAACCAGATCCAAGCCACAGTGGCTCTAGAGCTGTTTGTCTCCACCTCAGCTGTCGATGTATGTGGGTTGTTCTGGAAGGACGCAACAGCCATAGGACCAATAGCCGGTAGCACTTCTCCCAGTACTGGGCACTAGTGCCCGCCCACCTTAGTTCCATTTCCTCCTGCTGTGATGAAACAGTTTAACAAAAACAAGTTAAGGAAGAGAAGGTTTATTTTGGCTCACAGTTCAAGAGCACATTCCGTAATGGCGGGGCTGTGGGGACAGCAGAAGCTTGAAGCAGCTGCTCTCAGAAACAGGGAGAGACACGGGCTAGCACCTAACCCTCTCCAGCTGTGCAGCCTGGAGTCCGGGGACAGTCCCATTCACAATGAAGATGGGTCCTCCCGTCTCAATCTCAAGCAGCCCGACCACAGTTATCCATCCATACCATACTCACCCCCTCGAGGCTCAGGGACACCCCCAGAAAGGGGAATGGAAAGTTTGAAAGGACCAGAAGGAATGAATGCCTACAACAGAATGGCATCTGCCTAACATGTCAGGGTCATTGCACACATGAACTCACAGTAACACAAGACCCACACAAGATGAAGCCAGGCGAAACCCCAGCGTGAATTGTGGAGGGCTCACAAAGCCCCATACCTAGCTGAGGAGCTATTCGAAACTGATGGCTCTGCGGGAAAGGAGAGTCAGGTTTTTTTTTCCTATGAACCTGAACACACTGGCAACAGTAGTAAGAGGGCTCCGTGTGGGGAGAGAGGGGGCACATTAAATTGGAAGAGAAAAGTAGTGGTGGAGATAGGGGAAGAGTTGGAGGGAAGAGAACAGGGAAGGGACTTGATCAAAACACATCATCTGCATGAATGAAATCCTTAAATAGTAAAAATTAATTTCAAAACAAACAATGATAGTTCCTCACAGGTATTTTCAGAGACCCCCCCCCCTCAGATAATTCTAAACCATCAAGTTGGTAGTTAATAGTTCCTAGCACAGTGGCATTTGACAATCTCTACTAAACTAAGAGGATCTGTGTGAGGGATAGCTGTAATGCTCAGCTTGACCCAACCTAGAATCTCCTGGGAAGAATCTCAGTGCCAGTGCCTGTACCTGGTTGACCCCACTGTGGACATGGCTATGGAGGAACTGTCTCTATTTAGTGACTGACAGGGCTAGAGAGGGGGCTTAATGGTTAAGAGAGCTTCCTGCTTCTGCAGAGAATTCAGTTCTAACACTCACAGTCTGTAGTCCCCAGTGGCCTGTAAATACAGCCCCAGAGGATCTAATTCCTTCTTCTGTCTTCTACAATACACACACACACACACACACACACACACACACACACCTTTTTGTACCAGTTCTTGGGAGGCAAAGACAGGCAGATCTCTGAGTTCCCAGCCAGCCTGGAACTAACTACAAAGCAAGTTCCAGGACATTCAGGGCTACAAGTTGAAAAACCCTCTCTGGAAAGTAAATAAATAAATTACATTAATTGGTGTGGGAAGACCCAGTCCGCTATAGGTGGCATTGTTCCCTTGGGTTTTGGACTGTATACAAGTGAAGACAACGGGTTAGCAGCAAGCAGGCAAGAAAACATTCCCCTCTGCTCCCACAACTGTGGGGGCTATGCCACTGTGGCTGTGCTATGATGGACTCTAACCTAGAAGTATGAGCTAAAACAAACTCGTTCTCCCCCAGGTTGCTTTCCTTCGGGGTGCTTTATCCCAGCAACAGAAGAGAAGCCAGGACTGTCTGTTATGACCAACCAATGCAGTCATTTGTTACTCTCTTCATTCATTTGCATAAGGGGGACCAAGAGACCTAAGAACTGGCCCATGTGTCACACAGACTAGAATAAATTAGGATGGTACCAAGACTGGAGTATAGTTCTGGGCCCCGTGGGAGCTGGGACTCTCAATGTAAGAACTCTGGGACATGAACACTGGGATAGATTACATGGTGGTAGAGAAAATATAGGGCACAGATAAACACTCAGCCCTGGACGGATAGCGTAAGGCTCTGCTCGCCCCCCAAAGAATTTTTTTCTTCCTGCATCTACCCTTATCTGGTGTGTGTGTGTGTGTGTGTGTGTGTGTGTGTGTGTGTGTGTGTAGTGTGTGTAAAATGTATATGGTATACATGCATGTCTGTATGGGTACATAAAGAACTCAGATGTGTGTGGTATATGTGCTTGTATGTGTGTAGATGCTTAAGAAAGCCAGAGGAGGGCATTCCATGTTCTGTTCTATATTCTCTGCCTTGTTCCCTCGATACAGGGTTTCTTACTGAACCCACAGCTAAGCTGGCAGCCAGCCAGCCTCAGCAACCCTCCTTCCTCCACCCCAACAGCACTGGGATTACAGACATATGTGTTGCCACACATAGCTTTATACATGTGTGTTGCAGATTTGAACTCGGGTCCTGATGCTTGATCAGCAAGTGCTCTTACCCATAAGCCATCTTCTTAGCCCACCGTCATTATCTTGATCACCAATTAGTCCCCAAAGTCAGAGACCTGGATGTTTTTCTCACTCCCTTCTCTCACATCAGACACCCAGTACCATAAACACTCAGAACTCAGAAGAGCACACATCTCTCCCTGTGTCTTCAGCTCTAAGCCAAGTTTCTAAGAAAGCCATTACAGTGATGCTACCAGGTGATCTCTCTGCTGCCAGTGTCTTTCTTTCTGGGCATAGATCCTTTTATCTGAGCCCCCTTCCTCTCTGCTCTAAAATAGAGAAAGAAAAATACAGATTATTATTATTATTATTATTATTATTATTAAAGACTAGAATAGCCTTTCTTCCTTTACATTCTCTGTCTCTCTGTCTCTCCCTCTGTCTCTCTCTGTCTCTCTGTATGTGTGTGTGTGTGTGTGTGTGTGTGTGTGTGTGTGTAGGTGTACATGTATGTGGAAACCAGAAGACAACCTTAGCTGTCATAGGAGCCAAACACCTTATTTTTTGAGATAGGCTCTCTCACTGACAGATAAATAAGGGCTTTTAACACCTGAAGTGGGTGGCGCATGCCCCCTAATCCCAGCACTTGGGAAGCTGAAGTAGGAGGATAAAGAGTTCAAGGCCACACTAGGCTACACAGTGAGCTCTTGTCTCAGACTAGAACACAGGAGCTGAAGAAATGTCACAGTGGTTAAGGCTACTCTTCCAAATACACAAATTCAGCTTCTAGCACCTACATGGCATGGTGACCAGCAGCTAGTTCCGTGGGATTCTACGCCCTCTTGTGGCCTCTACCTGCACAAGGCAAAATATCCATGCACATAAAATATTTTTAATTTTTTCACCCAAATCAATTTCATTAAATTTCAACCTGAACTATAAAAATGAAGATTTGCAATGTGTAAGTCTTTGCATTTCCAAACACCCCTGCCCCATATTACCACCATAATAATTGTGTAAGGCGGCCATGGTATGTACACCTAACACTGAGGCTCTGGGGAGCTTAAGATTTCTCCGTGGTTGGGGCCGGAGAGATAGCAGTGCCCGTAAACTTAGCTAAACCACTTTGTGCTCCCAATGGGTCCCATGTGTGTACCAGCCCAAGATCCTGTCTGGATTCACAAAAGACAGACAGACAGACAGACAGACACACACACACACACACACACACACACACACACACACACACAGAGTTAATTTTACATTTGCCTTGACTAGCTCAATGGCCGGGCGGGCAGTTCTAATCCTCTGCCCGTCTAGCACACATTTCCCTCCAGTACTCCTGGTCCTTCTAAGTCCATGCTTTATCTCTGCTGCCCTGTGACCTCTGGGTAGCCCCTCCCACAGGGCCACATTCCCTTCCGCCTACATTCTGGATGGATTTTCTTCTGCAGCTCTCAGTCTGAACATCCCTCAGACATCTCGGTCTTCCTCCCTTTCTCTCTCCCGGTTCCTAGCCGATGCAAATCTAAAGGTCCTACCTCAGTCTACCTGCCCAACCATTGGCTGTTGGCTCTTTATTGATGGATCAAAAAACCACCTGGGGACAGGGACCTTCAGAATTTGGATGCACAGATTCCTGATTTTGGTGGCTGGATTAATTCAAAGCACTAGAGCCAACCCCCAGTAGCAATGGGTAAGAACACTTGATGATCTGAGTTTAAATCCAGGTCATATGCACCTCTGTCATCCTCCTCTAGGCCAGTGGAGATGATCACACCCTGCCACACATGTTCACATATGTCACACACACACACACACACACACACACACACACATTAAAACAAAAAGGTTACTCAGTTGGTAAAAGGAACCAAGGATAACAATTTGATCCCAAGATTTACATTGTAGAAAGACAGATCCAACTCCCTCTGGGAGAACAGAACCGAGTCCTCCAGTCTCCACGTGTATTACAACACATGTCCATACACATGTTCATGCATGTGCACCGCACACATGCGCAAACACACACACACACAAAATAAATAAATAAATAAATAATAAGCAAGTAGATAAATAAATAAATAAATAAATAAATAAATGTAAGGCTAAAAATATTTAGTGAAAAGCAAAAAGATCTTGTTCAAAGTTAAGCTTACAGAGTCCTTCACAGGAAGTTGGGTGTAACTCCATGACAGCACTTACTGAGCATGCTCAAGACCCTAAGTCCCATCCAACCTAAGAGAAATGCTTAGCTCCGTAAATAAATAGTCAGCATTTGATGTGCACACTGACTGTAGTATTCCTCTAAGTCATCCCTTCTCAAACCATGTGCTTTTTGATAAGTTCAGTATCCTTTACTGGGGGGACTGGAGAGATGGCTCAGTGGCTAAGAGCACTGACTGCTCTTTCAGAGGTTCAATTTCCAGCAACCACATGGTGGGTCACAACCATCTGTAATGGGATCTGATGCCCTCTTTTGGTGTGTCTGGAGACAGTATCTGTACTGGCTGGTTTTGTGTGTCAAGTTGACATAGGCTGGAGTTATCACATAGAAAGGAGCTTCAGCTGGGGAAGTGCCTCCATGAGATCCAGCTATGGGGTATTTTCTCAGTGATCAAGGGGGGAGGGCCCATTGTGGGTGGTGCCATCCCTGGGCTGGTAGTCCTGGGTTCTATAAGAAAGCAAGCTGAGCAAACCAGGGGAAGCAAGCCTCCCTCCATGGCCTCTGCATCAGCTCCTGCTTCCTGACCTGCTTGAGTTCCAGGCTTGACTTCCTTTGGTGATGAACAGCAATGTGGAAGTGTAAGCTGAACAAATCCTTTTCTCCCCAACTTGCTTCCTGCTCATAATGTTTGTGCAGAAATAGAAACCCTGACTACAACAGTATCCTTTGCTGGGCTGGAGAGCACAGGCCTAATCTCACTTCTGCTCATTTATCTGGGGATCATAAATTCAAAGGCAACCTAGCAAGAGACCCTGTAGTCTAGTTCATCTTTGTTGCTATGATTAAAAAACAAACAAATAAACAAACAAACAAACAAACAAAAAACCTTTACCAAAGCAGTGTAGAATAGAAAGAGGATTGTTCTAGTTTTAGTTCATAATTGTAGGTTACAGTCCATCATATCGTTTCCACGGCCAAGACCAGGCATGCTCACTTACTGTTTCAGTTCAGTTTCTATTGCTGTGACAAACACCATGGCCGAGAACAATTTGGGGAGGAAAGCACGTATTCCTTCTTACAATTCCAGTTTACTTCTCATCAATGAAGGAAGAAAACACAGAAACTCAAGCAAGAGCTGAAGTACACTATGGAAGAATGCTGTTTACTGGCTTGCTTTCTGGCTCATGCTCAGCGCAATTGCTTGCACAAATCAGGCTCATGTGCCTAGGGATGGTGCTACTACTCACAGTGGGCTGGGCCCTCCCATACCAATCATCAGTCAAGACAGTCTCTCACAGGTATGACTGCAGGCCAATCCGATCTGGGCGATTCCTCAGTTGAAGCTCCCTCTTCTTAGGTGACTCTAGGTTTTGTCAAATTGATAATAGAAACTAACCAGGACATTTTTTTCCTCCTTGTCCTCATTTCAATTTATCCAGTCTGCCTAGAGAACAGTCATCACTGTGAGCTGGGTCTTCTCACGCCAATTAACTTAAGACAATCCCCACTGACATGCCCGCAGGCCAACCCTGAAGGCCAACCTCACTGAAGCTCTCTTCCCTAGTGATTCTACTAACCCTCACAAGCTTGGGGACTCTGGTAGAAGAATAGGGGGAAGGATTACAGGCCCTGAAAGGGATAGGAACTCCACAAGAAAACCAAAAGTCAACTAGCTCTGGGGGGGGGGGGCTCTCAGAGTCTGAACCACCAACCAAAATGCATACGTGGGCTAGACCTAGGCCTCCCTGCACACATGTAGCAGATGGATGCGCAGCTTGGTTTTCATGTGGGTCTCAAGCAACTGAATCAGGGGCTACCCCAAAAAGTTGCTGCCTGTCTGTGGGATATGTTCGTCTGGCTGAGCTGCCTTGTCTGGCCTCAGTGGGAGAGGATGAGCCTAGCCCTGCAGAGATTCGATATGCCAGGGTGGGGGGAGACCCCACCTGCTCAGAGGAGAAGGGGAGGGGGTAAGGGGAAGGGTTCGGGGATGGGTTGAATGGGAGGGGGGCATTGAGTTGGATGTAAAGTAAATAAATTTTAAAAATTAAAATAAAAAAGAATAAAAATAAATCTACACTTCATAGTAAACATCGGAAATGAAAAGTCATGTAAACAAAAAAACTAGCCATCACACACATGTTTTTTCAATTATTTATTTTTTTATTTATTCACTTCACACCCCAATCATAGCCCCCCTTCCTCCTCTTCTCCCAGTCCCACCCTGACAAATCTCTCCCCCCCATTGCCTCCTTCTCTTCCCCTCGGAGAATGGGTACTCCCCTGCCCTGGGACATCTCGCCCCAGCAGGACTGAGCACTCCTCTCCCACTGAGGCCCGACCAGGCCGTCCAGTTAGAAGAGGGACCCCAATAGCAGGCAACAGAGTCAGAGACAGCCCTCGCTCCAAGTGTTAGGGGCAGACATGAAGACAAGCTGCACATCTGCTGCAAATGGTCACACCTATCTTAAAAGAAACAAAAGGTAAAATAAGTAATGGCATGTAGGTCAGTGGTAGAGTGTGCGCTAGCGGGCCACACTGCATTCGGTCCCCAGCACCGAAACAGAACGCTAAGTGCCCCTACTCAAACATGGTTGGGTTTAGTTTTCTTTATTTGTATGTGTGTTGGTGTGTTGGTGTGTGTGTTAGTGTGTGTGTTGATGTGTGTGTGTTGGTGTGTGTGTGTGTGTTGATGTGTTGGTGTGTTGGTGTGTGTTGTTGGTGTGTGTGTTGGTGTGTATGTTGGTGTGTGTTGTTGGTGTGTGTGTTGGTGTGTGTGTGTGTGTTGGTGTGTGTGTATGTTGGTGTGTGTGTTGGTATGTGTGTGTTGGTGTGTGTGTTGGTGTATTGGTGTGTGTGTGTTGGTGTGTATGTTAGTGTGCATGTTGGTGTGTGTGTTGATGTGTGTGTGTGTTGGTGTGTATGTTAGTGTGCATGTTGGTGTGTGTGTGTTGGTGTGTGTATATGTTGGTGTGTGTGTTGGTGTGTTGGTGTGTGTGTGTTGGTGTGTTGGTGTGTGTGTGTTGGTGTGTATGTTAGTGTGCATGTTGGTGTGTGTATGTTGGTGTGTGTTGATGTATGTGTTGGTGTGTTGGTGTGTGTATGTGTGTTGGTGTGTGTGTCGGGGTGTGTGTTGGGGTGTGTATTGGTGTGTGTTGATGTATGTGTTGGTGTGTTGGTGTGTGTATGTGTGTTGGTGTATGTGTTGGTATGTGTGTTGGTGTGTGTGTTGGGGTGCGTGTTGATGCTTGTCAGTGTGTGTGTGTGCGTGTATGTGTTGGCATGTGCATGTGTTCACAGATGTAAATCCAGGTTTGATGGTGGGTGTCTTCCTCAATCACATATACCTTATACAATGAGGTTATACAACCCCTTATCTTGCTGAACCTGGAACTAGCCATCTTGCTCTGGGGACTTCCTGTCTCTGCCTCCCATACACTGGGATTATAGTGGGGCTGCCCCACACACATACCCTGCTTTCAGGTGGATTCTGAGAGTCTGAACTCTGGTTTTCATGCTGTGCCTCCTCACAACTTCCCTGTGTACTTGTTTCTGTAAGGCAGGGTCTCCTGTAGCCCAGGCTAGTCTCAAACTCACTAACCAAAGATGACTTTGAAAATCTAATCTTCCTGCATGTCTCTGGTGCTGAGATTCTAGGCATGTACCACCAGGTAGAGCTTCTGTGTATATATGTGGTTGTTGATACATAGTCTCATATGAGCCACCACACCTGGCTTGACTTTAGGTTTGTATAAACATGTCTGGGTATGTGTGGATGTGCCTCCATGTCAGAGGCCAAAGTTGAAGATATTTCTCAATTTTCTCCATCTTATGTCTTGAGACAGGGTCTGTCACTGAAACCAAAGCTCATGCATTTGGGGAGTTGATGGTTGCCTAAAGATCCTTCATCCCTGCCCTCCCCAGTGGATGGGTTACAGAAGGGAGCCACCACACCTTGACTTTTACGTGGGTGTTGGGAATCAAATTAGGTTCTCATCCTTGTTGGGAGAACACTTTACCTACTAGGCTGTCTCCACAGCCCTGATTTTGGACTTTTCCAAGTTGGGAATATTTATGTAAACCTAATAAGATAATTTGGGAATGAAACCTTATCTAAATGTGGGATTCACTGATGTTTCATGTATACTTAATACGCATGGCTTGAAGCATTTCATATGTTACTCTTCATCTATATTTGTGGATGATGATGATGATGATAATGATGATGATGATGATGATGATGATGTGTGTGTGTGTGTGTGTGTGTGTGTGTGTGTGTGTCTGTCATGGGGGGGATGGGGTACTTTTTAAACTAAGTCTTTTATGTAGAGGTTTGTGCACATGAGTGCAGTAACTACAGAGGCCAGCAGGGGGCGCGACAGATCGCCTGAAGCTGAAGTCAACTGTACATTACCTGCAGTTGTATTCCAGTGCCAAATGGGTGATGGGAACAGAATCACCCTCCTCGACAGCAATGCTTGCTTTGCACTGCTGAGCTGCCTCTCCAGCCTGTTTTGTCTTAATTTTTTTCGTGTTATTTTTATTTATTTTGCTCCAGTGCCACTGCACTTGTGGTTTTCAGGGATTGAACTCATGTCGTTGGGCTATGGAAGCAAATGCTTTGACCTGGTGAACCATTTTTCTGGTGCCTGATCACTGCATTTTGATTGTTATCTGTCACATGTGGAACTTTCCACTTGCATTATCATGTCAGGGCTCAACCTTTTTTGGAGCCTGCAGACTTTAGGTTCGCAAATCTTCTGCCTTGATTGCTGTTTGTTTGAAACTAAGACACTCTTGCATGGCAAAATAGGAATAAAAACACTGTGTAGTTGAAGTTGCTTCGGTGAGCTATCTCTTCCTAAGAGCTAAATAAATAACTATTTACATTTTTAAAATGAAAGCCTGCTGGGCGGGCAGTGGTGGTGCACACCTTTAACCCCAGCACTTGGGAGGCAGAGGCAGGCATATTTTTGAGTTTGAGGCCAGCCTTGTCTACAGAGTGAGTTCCAGGACATCCAGGGCTACACAGAGAAACCTTGTCTCGGAAAAAAAAATAAAAACAAACAAAAAATAATAATAAAATAAAATAAAAGCCCATCTGCCTGTGACTTGGGAAACAGAGACAGGAGAATCCCAAGTTTGAAGCTAGCCTGTCCTCGAACAATACCCACGCATTGTAGGTGTTTCTACAACAGAGGTTGGGTCAACTCCCTAGAGTCCCCCCAGGAGGTGCTGCGGGGTGTGACTCAGTCCTAGAAGATTTGTTAGCATGCTCAAGGATTTGGGTCCCACCCACTACAGAAAATAAAGTGTGTCCATGTAGAAGACGAGCCTGTGCGTGGCAGCCCAGGGGCACTAGCGATGCTGTGCCTCTGCTTTGCACTCAGCAGAAATTTAGTGGGGGTGGGGCCAACCCAGGACTCCCTGAGTCTGTGGAGCAGGAGCAGAGTAACTCTGCTTGCGGGGTGTCAGGCCTGTGACAGTGTTTACCTAGATCTCTGGGAAGGCCCCCAGTGAACCGGCCCCCTCTGTTCTCACCCAGGGAAATGAGTCTGAAAAAGTGTTCAGAGGTCGGGCTATCCCTCCTTCCAGCGTGCCTGCTGGCTAGAGAGCTGGGACAGGCTGTGCTTTAGTTTCCCAGAACCCTCCTCCCAAGCCCTGGCCTGTCTCCCACCTCTGCCTGGGATGAGAGAGGCCAGACCCTGGAAAAGGAGGGGCCGAGCACCAACCCAGAGCTCGTCCTGACGTGTTTATATTGACGGGAAGATGAAAAGCAGAGATACAAAGAAACCTTGTGGGGACGTAACGGTGAGAGACGGGTGTCCGTGCACGAGAGGTTGTCCATGCATCAGGAGCAGGAGTGGAGCAATCCAGGGGACGGGCAGGATCTGAAACGAGACTGCAAGCAAAGCCCTAGGAGAGCGAGGGCAGGGTCACTGCGGTCCAGCCACGTCCACTCTGTGACCGTTTAGAAAGAGGCTGAATGAAACCTAGACGTGGTATTTAAGAACAGAGGGAGGGAGAGTGGGCTGGGGAGACGGCTCAGTTTTAAAGCACTTTCTGAGCAAATGTAAAGACCAGAGTCCAGATCCTCAGGATCCACATTAAAAAGTCAGGCATGGTGGTGTACATGCGCAGCTCCAGCCTTTGGGGTGGGGGTACAAAGAGGGAAATCACAGGGCTTACTGCCAAACCAGTGAAACATAAGCTCAGTGAGTGACCCTGTGTTACTACACACACACACACACACACACACACACACACACACACACACTGCTAGCTTAGTGATAGAATGCTCAGCTACCCCCCTTGAAACTCAGAGAACCGCTATGAGAGGTAGCAATTTTGCTTCTTGGTATATACATAAAAGAACTGAAAGGAAGGCCAGCAAGATGGCTCAGTAGGTAAGGGGGCTTGCCACCAAACCTCGACGACCTGAGTTCTACTCCCAGGATTCACATGGTAAAAGGAGAGAGCTGTCCTCTGATGTAGAAACAAATGTGTGTCTGTGTCTGTGTCTGTGTCTGTGTCTGTGTGTGTGAGAGAGAGGGGGGAGGGAGAGAGAGAGAGAGAGAGAGAGAGAGAGAGAGAGAGAGAGAAGGAGAAGGAGGAGGAGGAGGAGGAGGAGGAGGAGGAGAAGGGAGGAAGGGAGGGAAAGAGAGAGAGAATTATTGAGAGTGGGGCCGGTTGGGAAGCTGCAAGACTGTAGCCCCAGCACAGGACCCAGTAGCAGGAGTTTGCATGTTTGAGGCTAGTGAGCTCCCATCACCCAGAGCAGTCCGGCAGAGCCCTGTCTGAGAAGCAAAGCAAACAAAAAACACTGAACGCAGATCACAAATAGATACCCGCATGATTCTTTCCTTAGCAGTGACTCACAATAGCCAAAAGACAAATAAACAGAATGTCATCTGGGCTGCGGGGATGACTCGGTTGGTAAAGTCCTTGCTGTGCAAGTTTTAGGGCCTGAGTTCATATACCAGGAGCCTGCGCAAGACAGGATAGCCTGGAGCTAGTTGCAGCACAAGCTGATAACCCGGTGTTGGAGGGGAGACACAGATCGATCCCCGTGGCTCACTGGCCAACCAACATGGACAAATGGGTGCGTTTTGGGCCTCTGACAGACCTCGTCTCAAAAACCAAGGTGGATGGTAGCTGCAATGGCTATTTTTGATTGTTAAATCGACACAACATAGAAGTGTCTGGGAATAAAGTCCCCATAAAGGATTGTCTACAGTGGGTTAGCCTGTGGGCATGTCCTGCTTCTCCTGATCATAGTCACTGAAAAAGAAAGGCTCTACTGACTGTGGGTGACACCATTTTCCACAACCTGGGACTCTAAGCCGAATAAGCTCTTTCTCCCTAAAGTTGATTTAGACACATAGTATTAGACATTTGGTATTTTATCACAGCAACAAGACCCTGAGGAAAGCTGCCCAAAGTTGACCCTGACCTTTACATGCATATACACTATGCACTGTACCTCCACATAGCAGTACACACACACACACACACAGAGACACACACACATGCATGTGCACACACATGTACACACACACATACACACTCACACATGTGCACACATACACACTCATATACACACACATACACACACGCACACACATTCACACAAACACACATGCACACACACACGTACACACACATACACACTCACACATATGCACAATACACACTCACTCATATACACACTCACACACACACATGCACACACATTCACACAAACACACATGCACACACACATTCACACACACACATACACACACAGACACACACACACACACACACGCACACAGACACAGACACAGACACACATACATACACACATGAGTGAAATGGAGCCTATGCATACAGCGACATGATCTGTGGCTCTAACTAAGAAGCATAGAGATCCAGTATGGCCGCCTTTGGGTAAAATGAGACCTTGAATCCCAGGCTAGGCATATATCTTAGTCACTCTTCTATTGCTGTGAAGAGAAACCATGACCAAGGAAACTCTTATAAGAGAAAGCATTTAACTGGAGGCTTATTCACAGTCTCAGAGGTTTAGTCCCTTGCCATCCAGCAACATGTAGGCAGGTAGCTGGGAACTACACCACAAAATGGAGGGAGGGAGGGAGGAAGAGAGGGAGGGAAGGAGAGAGAGAGAGAGAGAGAGAGAGAGAGAGAGAGAGAGAGAAACAAGGCCACACCTCCTAATCCTTTTAATCCTTTCAAATAATGCCACTCCCTGGTGACTAACAGTTAAACATGTGACCCAGTGGGGGTATTCTTATTCAAACCACCATGACCCACTCTCCATACTTACGTCCATATTTATAGCAACATGTATTCAGTCCAATTTCAAAAGTCTCCATAGTCTATCACAGTCTCAACATTGTTTAAAAGTCCAAAGTCTCTTCCGAGACGTTTGACTGAAACCAAAAAGCATCACATTCTTCCAATATACCATGCCACAGAGTATACATTACCATTCCAAAAAGTGGTCATAGTGAAGAAATGGTGGACCAAGAAAGACTGGAAAACCTTTCTTACTCAAACCACCACAGCATACCCCTGGGGAGATGAGTTCCCATTGGACTGGAGGAAGGTAAGCCCATCTGAGTGGGGACTTGAGTCCAGGAGACCTCACCTCTGCTTCCCCTTAACCAGCACCCTCTTTCCCAACCTACAGGAGGATGGTTTTCTGAGGCACTTCAGCGAGAGCACAGAAGACCTCAGCTTGGATATGGGAGCCCTTCAGGGCAGCGAGTACCTCCGGGATCTAGGCTTAGGGGTCCCTTCTGACCTCCATCAGTCTGGAGTGGTTATGGAGCCTGAGATCCCCAGAAAAGAAGCCAGAAGAGAGTCCTTCCACACAAGCTGCAAAGGAACTTCAGCCCCACCACAGAGGCCCAGCTGGGAGAGGCCCCGGAGCTGCTCGGAGAGCTGTGGAAGGTCAGCCCCACCACTGCCTGCCTGCCAGGCGTCACGAGGAAGGGCTCTGGGAGCCTGCAGCCGGTTCTCAGGACACACTCCTGACCTGACTGCTGTTCAGTTGTGTGACTTTTAATGAGGAGATACAAGCATCTCTTCACCGCAGCGAGGGCACCAGTAATAGACCAAAGAAATTACCCCTTCCAAGTCCAGCCCAGTGAACCAGTTTCACTGGAGTTTACTTACAAGTGTTTGGGTGAGGGATTACTTGCATGAATGTAGATAACTCAGAAGCAGCTACATCATGAAAACCAACTCTGACTCACAAAAGCTGCAGGGTTGGGGCTTGCTGTACAGCTTGCAGTCAGCTCCACTGAAGAGTCTCTTCTCCCCCAGAAACTGTGCACAAACTCATATAATCTCAAGTTCTTGAGCTTTCTCGTGAGTTTCTGAGGGTTCCTCTTCCCTCCAAATGCAAAGTTTCATTTGAGAAAAAGCATGTGTGAACATGTATGTGCAGGGTCCTGCACACACACACACACACACACACACACACATACAACATAGAGCCACTGGTGTGTCTGTGCTGCTAGAAGCAGCCCAGATATGTACTCTCACAAGCACATGTGTTTGTATATGTAGTACACATGGAAACTACCTGCTTCCCACTCACCCTGTTAAACCCACACGTAACGGCCTATAAGCAGTGGGGTGCCTACACAGTTTGCCCACCACCTGCATGCTACAGACTCCCCGAGTGATCAAAACAGATGAGTACTCATCTCCCTGCACAGACAGTAACAGCACCGAAGCAGAGGGGCTTCAGTCACCTCCATCCCTCATGGTGTGCCTCAGCTCCTCCCAAGAAGGCTCATGGTGTAGCTTAAAGGTACACGCTTCCCTAGCAAGTGTGAGGTTTGGGGTTTCACCCTCGACATTGAAGAGTGGGGAAAGGGAGGGAGGAACGGAGGGAGGGAGGGGAAGAAGTAAAGGAAGGAAGGAAATTCCCAGAGAAAGAGGCTGGGAGGATCTCCCTGAAGTTACAGACTTCTTGTGTTGGGAGGCTTGGGCCCCTCGGTGTGGCCCACCCCTCTCCCTGACCTGGAATCATCTCTGTGAGTTAACTCCTTCCTCTATGTGCCTAAGCCCATGGCCAGGCGGATACTAACCACTAACGCTTCAATATCTGCTCTTCCCCCAGGCTCAGCCTTGATGCCTCCAGGGTGGACGAGGGGGCCACTCTCCCCCGGACTCTGGCTAGCCTTGCTCTGAATCTGTCTGGAGATGGGCAGAAGACTTGGACTCAAGAATGCTTACCTGTCAGTGAGACACCAGCACCCTCAAGCAAGGTGGGCAGAACCTGCACCAATCCATCCGAGCAGTAGGCACCCCTCTGGGCTTCGATGCTATGGTGGAAGGAGGCACCTACTTCCTGATCTTAGTGAGGGCAGGGAGGAGGGGCTCCCTAATTAGGCCCATGGCTGTGGCATCTCTGGGTCCTGAGATACTATGTGCCACAGTCTGTGTGTGTGTGTGTGTGTGTGTGTGTGTGTGTGTGTGTAAGAGAGAGAGAGATATACTACCACAGAGTGAGTTATAAAGAACAGAAATTTGTTTTAGTTCATGAATCTAAGTCTAAGGTCAAAAGTTGTGTTTGGTGATGACTTTCTTATTGGATGGTCCTTAGAGGTGCAGTGAATCACGAGGCAATGGAGAAGGAGTGTCCATGTCTATTTCTTCAGTGTGTGTGTGTGTGTGTGTGTGTGTGTGTGTGTGTGTGTGTGTGTATGTAAGCATGTAGGGTGGGGAGAGGGTGTGGAAACCAGAGGATGGCCTCTGATGTGATTTTTAAGTGTCATCCACCTTCTTTTGAGACAGTTGCTAAGAAAGCTGGACATGGGCATGGTGTCATGTGTCATTCTCAGCATTTGGGATGCAAAGTCAGGCAGATCTCTGTGAGTTCAAAGCCAGCCTGGTCTACATAGTGAGTTCCAGGATAGCTAGGGCTATATAAAGAGGCTCTATATCAAAAAGAAGGGGGAGGAGGAGGAAGAAGAAAGGGAATGGAAAGGAAAGGAGAAGGGAAGGGGGGAGGGGAAGGAAGGGCAGGGGAGGGGATTGCCACGTAGGCTAGCCAGCAAGCCCCAGGAACCCACCTGCCTCTCCCATCCCCTCCCTAGCACTGAGATTATAAACGCACGTGCCACCTGCCCAGGTTTTTAACCTGCATCCCCATGGCCCTTTATGGACTGAGCGTCTCCACAGTCCTCCGTCTCTTCTGATACGCCTGCCTGGGGCTGGAGAGACGGCTCGGTCAGCAGAGCCCGTCCACGTCTGTTTGGACCCCTAGCTCCCAGTAAAGGTTTGCCATGGCGACACAAGCTTGTAGCCCTGCCAAGGAGCCCTGGGGGTACTAAGCAATCCCTGGAGCCCAGGGCCAGCTGGCCTGACCTGTGTGATGAACTCCAGACTCGGTGACACTCAATGAGAGATTCCGCCTCAAAAACTAGAGCGAAAGACTGAGGAGGAGACTCAGTGGGTAAAGGCAGTTGTCACTGAACCAGATAACCTAAGTTCAGTCCCTCAGCCCAATGGCAGCGGGAAAGAATCACGCCATCCTCTGACCTTCACATGTACACACACACACACACACACACACACACACACTTAATTAAAATTTAAATATAAGATAGAGAGTGAGGTAAGCAACAGTGTTCACCTCTGGCCTCTGCACACATGTGCACATAGCCACAGGAACACATACATGCACACAAACACATAAATGCACTGTGCATGCACATACACATTCCTGAAAGGTTAGAGGGCACAGTGAGGTAGAGGGGTAGGGCAGAGTATAGCTCTCATCCCAGCACTCAGGAGGAAGAGAGAGGAAGCTCTCTATGAGTTTGAGGCCAGCCTGGTCTACACTGTGAGTTGCAGGCAGTCAAGGCTACACAGTGAGATACTGCCACAGAAAAAGATTACAGGTGAGGGACACTGATGTAGGCTCCCTAAAGCCCATGTCTACAGTCAGATGGTCAGATTGCCATTCTGGGGATTTAATTCCTACCTGAGTTTCAGATTGGACAAACCTTAGAAGCATCTGATACTATCCCAGGGCCAAAGTGTCTTCTCTAAGATGGGCATGTTTCTGTCAAAGGAGGATAATGAGACTGGAGAGAGAGTGCCATTGGAAAAGTATCTGCTTTACCAGCACAAGGCTGGGAGTTTGATCCCAAGAGCCTGTGTATAAAAAGCCAGGTGTGGAGCCGGGCGGTGGTGGCGCACGCCTTTAATCCCAGCACTTGGGAGGCAGAGGCAGGCGGATTTCTGAGTTCGAGGCCAGCCTGGTCTACAGAGCTAGTTCCAGGACAGCCAGGGCTATACAGGGAAACCCTGTCTCGAAAAACCAAAAAAAAAAAAAAAAAAAAAACCAGGTGTGGTGGGGCACTCTCGCTCATAATCCCAGCTCTGGGGAGGCGGAGACTCAGAAGATCCCTGGGGCTCACTGGCTGGTCACCCTAGCCTATTTTATAAGTCTCGGTCAGTGAGGAATCTTCGCTAAAACAAAACTGGTAGGTTGTGCTTTGAGGAACGATTCCCACAGTCGTCTTCTGACCTCTACATGCAAGCACACACAGATGTGTCTGCTGGTGGGTATGCACATGTGTTCATACACACACCACGCCAGAGACAGAATCAGGGACAGAGACAGGGACAGAGACAG
The DNA here is from genome assembly GCA_964023405.1 of Apodemus agrarius. NCBI lineage: Eukaryota > Metazoa > Chordata > Mammalia > Rodentia > Muridae > Apodemus > Apodemus agrarius. Next base: position 44,921,800 of record OZ030028.1, read on the forward strand.
ACACAAAGACAGAGAGAGAAGAATCCTAGCCGCAAATGTTACCCGTGGGCTAGGGGAAAGGGAACCTGTCCTCTTATGCTGAAGTCCTAACCAGGCAGAGAGGAGCCCTGCCTGAGGGGGAACTTGCAGTGAGAGGAAAACAGCTTGAGGGCTGCAACTAGGGAGAATGTGTTTCAGACTTGTGATGGCAGCTGATACCTGGGGAATTAATGCTTGTGGTCCCTGCACATGACCAATGGATTTGAGTCCCACAGCCTCAAATATAACTAGGGGTTCTGGGAAAGGGTTGCTGTTGGTGACTGAGTAGAGGGAGCCCCTGATGTAGCTGGAATCTGGAACTGGAGGAGGAGGTATGATACTGGCTGTGTGTACCTGGGGACACAAGGGCAGTCTGTAGCCAGGCTACAAATCCTGTTCCCCCAACAGGAATGCAGCAGCCCTGAGACAAGGCTAAGATCCAAATCAGCACCTGTGTCCTGTGAGGTCAGCTGCGTGCAACTGGCTTCTGGTGCAGATGTGCTCACTCCGCCTGTACAAGGTAGCCGGGCCTGGGGAAGCCTTTCAGGCATACCAAGTGGCTGAGGCAGGGAAGCACTCGCCATGGGTGGAGCCCCAGCTGGGCGACAGGGAAGGCGGGAGCTGACAGGGGGAAGCACAGGGTCACTTGGGCAGGAGGTTGGCAATCCTTTGGGTCCGGAAAGCAGTATCACCTCCAATGTCTGCCATCTACTCTTCTCTAGGATGCCTCTGGCTCTTCACCTCCTTCCCTCTTCTTTCTTCCCTGGGCCTCATTTTCTTCCTCCCTCTCCCTCCCTCCTTCTTGTTTTTCTCCTTCACTCCTTTAATTTTTTTTAAATTTATTTATTGTTATATGTAAGTACACTGTAGCTGTCTTCAGACACACCAGAAGAGGGCATCTGATCTCATTATGGATGGTTGTGAGCCACCATGTAGTTGCTGGGATTTGAACTGAGGACCTTCGGAAGAGCAGTCGGTGCTCTTAACCACTGAGCCATCTCACCAGCCCCTTTAAATTTTTTATAATTGTTATTAATATATGTAGTGGTAATTTCATCTATACTGCTTTGTACTCCCTATGTGCACATCCACCCAAGAGCTATCTGGATTCACAAATAAAAGACACACACACACACACACACACACACACACACACACATCAGTTAATTTTAAATGTGCGTTGACTAGCTCAAAGGCAGGGCAGTTCTAATCCTTCCCGCAGCTAGCACACAATTCCCTCCAGTATGCTTGGTTTAACACCCTCTAATTCTATATTTTATCTTTGTTGCCCTGGCTCCTGTGGGGCAATCCCCTGGTCTTTGCTGCCCAAGAGGCTTCTGGGCAGCCCTTCCAGGGGCCATATTCCTTCTCACCTACACTTCAGATGATTTTCCTTCTTTGGCTCAAATCTGATCTGTCTCCCTCCAAATCATGGTGATTCTCCTCGTTCCTCTCTCCCAGTCCCTAACCAGTGCAAATCTAAAGGTCCTGACTCAGTCTACCTGCCCAGCCATCGGCCGCTGGCTCTTTATTGATCAATCAAAACCCAGTTGAGGACAATGGACCTTCAGTGTTTGGACAGGCGGATTCCTGATTTTGTGGGCTGGATTAATTCAAAGCATTAGAGCCAATCCCCAACAAATGTGAGTGGTGGCATGTTGAGAGGGGCATCCACATGTCATAACATACATGTGGAGGTCAGAGGGCAGGAGTTGGTTCTCTCCTTCCACTGTGTGGATCCAGGGAATTGAACTGGCAGCAGCATCCTTGGGAGCAACACCTCTACTTGCTGAGCCATCTTCAGCACTCCCCTCCTTCCCTCCCCTGTCCCGTCTCTCTCTCTCTTTATTTCCTTTCTTGGTCTCTGAATCTCTACCAAAGACCACACTTCTGTATTCTCACTCAAACCGTTGTCATACAAATCCAACCTGCTATTTTGAAAGGGTCTGAGCCTCTCTGGCTTTCCTCAGTGAGAAGGCACAGTGAGCGTAGCTCCTGAGTGCTCCTGGGAGAGCCTCCGCGTTTGCCCAGACACACTACAATGATGGTGTAGTCCCTGGTCCGAGGCTTCCTGTCTCTCCTCCCTGACAGACTGCTAGTGTTATACGAGAAGCTTCTGATCACTTGCAGGCTGGAGGTGGGCAGGTGTAGAGTTGGATCCTTGCTCATTCCTGTGCCCCCCTATGTGGGGGGGCTGCTTCTAGGCCTTGAACCCCCGGTGCTGGAGTGTCTGGAAAAGGACCACGTGGAGCCAGACCACGTGTGAGTGTCTGTCCCACAACAGATGGGGGTGCCCCAGGGGATCTGCTAGGGGGAGGTGGGTAGAGTCTGCCCCACAGCAGGCAGGAGTGCCAGCAGAGAGGCTAGAGGGAGGTGGCAGAGGCTGGAGCCAGGGGGTGCAACATGCTGTCTGTAAGCGACCATGGCTGGGGCTCATTTGATAGAGTGATGGTTGGCTCCCATCCCTCTGACTACATAAACCAGGCACGTGGTAATATCCCACCACTCAGCGGGTGGTGGCAGGAAGATTGGAAGAGCTCAAGGTCATCCTCAGCTAACTGTGAGTAGGAGGTTGGCCTGAAATACATGAGAACTTGATTCCAAAGAACGTTTGTTTTTTATATAGCTCAATCTTGCTTAGACTCACATAATGAGGCCTCTCTCTAAAACAACCTTTGCCTAGAGGAAAGACATCCTGGAATCTTGAGGGCACCCAGTTAGAGTGTGCATGGGAGCCTGGGCCAGGTCAGGTAACCGTGGTCCATGTGTGTGTCCCACCCCTTCCTAGGCTGATAGTGCAACAGGTGCTTCAGGAGCTGAGGCAGTATCATGGGTAAGTGAGAGGGGCAGGCGTGAAAGAGGACAAACATGCTGCAGGTAAGGGAGAAATTCGGGGTATACACATGGGGGGGAAGCAAGCGTAAAGGACAGGTGTCTGCGTCTGTGGCGAGTACACAGTTACAGGATCTGGGAGGAAGAAGGCTGTGATGACACATGCCTGTCACCTCAGCGTTTAGGGGACTGACAAAGCAAGAGGATTCTTGAGTTTAAGGCTAACCTGGGCCATGTAGTGAAACTCTGTCCAAGAAGGAGGGGTCAGAAAATGGGAAGGAGACAGGAGCTAAGAATACAGTGAAGGTGGTAGGGGGAGAGGAGGAAGAAGAGAAGGAAAGAGGAGGGAAATGGTGCTGAAGAGGAGGATGGAGAGATGAAGAAAGGAAACCCAGTGGAGACCGAGTCAAACAAGAAAGGAACTGACAGCGCTCACATGGTTTGTCCAAGGCACAGTACTGCTGCCCTCTGCTGGACAGCTGCTGTAGTGACAGCCCACAGTCTGGTGGGCCCCTGGGATGCACCTGTACTTAAAGCCCTGGGGATGCAGAAATGAAGGCCACGGGTTGAGTTGCCTGCAGACCTACATGTCTGTCCCACTCTCCTCCTACAGGGCCCGTCAGCGAGCTCACATGCCCGTCAGCCCTGGAGGAGTCCACTCCAACCTCACCTGGTTTGAGTTCCTGTCTGAGTAAGCACACACTGCTATAGCAGAGCCTTTAGGCAAAGTCCTCTAAGAGCTGACTTCACCTAGAGAACAAAGACAGGATAATCACGGGTTCAAGGACTGCCTGGGCTGCATAGCGAGGGGAGGGAAAGTGAAAGGAGAGGAAAAAGAAACCCGGGGAAGAAGAGATGGGGAACGGGGAACCAAAGATGGGATCACATTAGGGGGAAACATATTCCTGGGGCACCTTCCAGAGTTGCCTCAGAAGGACCTGAAGCCTTTGCTCGCCCACTTCCTACTACCCAGGAGTGAGGATGGTGCCTGCAAGAGCGACAAGCCCGACAAGAGCACCAGAGTGAAGCGCAGCCTGAGCTCCCTTCGCAGCAGGGTCACGAGGCAGAAGGAGAAGGTGAGCGGGCGGGCTGGCGGGCCGGCTGGAGCTTGGGGGCTCGCTCTTCCTTTCCTGCTCCGCTCGGGAACCCCGGGATCCAAGCCAGGACTTGATAAATGTAGGTAGAGGGCATAAAAGCACCAGCCTCTGCGGGAGGTATCCTAAGACCCATCATTTTCTCGTGCAGGGGAAGAGCCTAGCACATCTAAAAGACAAGATTCAGGACAGTCCGGGGAAGCGGGAGTGCGCCAATGGGCACCAGCTGGTGCGAGGAACCTTCTCGGGCCACTCCAGCTGTCCTCTGTGCGGGGAACCTTTGCTGAGCTCAGGTGAGTCCCAGCCCCATCGGCCCACCCAATGCGGGTGTCGGCCTTCTCTCTTCATAATGTCCCCCATTCTCCTGTACACCCTGGCACCGTTCGTTCGCTCCAGTGTGAGCAACCTGGAAAGAGCCAGAGGGGCCGGTCAGTCACTGAAGACGGTGGCCAAGCTCTCTGTCTCAGCTTTGGCCTTGGTAAAAAAATCCAGCAGGATCTGGACTCAGGCAGGGTATTTATCAGATGTGGTGACAAAGTATCCTGTATTTCCTGGCTAAAAATCTCAGAACTGTGTTTTGTCATAGCACTGGGGCCTGGCTGGCCAAGGTCAAGTTATGGACGGGTGTCGGGTTTCTCCACGTCCTTCTCCCAGATCTGGTAGCTCTCCACCCTCGAGGCAGCACCATCTTACAGAGTTCTTGTGTGCACACTGGAATCCCAAACTCTCTTTTCTCTCTTTCCTTTTCTTTTTTCTTTCTTTCTTTTTTCTCCTTTTCCTTCCACTGTGTGTGTGCTTGTTCATGTGTGCACCAGAAGACAGCCTCAGCAGTGTTTCATGTGTGCTTTGTGTGCAGGTACATCTACGTACATACATACATGCACACATGTCCACATGCATGTGGAGGCTGGAGATTGATTCTGGGTATCTGCCTCTGTCACTCTCCACATCACTTTTTGAGACAAGGTTTTCACAGACCCTGCCTGCAAGCCCCAGGAATCCTCCTGCCTCCGACTCCTGGGCCCTCATGCTCGGCTTGTTGTATATTATTTTTATGTGGGGTCTGCAGGATTGAACTTATGTCCCCGTGCTTCCAGGGAAAGCACTTTTTCCGACGTGTCACCACGCCGGCCTTCAGTCTCCTTCCCATTAAGGCCCATCATCGTGTTGGAGTAGGGGCTCGGCCTGGTCCATTATGAAGCTCATTGTGGGTTAAGACTAATCAAGGGCAGATTCCCAAACAAGATCTTAATCTTTATTTCAGTTACATTTTATTTATTTTTATTTCCTGTGTGAATGTGCATGTGGACTTGGAGGTCAGATCCCTTCCCCCACCATGTGGGTACTGGGGATAGAATTCAGGTTATCAGTCCTTTTCTGACCCATGGTCCTATTCTGCAGTAAGGGAAGGGATGGGGCTATAATGCTGTAAGAGAGAAGAGATAGTTCAACCCATAGCGTGGAGTTTCCTCCCTCCTGGAGCTGTCCACAACTGCTGGGCTGGGCTGGGCTGGACTAGGCTGGGCTAGGCTGGGCTAGGCTGGGCTAGACTGGGCTGGCTTAAGTCTGTACTGGAATCCCTGGAGAGAGAGAGAGAGAGAGAGAGAGAGAGAGAGAGAGAGAGAGGACTCTGATTGTCACTGGGATTTAGAACATCTCCCTTTTAAAATCAAGCCCAAGCCGGGCGTGGTGGCGCACGCCTGTAATCCCAGCACTTGGGAGGCAGAGGCAGGCGGATTTCTGAGTTCGAGGCCAGCCTGGTCTACAGAGTGAGTTCCAGGACAGCCAGGACTATACAGAGAAACCCTGTCTCGAAAAACCAGAAAAAAAATAAAATAAAATAAAATAAAATCAAGCCCAAGCCGGGTGGTGGTGGCGCACGCCTGTAATCCTAGCACTCTGAAAAGCAGAGGCAGGCGGATTTCTGAGTTCGAGGCCAGCCTGGTCTACAGAGTGAGTTCCAGGACAGCCAGGGCTATACAGAGAAACCCTGTCTCTAAAAAACCAAATCAAAAAAAAAAAAAAAAAGAAAGAAAGAAAGAAAGAAAGAAAGAAAGAAGTCCAGCCCAATTTTGAGGATAATTAAAGAGAAGATGGTATGGTGATTGCTTCTTTAAAGACATGCACGTGGTGTTGAAGATGCAACTCAGCTGGCTGGGCATTCTCCTAGCTCGCATAAAGCTCTGGGCGCCACCTTCAGCACAGGCGGTACGGGCCTGTGATCCCAGAGCTCAGGAGGTGGAGGCAGGAGGATCAGAAGCTCAGACCCATAGTAGGTTAGATAGCAAATTCAAGCTTGGATCCATGAGATCCTATCGTGCTATCGTGTGTGTGTGTGTGTGTGTGTGTGTGTGTGTGTGTATGCACAATGTGCCCATGCTTGTACACATTAGTAGCAAGAAGTCAAACTACAGAGTATTTACAAGCAAGACTCAGGCAGGTTCAAGGTTCAACTGAAGGACCTCAGCACTGTTGGCCTTTGAGGCCAATCAATCCTAGAATGACCCTGACCCACTAGGCACTAATAGCACCTGCCTAGTCTAAAGTCATGACAAAATGTCTCCAGACATTATCAAATGTCTCTTGTTGGTGTGGGGTGGCCCCAGGTAACACCCAGTTATCTAAGACTGCCAGAAGACCCTAGGGAATGCATAGTCCTTGATGTAAGCACAGACGTGGCACCTCCCAGACACTGAGTGGCAGGCTTTTCTTCACCACCCTGTACCCACCCCTTTTTTGTCAAAGTGTCATTTTGCAAGTTCAAGGACTATGGGACATTCTGCCTATGGCTACTGCTGTTTATTGTAATGGTGACTGGACACAAGAGACATGACACATTAGGCCAGTATTCTACAGCTGGGCCATGCCCCCTCCGCTCACTGGGGGATTCCAGGCAGAGGCTCTACCACTGAGCCACACCTCCAGCCTGAATTTTACTTCTTGAGGCAGAGTGTCTTCTTTTGAGACAGTGTTTCTCTGTGTAGCCTTGGCTGTCCTAAAACTGGGGTGTGTGTGTGTGTGTGTGTGTGTGTGTGTTAGAATAGAGACAGTTTATTAAAAAACAAAAAGACACTCCTAAGCAAGGGACAAGACTGAGGCTTAAAAGCGAGCAGTAGGTGGGCTGAGAAATCTGTTGTGCTTGTCACACTCTGTCCACTAGCTTTGAGGATTTTTGCTGTGACAGTTTTGCTTTGTGTTCTTTTCCCGTTTTTGTTTCTATGTGTTTGTGCATGTAGCGTATACTTGTGTGTGTATACGTGGCTGTATGTGTGCGGGCACATATGTGTATGAGTGTGTATACCTATGTGCACGTGCATGCAGAGGGCTGACGTTGACGTAATGACAGGCTCTGCCAAGTGCAAAGTTCCAAAGTCCCAGTTGCCTGGAGGAACTAGCTCTTGACGAAGCTCCGCCCCCTTCCGGGCCCCGCCCCCTCTAGGGACGGCCTACTCATGCGCAGCTTGGTCTCGCACTGCACACCGCTTCCGGCTCCTAGGAGGCCGGGCGGAGGCTACGAGAGCTACCCGGGAGCCAGCAGGGCGGAGAGCGGCCTGTGAGGGACCCCGCGGAGGTGAGGGGGCGCGGCGACTTCCGTGGCGTAGGGGCCGGGGTCGCGGACTCTTTGGAAACTCCCTGGTACACAACATCCTTCCAAAGGTGCCTCAGGGCTGTGCACGCCTCCTATACTGGTGACCTCTTCCATACAAGTGGGGCTCCAAGTGGAGAATGTGGGGTACAGTGATGCAGACCATACCCAGTCACCCCGTCCCTGCGCCGTGGACGCTGTAGCCACCTTTCCTGGAAAGGAGAGAAAAAAGCCACTCAACTGCACGTAGCGTTTTGTTCCTGGCTTGGAGATACTAGGGTCAAGGGTGGAGTGTCCCCCACAGCGATCTCTTGCACCACTTTAGGCCCTCCGGAAATCTTGACACCCTTCTTGCGAGTTTAGGGTGCAACACCGTGCAAACTGGGTGTGTTTTGGTTTTTGCTTTCTGGATTCCTTCTAGGCGGAGAATTAAACAGGTGCGTTACAGCTTTGATTGCTCCCAGGCAAACTGAGCGTTTTGTTGTTGCTGTCCTCTCCTTATCTTCTTTTGAAGTTACCAGTAGCTCGGTGAAAGAAAGGGCTGGCCAAGGTGGGGGGACGGCGGGGGGCGGGGCAGTTTCTCGAAGGTTTTCACCCTCCGTCTTTACTCGGGGCAACAGGACCTGGAGCTGACGTCCAAGGCCCCTTTCCATTTCTTGCTGGGATCTTGCACACAGCAAGTACGGGCGATTTGAAGATTGAAGGGGTTGGGTTTTGGTGTTTTGTTTTGCTATGGATGAATGATTAGCCTTTGAACTGGGTGGAGAGAAATCTTGAGTGTCACATCAGACCTGAGCTTCTGGTCCCATTTCTATCATATGGGCCATGTAACATCACCAAGCCTCAGTCTCTTCTTTGTCAAAATGAGAATGAGAGCTTGGTGTGGGTTCAGTGAGGTAACACGGGAAAGGCATGTAGCGGAATGTCCGGCATATGGTCGGTACGCAGTGTTACATAACCTGTGGATATGGACCTTCTTCAGACCCAGAGGGTGTTTGAGATGTGAGTGGGTGCAGGAAGCCAGAGGACAGCTCTGTGGAGTGGATTATCTTTCTACCCGAATGTGAGTTCTGGGCTTCGAACCCAGCTCACCAGCTCACCAGGCTTGTACTGTAAGTCCACTGAGTCATCTCTGACCTCCAAGCCTAAATTGTGGGTGGTGTGAGTCTAGGACAATTGGATGTCTTCCTTGTTGGGTCAGGATTTAAACTTGTCCTTGTTTGTTACTCCTGTCCGTCCCCAAGCTATTCTGGAGGAGAGGGACAGTGGCTTCTTAAAAAAAAATTTCATCTTGGTAATATGTTTTATATCAGTTGTTTTCATTTATTTTTATTATGTTGAGGGTCGACAACAGTTCCTTGCACATACTAGGAAACCACCAAGCCACCTCCCCCACCCCTTATTTCAAGTATTTATTACTTTCTGGAGGTCAGGTGGCAACAATGTGATCTGTCTTTCCACCTTTCGCAAAAGACATAGCTAGAGTCTCAACCCTGTCCCAGGCTGGCCTTGAACCCCTCCTCCACTTCTCCAGGGCTGGGCCCCTTTTCCGGTGTCGCAGGTTAGAGGGATCCAGGGGTTCTGTGATTTCTTAAGTTCCTCGGTGAATGGCCCAGGACCTTCTCTATTGAAGTGGCCCACGGCACTTTGTTGCATGGCTGGGTGTAATTTGCATTCTTGTCACACCGGAGCAATTTGGCCACTTACACTGCTTACCACCCCAGGCACCCGGGCTACGGAGAGCGGCTGAGCCTCGCCGTGTTTATCTACCGCGAGTTTAACATAGTTCTGATCGTGTATCCAGGTCTCCTTCATTTCTCCCTTCCTGGGTCATGTTTCCATTTCTTTCAACTCCACCTGTGACTTTTCAGCAATTTTCACCTCCAGCTGCTTTAAATTCTTTAAAGCCCCAGATCCTGTCTAAGACCCGCCCCTCTTGTCTGTCTCGTTCAGCAAACACTTTCTCTGCTCAAAGGGAAGTGGAGCTGGCTGCCTTGTGGAAAACCCTCTTACCAGGTGCAAGACAGTTCAGGGGTAGCTCAGGAGGGACCTGGAGGAGTTTATTTTTAGGGAAGGAATGCAGCCAGTTGAGGGAGGAAAACTTTAAAACAAGGTCCTCCCTGAGAGCGAGAGCTTGGTGCAGGTCAGTCCCTGCTGCCCTTGGGTCTCTCCTTCTCTCTCTTTCTTTCTCATTCAAATCAGGTTGTGAGTAAACCGAATTCAGCTGGTTTCTCTGCTTTTGTGAGTAAATGGAGTCATCCCTTCTGTTAAGTGTGCGCGGTAGGTAGGGCTCTACTGAATGAGGCTCCTTTGGTGGCTTTCTTATCAGCCTGGGTGTGGTAGTGCCAGCCTGTGACCCAACATTCAAGTGGTGGAGGCTAGATGATCAGGGGGAGTTCAAGGGCTTCCTTGGTGCCTGGGAGTTTGAGGCAATCCTGGGCTACCTGAGACCCAGTCTGAAAAATAAACAAACACTGACTTGTATCATATCTTGGAAAAAAAAGTATTCTAAAGGTTTTTTAAAATACTGCAATGGTTATATTTTCAGTGTGTCAGTTCCACTTTTTTTTGTTTTTTGTTTTTTGTTTTGTTTTGTTTTTTTTGTTTTTCCGAGACTGGGTTTCTCTGTGTAGCCCTTGCTGTCCTGGAACTCACTCTGTAGACCAGGCTGGCCTCGAACTCAGAAATCCGCCTGCCTCTGCCTCCCAAGTGCTGGGATTACAGGCTTGCGCCACCACCGCCCGGCCCAGTTCCACTATTTTTACTCTTTAAATGTGACGGTTTCATTGGGATACAGGTCATACACCATGAAATTACCTTACGACTATACCGCTCAGTGATTTTTTATCATTCGGTAGAGCAATTGGGCCTCTCTGGGTATCTTACCGTCCTTATGCGATCCAGGGAAGTGTTCACTGAGGTTTGGGAGGGATGGGGACTTGTGAGCCTGGCTCTGTTCAACTGTGTTTGCCTGACAAGTATGGGCTGTGTGTTCTCTCCTTCTAGCCAGAGGAGAAAGAAGGGCAGGTGGGAAGGTGGAGGGTGGAGATCCTTCTGATTCTGGTAGGAATTTAGAATGGCGATTCTGATGGTCCTGAGGTTAAACCTAGAATTAAGAGTCTGTCCCAGAGAAAGGAGTACCGAGCTGATGCTCTATCAGCGTGTCTGGCAAGGCCGAGGGAGTGGCTGGGGGGGCAGGGCACTGCATAAGCCTGAGGACCTGAGAGCAGGCACTGGTACTAGCCCTTACACTTAAAAAGAGAACCAAGCAGAAGCCAGGAGTGTCCACCCTTCGGCACACCTTTAATCCCAGCACTCTGGGGACAGGGGCATCGCTTGAGTCCTAGGCCAGCTGGGTCTGTACGGTGAATTCAAGGCCTGTGAGGGTTACATGAGACCCTGTATCAAACACAAACAAACAAACAAACAAAAACCTGTACCACCACCTCTTACTTAACCCCAGTGCTGTGGGGGAGATGGAGATAGGCTTGGGCTTGATGGCTCCAGGTGAAGCCCCAGGTTTAGTAAGAGACTCAAGGGAATAAGAGGATGTCAGAGTAGGACACGCGCACCATCCTCCTCTGGCTACTACACCCATGGGCACGGATGCCTGCACACATAGGTGTGCACACACCATATACAAACCCCTCAGAAGTTGGGAGTGCATTTATTGAAAGCTGGGCCCATTCCTCATGAATACCTGTTTCATTGAATATGTAGATCCCTGCTTTTAATTGTTAAATATGGATGACCTAGGTGGGAGTAAAGACTGTGGGGAGGGGTGCTGGGAAGGGGCCTGTGGGATGGGAAAGGTAACAGAACACATAAGATACTGAAAGTGGAAGGGTATAGTGGGAAAGGAAGGGTGGAGATTTACCAGAGTTAAGTATGAAAATGTCATAAAGGAACCTGTTACAGTGTGAGCTATTTTTTAAAAGCTTTTAACTGCATGTATATATAGTGTATATATGGTATGTGAGTATATGCAAAGGGTCAGCAGATGACAGGGACAACTTAAGGAACTGAGTCTCTCCTTCTACCATGTCAGTCCTGGGAATTGAAGTCTGGTTGCCAGGTTTCGCTGCAGGTACCTTTACCCTCTGAGCCCTCTCTCCAGCCCTATAACTTTAAATAAATAAATAAAGCCTGGTCTGGTGGAATAGGGCTACCATTCCAACTACTTGAGAAGCTGAAACAGAAGGATCATAAATTCAAGGCCTTCCTAGGCTACAGGGTAGGTTTGCGGTCACCTTGGGCAACCTAGTGAGACCGTCTCAAAAGTAAATGCAGGGCTCCTGGCGTTGGGGACTATTAGTGGTCAGTGTCTGCCGAATGGCCACAAGGGCCTAGAGCCCTAATGCTACCAAGAGAAAAAAATACACGGTAATACAATCTAGCAAGCAGCACACTATAGTTTCTTTTTTAATCTTTGTTCATTTAAGTGTGTGGGGGGGGGGGAGGTGGGGAGGTGGCTGTCAGGTGGAGGTCAGAGGACAACTTTGTGGAGTAATTATCTCCTGTCATGAAGGTCCCAGGAATCAAAAGTAAGGTCACCAGGTTTGTGCAGTTTTATCTACCAAACCATCTCACGGGCCTCATTTCATTATAAATATAGTTTCTATTAGATGGATGTGTATTGATTTATACAGTCATAAAGTTGAGAAATCATAAGACAAACCATTGCAAGCCAGGGTCCGCAGAAGTTCCTGGGGTTATTCATAAAAGTCCAGTAATGGAGATAAAGGAGATGTCCATGCTGACCTGATGGGTAAATAATGTGTAGTCCGTCCATATGATAAAATAGTACTCAGCAATGAAAATAAAAACCAAGCAAGTTGTGATGTACACGTGGACTTGAGATGTGCAGAGTGGGCTCTTCCCACGGGCGACGGTGGGTCTGTGTTTGTCGGTGGCTGGGGACTGGGGACTAAGTGAGGTGGCAGGTTTCTTTTCAGTGTGATGAAAACATTTTAAAACTGGCGATCGGGACCCTAAAAGGAGCTCATGCCAAGCCTGGCGACCTGAGGTCTTGTTCCGGGACTCGTGAGAGAAGAGCCAACATGTTCTCCTCTGGCATACTGTGGCTCGTGCGCAGACACAAACACGTTAAGTGTAAAATTGATGGCAGCTGTGAATTGAGGACTGAGCGTGTTGGGAGGAAAGGAACTAGAAACGGGCGTGTGTGTGTGTGTGTGTGTACGCGTGTGTGTCAGAGCTCGTTTGAAGTGTGGACCCTTTTTTGCTGCAACATTCACTAACGCGGTCTGTTGGGGTACTCAGGTACTGTGGCTGGCCTCCCGCCTCACTGTATGAATGCCAGGTTACAAATGAGCAGGGTTGGGCGTGGCTTGGGGACCTGCACTCAGATCGTCCGGCACACTTGCCCATCCTGCACCTCACCTTCTGAGCCATCTGCCCAGTCCTGCCTTGTTTTTTGACACTGGTCTGGAACTCACCAGGTAGGCTAGTTTGACCGGCCTGTGCACCGCAGGAAATTCCCCAGTCTTAGCCTCCCTAGTACCAAGGAAGTGCCACAAACATGTGAATTCTAGAGTCAAACTCAGGTCCTTGATGCTTGCGCTACCCACTGAGACATCTCCCCAGCCCCGTGGGATGAACACTTTTTAATTACATGCATTTATTTTACTTCTTGGGTCCACACATGCACTGCCCCAGTGTGTATGTGGAAGTCAGAGCCAGCCAGCAGGAAGTTCTTTCCTTCTAACCATGTGAGTTCCAAGGATCAAACTCAGGTCAGCAAGCTTGGCAGCAAGAACCTTCACCCACTGAGACATCTTGCTGGCCCTGGGACAGAATTCTAAGGAAGAGTTTGAAACTGAATAAGCCGTAAATAAGGTCAAGGGATAATGTTCTGGAGATGCTAAGGAAACAGCCTCTCTGAAGGCTGAAATTGGAAATACTGAGTTCAGGATCTGCCTGGGCTAAATAGTGAATCCCTGTGCACTGGGATAAAGTCAGTTATAGACTTAGATAGTGCCCCATAGAAGAAAGTTAGGAAGCCAGTCCAGTGTGGCAAGGGTTGAGGCAGAGACACGGTGTACCACATACATGTTATAGCCTGGTGGGACAGGAAATCGTCCTTGGGTAAAAATTGCTGGGGTGAGCCTTCAGAGTCCTGATAACTACAACAGTGTGGTTGAGGGCCTTGGGCTGGTCCTTCCAACGTAAACCCAGGTTGTCAGGCTCAGCAGCAATGCCTTCACCAGCCGAGTCATCTTGCTGGCCTGAATGCATTGGTTTGTTTCTCTGTGTGCCTGTATGTAATGTGTGTGCATGTTTTTGTGCATTTGCACATGTGTGCAGGTGTGTATGTATGTGTGGAGGCCAGAGGAGGATGCTGTTCTATCACTCTCTGCCTTACTCCTTAGAAATAGGGTCTCTCACTATGCCTGGACCTGGGTCCCAGGCCTTCTCCTGCCTCAGCCTCCCACACAGCACCAGGGTTACAGGCACGCATAGGCATGCCCAGCCTTTCATATGGGTAACGGAATGTCAACTTAGGCTTGGCACAGCGGGCATGTCCCACTCACTGAGGCATCTTCCAGATCCTCACCTGATTATTTTTTTCGAGACAGGGTTTCTCTGTGTAGTCCTGGCTGTCCTGGAACTCACTCTGTAGACAAGGCTGGCCTCGAACTTAGAAATCTGTCTGCCTCTGCCTCCCAGAGTACTGGGATTACAGGCGTGCGCCACCACCGCCCGGCCCCTCACCTGATTTTGAAACAGGGTTTCTCAGTGAACCCAGAGCTTCCTGATTCAGTAAGGCTAGCTGGATAGTCAGCCCCAGGGATCTTCTGTCTCCACCCCTGGTCTAGGAGTACAACAGGGTAGTTGCTGGGATCTGAACTCAGGTCCTTGTGCTTGCTGGTCACAGTCACCAAGTTCCAGGGATCTTCCTGTCTCTGTATCCCCAGCACTGGAGGCACAGCATAGCTTTTAAAAGGTGTGCCGAGGATCCAGTTCAGATCCTCATCTTTACCAGCTGAGGCATCTCCCCACGCCAGAACCCTTGGCTTCGAGCTCCTCCCAGTGAGCACTGTGAACAGTACTTTCCCGGCATTTTGAAATTCAGGTAGTAGGTTTAGACTCTTAATCCAAGAAGGAAGAGGTGAGAGAGCGTGTTGGAGATAGTTTACTGTAAAGAATCACCGAGGGCCAGCGAGGTGGCTCAGCGGGCAAAGGTGCTTGCTGCTAAGCCTGATGACTTTGCAGATAACTTTAGCACATGGGAGTTAGAGACAGAAGAACCAAGAGGGTCAAGATATCTTCAGCTTCATCATGACTTCAAGGGCCATCCTGTGCTACATGAGAACCTGCTTCAAAAAAATAATAAATAAATGGATACATTGTATCACAGAGTGTCAGATACTCATGTTTGTCCCTGCAGTTTATAATCTTTCCAGCCCGGTGTTTTCAGATATCACCTTACAGGGAGGGGCTGGGAAAGGACTCCGTGGTTAGAGTGTTTGCTGCTCAGGCGTGAGGGCCAGAATCTGATCATCTTCAGACCCAGAACCCACACAAATGCAAGGTTGGCAGAACACCCATGATTCTGGCCTCAGACCGCAGAGAGGAGGGACCCCCTAAGAGCAAATTGACTGTGGAGACACCACACTGGCGAGCCCTGGCTTCTCCTGGGAGATCTGCCTCAGGGAATAATGTGAAGAGTGATTGTGTAGGATCCCACCGTCTACCCCGGCCTCTATGCTTGCTTAGCGTGACACACACCCTTGGACTGGCACCCAGACACACACATGTATCCACATGTATGGAAAACATGAACACACATTCACACCCCCACACACAGACACACATGTGACAAGACTCTAACTCTTTAAAGACAAAGGTGGGGGAAGGCACCGTCCCACCCATCACCCCCTCCCAGGTTGCACCCTGACCTTGATACACAGGCTATGTTAAAATATATTCAAGCTCACACCCTTTCAGCTGTAAAAGGAATGCTAACGAAGTCCCGGGGTTTTTTCCTGCCCTAGGAATCAGCTACTGATTTACCGTTTAACAAATGTAAGTGCAGTTTTACTTATTTTCCTGGTATGGTGTGGAGGTCGGATGGCATCGCAAGACTCAGTTCCCACCGTACAGCATAGGAACCCTGGGCCTGGCGAGCGATCTGAAGTGTCAGGCTTGGCAGCAATCACCCTTACTCACTGAGCCATCCTGCCAGCCCCCTATTTACCTAGATGAACAGTTGGCATTCCTTTTAGCTAGAAGCTTCTTTACACATTTTTAATATTCATTTTTATTTTATGTGTATGAGCGTTTTACTTGGCATGTGCGTGCATATTTGTCCGGGAGCCTGTGGGGTCAGAAGAGGGCATTGGAACCCTGGAACTGGAATTACAGACAGTTGTGAGTCTCCACGTCCATGCTGGGAATTGGACCCAGGTCCTCTGCAGGGACAGCCACTGCTTTTAGCCTCTAAGCTGTTACACTGGCCTTCCTAGGCTCTGGGGAAGTTGAGGTGCTCGAGAACAAAATGCCTGCTCCCCTTTTGCAGGCCTCACCCTCTTTAGCCTAGCTTGGGTGATCGCCCATAGTTAGTTCACTCTGCATTTCCTTCATTCAGTCTCTTCTGCTGTTGAGCATGATAATAAAGTGTGTTCCCTCACCTTGTGAAGACCCCTGCCTGGCACATTTGTTTTGATGGTGGACTCCACGTTCCCTTCCAGAACAAGCTAGTTAGATAGAGTAGAAGGACTAGCAAACTGCTCTGCAAAGACCCAGTGGCCTGCACAAGCTTAAACCGGCTCATGAAGCCCCGCCCCTAGCCCGAACTTGTTGACAATTGGTGGCTGCTGGGGAAGGAGAGTTGGTGTTCCTCAGGGGTGTGGTCCCTGAAAGGCTATCTGTGCTCCTGTCAGTCACCGGGGGCGTCAGTCACCAGGGGCGGGCCGGCGGCGGCAGTAAGTGTGCCCCATGAGGTTTTGTTTGTCTGGCTTTTTTAAAGAGCACAGGGAATTGGGAGGAGAAAGCCGTGCTGGGGATAGAGGAGTTGGAACAGAGAGGGGAAGATGAAGACGTGGCCTTGTTCCAACAAGACTTCATTTACAAACTCAGACGCCTGACCCATGGGTCACTGTTGGTCAGCATTTGTGGTAAGGGTGAATGGGCGTGGGGTGTGCTTGTGTGCATGCACATGCGCAAGCACACATGTCCAAGCGTGTGTTTGTAACCACACGCCCATACACACAAAAGAGGAGCCTAGAGGCTGACGTCAAGTGTCCTCCTGAATCTCTCTCTGCTTCCTTTGGTCCTGGGCTCTTCCCTGAGCCTAGAACTCACTGATGGAGACTAGCTGATCAGAACGCTCGGGGATCCCTGCCTGTCTCCAGCACCCCGAAGCTGGGGTGGTAGGTGCCTACTCCCGTAGCCTGGCTTTTTACATGAAGTCCTCGTGCTTGCCTGACAAGTACTGCACTCCCCAGCCGTCTCCCCACCCCTAGACTTGGCCTTCTCACAGTTCTGTCTCTAGGCTGTATGGTTTTGTGAAGGCCACGGATGAGGAGATGGGGGCAACTGGACTCGAGTGTCTCCGAGCCTGAGTGGCGATGTGGACCTACTCTTTGCTCTAGGGATCCCTTTTCTGCTACGGTGCGTGTTATCTAGGGCATGGGTTAACAGTTCAGGGACTGCCAGGTTATTGATTTATGGGTAGGGGACATATGTGGAGGGTAAAGGACAACTTTGAGAATCAGTTCTCTCCTTCCCCCGTGTGGCAGCAAGGCCCTTATCTGATGAGCCGTCTTGCCATCCCTCCACCAGGCTAAAAACAATAAGACCTTCAAGTTATTCTCCTCCCTGTGTCGGAAAGATTTACTTACCTTGGGCAAGTTCAGACCAGAGCATCCTTCCCATGACAAGTCTTTCTGGGATTCCCCTACACTGACTCCATTTGGTGTATCTTTTTCCAGAAATGCAGTAAGTCAAAACACTCATTTCCAAAGTCACTAAAGAAAAGAGATCCCTGCCCCACCCCCTCAGGAGGAGGGGCAGACAGTATGCACCACTTCTTCCCTGTTCCTGCCCAGGACAGACTGCTTTTCTATTCACTGTAAGAAAAAAAGCTACTGATCTCTTCAAGTATTTGTCCTCTTTCTGGCCACCTCTGTTGACACATATTCCCTATTTTATAAATAAAGCTTGGCTCTGTCCCTCTAATATTTATTTTATTTTCACATGTGACTATTTTCCTGAACGATGTCTATATACCATATACACGTATTGCTGATAGAGGCCAGAAGAGGGAATCGGGTTCCTGAGGTTGGAGTTACAGGCAGCTGTGAACCACAAGGTGTGAGTGCTGGGAACTGAATCTGGGTCCTCTGCAAGGACAGCCAGTGCTCTTAACAGTTTTACCTCTTGTTTTAAGTAGAGGAGTGGGTGGGGCTTGGGGCCTTTTGGTATGCAGTCAGTCACTGAACTCATCTATCTTTTGTAACCAACCACTTTCATTGTTTCCAGACACTAACCTTGATTTATTACATTTATTTATTTATTTATTTATTTATTTATTGAGTGGCAGTCAGAGGGTGGCTTGCAAGAGTCATTCTCTCCTTCCACCACGCAGATCCTGAAGGTGGGACTCAGGTTGCTGGGCGTGGAGGTAGCACCTTTACTCTCTGGCCATCTTACTACCCAGTTTTTTTGTTTGTTTGTTTGGTTGGTTCTTTTTTATTTTGTTTTTTCGAGACAGGGTTTCTCTGTGTAGCCCTGGCTGTCCTGGAACTCACTCTGTAGACCAGGCTGGCCTCGGACTCAGAAATCCGCCTGCCTCTGCCTCCCAGAGTGCTGGGATTACAGGCGTGTGCCACCACCACCCAGCCTTACCACCCAGCTTTGATTTCCAAGTGACCACTGAGTTAGCATATCAACTTTTTAAAAAGATTGATACCCGGTATAATGTAAAGCAGAAACCCACATTAGTGTTCACCCGTCATCCTGCCTCTCTGCAAATAGAGGCAGGAGGATCAGTTCACGGTCGTCCTCAGCTACACAGTGAGTTTGCAGTCAGCCTGGGATAAGTGAGGCGCTGTCTCAGAAACAAATGAAAACAAAACAGAAAAGATTCCTAGAGAGTGGCTGGGGCTCAGGCTAGTCCTAGGCTACATGAGAGAATTCAGGACCAACCTGGGCTTACATAGTCACTGACTTTAAAAAGATAAATAAATAAATAAATACCCAGAAGGAAAGCAGCTGTGCTTTTAGGGATGCCCACCCGAAGTGGGGATGTTATTTTCCTAGGACCTCCATAGTTCACCATCCAGATTGCTTGATTGATTTGTTTCAAAGGTTTATTTCTTTTTATTTTCCGTGTATGAGTATTGTTTGCCTGCATATATGTATTTGTACCAGAACAGGGTGTCAAGTTTCCTGGAGGTAGAGTTGCAGAAAGCTGTGAGCCACCTTATAGGTGCTGGGAACCAAGCCCTGGTCCTCTGAAAGAGGAGCAAGAACTCCTAACCACTGACTCGCTAAGTGAGGGGGGGGGGTGAAGGAGAGACAGAAAATGCATGGCCACCCATGGCTCTTGTGTGAGGGTCAGAGGACAGCCTGGGGAGGTTTTCTTCCATCACGAGGGTTCTGGGGAGCAAGCGCTTCTTTAGACTCAGCAGCAGGTGCCTTTACCTGTTAGCCATTCCACTGGCCCAGCATCTGGCTTTGACCTGGTCAGAAGCATGTAATATACATGTGGGCCTTTCGGTGGGTAAGGTAGGTATGTTGAGGCAGAGTCTAGACTGGACTACCCTTGAACTCTCAGTATAGCCCGAGCTGGCCCATGATCCTCAACCTCCTATGTGCTAGGATAACAAGCATGCACTTAGCTCCAAGTATCTGAAAGTCCCTCCAGCCTATACCAGAAAGCAGTGTGAGCTCGCACTTGGACGGAGGTGATCTTGTCCTGCAGGACGAGCCTGGGCCTTTCAGGGCTGGCTTTGCCGTGCAGATCTGTTCACAGCATGTACGTCCTTCTCCAAGTACACATGTAAAGGCCATGCCGTCTGGCTGGGGGCTTGGTTGTAGCCTGAGGCCTCAGCGTTCCTCTTGGCACTGGCCACACCCAGCTTTTAGATGGGTAATGGAGATCTGGACCCAGGTCTTCAGGCCTACACAGTGGATGCAGTGACCCACTGAGACACCTCCCCAGCTCCTTACTGGAGGCTCTAACTAATGGTCATAGTTCATCAGCCTTGATCGAGAGTTCCAGTACCATCCACTCCACCCCTGTGGAGCATCCGTAGTTAAACTTGGTGACGGCTCCATCTGCGAGGCGTTTGCTCATGAGCTGGCCTGTCAGTACCAGGTGGGTATCAGAGAGTGCAAAAACAGAAGCATGGGCAGGGACCTTCCAGGTGTGGCTGTGGTGGGACTTATGTCTTCTGAGGCCACCCTCTACTACAGTGGGGTGTGTGTGTGTGTATGTATGTGTCTGTGTACTCTGTGTGTGTGTGTTTCCTTTCCTTCTACCATGTAGTGGGTCAGGGTTAAGAGTAAAGGGTTCTCTCCCTCTCTTGTGTTCAAATGACCTTCATTTTAAGGCACTAAGAATGATAAAGTTTAAAATGCTGCAGATCGTGAGAAGTGCTTTTTTTTTTTTTTTTTTTTTTTTTTTTTTTTTTTTTTTTGGTTTTTCGAAACAGGGTTTCTCTGTGTAGCTCCGGCTGTCCTGGAACTCACTCTGTAGACCAGGCTGGCCTCGAACTCAAAAATCCGCCTGCCTCTGCCTCCCAAGTGCTGGGATTACAGGCGTGTGCCACCACCGCTCAGAGAGAAGTGCTTTTGACAGTGCCATGACTACATACATTACTTCCTGTTTGTTATTAACTTACTAATTTCTTACTATTTATTTATGGTTAGCATACAGAATGATGGCTGTCACAATGACACTTTGTACATAAGTTCTGTTGAACTTGACTCTCCCTCATCCCACCGCCATCCTCTTCCCAAACAGTCTTCCTTCTGTTGTATTGGTTTCGTGTTTTGAGAAAGGGTTATGTAGAAAGGGTATGTTATGTGGGCCAGGTTTCTCTTGAACTTGCCTCATAACATAGATTGGAGCTTCTGGCTGTCTCCGCCTCACAAGAGCTGGGATTATAGGCATGTACTACCATGCCCAGGTCTTCTTGTTTGTTTGTTGTTTTTATTTGAGACAGGGTCTCACAATAGCCAGGAACTGTCTAGGTAAACCAGGCTAGCCTAAAACCTGTTCTGTCTGTGCCTCACAAGCACTGTGACTATAGGCATATATCACTGTGACTAGCGACTTTTTATTATTTATTTATTTATTTATTTGTGTGTGTGTGTGTGCTCACATGCATTTAGAGAGGGTTATGTGCCTTTTGCATGTCCACATGTGTGTAGCAAACGTGTGCATACGCATGTAGAAGCCTCAAATTGACATTAAATTTTCCCCTCACTTCATTGAGGGATATCACTGAACCTTTACCTCACTGAGTTGGCCAGTCTCAGCCAGTTAGTTCATCTAGGGGACTCTGACAGCTTTCCAAGTGCTAGAATTAACAGCAGCCACCATGCCTGCCCAGCCTTCACATGGGTCCAAGGCCATCCAAACTCTGGTCTTCCTGCTTGCATGGTAAACACTGTCCATTGAGCCGTCTCTGCAGCATGCCTGCCTTTTGTGTTTGTTTAAACCTTGGCTCTATGTATGAGAGAGCTATGCCGTCATCTTACCCTGTTACCCTCTCCTGTGTCTGCCCCCATAGTCTCTTTATTTTGCTGTCTCGCACAATCTAAATTGCACACACAACACAGAGTATCTGTGTGTGCCTGTGAGTACATGCGTGTCCATGCGCACGTGCACACAAGTGCATGTGCCTAGGCGTGTACATGGAGGCCAGGAGAGGACATCAGGTACCCTGTTCTGTCTGTGTCCACGTTGGTCTCTCACTGAAGCTAGAGTTGGACAGCAGCTGGCAAACGTCAGATCCTTCTGAGCTGGCCGCCTCTAGCCAAGCCCTTAACCGGATGGGTGAACCGTCTTCATTCAAACTACTTACTAGTGAGCCGCTATGAGCCTGAAAGGAGGCTGCCTCGGGGCAAACTCCTGCGCTGTGTCTTTCCTTACTTTGTCGTGTAGAGAGATGGTGAGGGAGAAAACCTCCTCATCAAGCTTGAGGCCCCTGCCTGCTGGAGGGGCATGAACCACCACGTGAGAGGCTAAGATCTGAAAACTCTCAGCAACCTCCAGCAGCTGCCTGAGCCCAGTGAGCTGGGCCTGGGGATAACGCCCTGCACTCCAGTCTAAGTAAAGTCTTCCCAACCTCAACGCCATGGGCATTAGCACTAAAGAGATTGTGGTGGGCTGCCCTGGGGAATGCCCTCAGGAGTTCCCTCACTCCCTCATTGAGATAATCTAAGGCAATGGGACAGGAACTGGGCGTGTAGCTCATGGTAAAGCCCAGAATACACCAGTGAGGGGTTGGGGGCGTGGCTCAAAGATGGAACTATACCTAGAATTCCTCACGGTGGAGCTAGGAAGTGTGGCAGCTGGGTGGAGCCTGTTGGGAAACCTCCAGAGAGTGCACCGCGGGCATCATACGTGGCTCAGCATTTGCAAAGCCTGCATGGCAGGCATGAGGTCATGGGTTCCAAACCTGTGTTTTCCTGCTTTTGGCAAACCCCATCCTTTGGCGGTGTCAGTGTCTGGTGGACCCCTGCGCTGTTTCAAGCAATTTCAGGGCTTCTTCCTGAGTCCTTCAGAGGAAAGGGACCCAGCTTTGCTGCTGGTCTATTGCCGACCCTCCCTTCCCACTCAGATCCCGCCTCAGCGACCCAGATCCTATTCCTGGACCCTCTGCACCCTCCCCGCTCCTGGCCCCCTCTGTTTCCCCCTCACCTGTCATTCCTCCTGTGGCTTCCTCAGAGGCTTTATCATCTGGAATGCAGATGACCAGCCTGGTTTCCTGCTCTGTCCCTGTAATCACTGGCCTGCCTGTAGCAGCCCCTCTGTGAGAGGCAGGTTCTGTCTCGCCTCTTCCTCTATTGATGCTGTAATGCAGGAAGTAAAGGCACCAAGGCACCGCGTGCCCAGCCCTGCAGGGCTGGCGAACCCGGGCCACCACTCCCAGCTAACTTGCCCTTGGTAAGCCGTAGTCCCTTTCTCTCACCTCCTGCTCTTTCTCATTGTTCTCTTCTGGAATGTGCCGCCTCTTCCTTCCCTTCTCCAAACAACCACTTACTCATACTACAGAACCTGGTGCAGACGACCCTACAACATCTTCCCTAGGTGAAAGGGCTTGAAACCTTCCAGGGTTCTTCGGTAACCGTGGGCTGCCATTCTATGGTCACCTGGACTCTTCTGGGCTGTAACCCAGTGTCACTCCCTTACCTTACAGCTATTCTCCAGGGATATTTTAACTCTGGGCAGATTTGTAAATAGATCTTGCTTGGGGAATGGTAGCCTGGGCATTTGGGGATCATCAGTTGCAGAACTGACCCCCAGTTCCACCCATCCTTAAGGACTTATGGATTGTATGAAGCTAATCCATATGGTCTCTTCTGCATTCCAGAAGGTTCCAGGATTCATTGCTTAGGTAGTAGCTTGGGCACTCAGGAGTCAGCAGAGGAGGCTTGCTCCATCTCTAGACACTGGGCTCTTCAAGACTCCAGTCAGCTGAGCAGGAAGGGAGGGACTACCACATCGCTGGTTAGGATCCTGGAAAATGTAGACGGCCTATTTTGCCTACCTCTAAAACTTACATTAGGATTTGAGATGGCTCACTGGGTGAAGGTGTTTTCCACCCAGCCTGCTGATGATCATAGCTCCGTCCACAGAGGAGGAGAGGAACCACTCCTCCTGACCCCCACAGCACACCCTACCTTCTGGAGACACACACACACACACACACACACACACACACAAGTAAGTACAGGAATAAAGGCATTTTGTGTGTTTGCTTTTTGTTGTTTTGAAACAGGTCTCTCTTCATAGCCCTGGCTGTCCTAAAACTTGCTGCTATGTAGATCAGGCTGGCTTTAATTCCAAAATTAAAGGTTTGTGCCACCCTGTGTCCCCTGAAGTATTTATTTAGGTTTGGTTTTTGGTTTTTAGAGACAGGATTTCTCTGTGTAGCTTTGGCTGTCCTGGAACTTGCGTGTAGACAAGATCTGCCTGCTTCTGCTTCCTGAGTGCTGGGAGCAAAAGCTTACACCACCACCACCCAACTTTGAAATAATTTTTTTAACTTACGGTTTTGGAGAAAACTCCCATATATCAAAATATCCTTATATGTACCTCCCTAAACTTGGGGAGAGACAATGATTCTACTCCCTCCCCCAGGCTGGAACCCAGGGCCACAAGCCCTGTTAAGTAACCCACATCTCAATCCTGAGGATATTTATGCTGATTAAATTTGCTGTACCAGAAGCGCTTCAGAGTTTAGATTATTTCACCCAATTTGGATTATTTGCATATGCAAATTGAGCTAGCTTGAAATAAGACCTAATATAAAATGGGAATTCGTTCCCATGTTATCTGTACCGCATGCAGATGACTTGAAGATAAGTTCTTTTGATTTATTATTTTTGGAGACAGTGTACGTGGTGGAGCTTCCAGGGGCCGTTCTTTGCCTACTGGAGTCTTGGGGCTCAAACTCACGTCAGGCTTGGCTTGCCAGCAACAGCCTCTGGCTCTAGCTGAGCCATTTGAAATCATTTTGGCCGCCATTTTTCTTGCTTTCGTACAGATGTGTTTTGAATGTAGCGCATCATGACAGACTAGGTGTGAAATTGCCCACTTGCTATACCATCTCGGTGCTCTAAAAATGTTTGCATTTGGGTGCGGTTTGTGTTTCAAATTTGGAGATATGAAATGTTTGGCCTTCAGAACTCAGTAGAAGCAAGCCATTTGAAAACTAACGTATTGAGCTAAATGTGATGGCACACCTGTGATTCCAATACTCGAGAGACTGAGGTGAGAAGATCACCTCAAATTTGAGGCCAGGCAGGGATATAGAGTAAGAGAAAAATTAATGAGCCTGGTGCCAGCCTGCCGGCCTTCTCCATCTGAGAGGTGGAGGCTGGGGGTTCAGAAGTTCAAGGTCACCCCTGGCTATAGAAACAGCTGGATGCCAGCCTGGGTTACAAGAAACCCTGTCTCCCTAAAGAGGGGAAAGGCTGGAGCTGGCACTCGGCGGGTAGAGTCTCACCTCACATGGATAGGACCCTGGGTTCTATCTCAGCACCGCATTAACCGTTGCAGTAGTATACCCCAGAAATCCCAGCAGCTGGAGGGGTTGGGGGGAGGGGAGGAAGAAGAAAGCACTTGGCAGCCATCTTCTTTAAGCTTGTCTATGCTGCTCTTATTTTGCATTTGTTTTTAATTTATAGAGTTTAATAGGATTATGTGGAGTTCTGCCTGCTCCTCCTCCTATCAGCCTCTTTTAGAGTTTATTTTTAATTCTGTGTTTATGGGTGTTTTGCCTGCCTGTGTCGTGTGTCTGTGACCACTTTGTGCCAGGTGCCTGTCAAGGTCGGAAGGTAGCATCCGGTCCCCTAGAACCAGATAGATGGGAACACCCATGTGAGTGCTGGGAGTCACACACCCCACACACACACACCCCCACACACCCCTCGGAAGGAGCTGCTGAGCTGTGACTCTGCTTCCCAACCTTTTTTCTAAACATATATTTAATGTGTATGCCTATACACAGGCCTTGGTACACCCGCAGAGGTCAAAGGGCAGGCAATGGCACACCTGCAGAGGTCAAAGGGCAACTTGGAGAAGTCAGTTCTCTTGTACCGTGTGGGTTCCAGAGATTAAACTTAAGGGTATCTGCTGAGCCATCTTGCTGGCCCTCCACCTTATTTCTTTGAGATAGAGCCTCTCACTAAACATGTAGCTAACTGATTGGTTATAATGGCCAGCTAGAGGACTTTGGGGATCCGATCCCTCTCTGCCTCCCCAGGGCTGAGTGTTGCTGGGCCTAGCTTTTTTATTTTTTTATTTTTTATTTATTTATTTATTTTTTTTTTGAGACAGTGTTTCTCTGTGTAGCCCTAGCTGTTTTTCCTCTGTAGACCAGGCACTCGGAGATCTCTCTGCCTTCTTGCCTCCTGAGTGCTGAGATTGAAGATGTGTACCACCACACCCAGCATCTGGACCCGGCGTTTATGTGGGGTGCGGGACTCAGGAAGCCGCCTCTCCACCCATCCATCCCTTTAGACTTAATCTGAAATTCGTTTCATCTATCAACAGAGACAGGTGGGTTGGGGGTTACTCAGTGATAGAATTCATACCCAGCCTTGGGTTCAACCAGTTTGTTCAAAATCCACTTCAGAGAACTTGGGTTTAGAGAAAGAGGTAGCATTACTTCGGGGGCCCTTGGAGGTATTCCCTAAGGCCTGTTTCTCACCCACCCGGAGTCCTTACAGCTGGGAAGCGTGCTCTCATCTGGACGCTGCGTGACTGCCCACACCGGGCAGCCAGCTGGTTTCTGCCCAAGAATGCTCCACCTTTTTTTTTTTTCCAATTCCTTCCTAGATGAGTCACCTGCAGCAGGTTGCCTTCCTTCTTATCTTTGTTAAGCAAGACTCCAGCTGTGCGTAGTGACACTAAGAGACCCGCAGGGCGTGGCGGCACATACCTGTCATCTCAGTGCTGGAGAGATTGAGGAGAACCCAGGGTTCAAGGGAAGCCTGAGCTATACAGTAGTAATCTTGTCTCAAAACAAAAAATAGTGGCTGTCGAAATAGGTCAGAGAGTCAAGGCACTTGCTGCCAAGCCTAATGACCTGAATTTGATTCCTGGAAACAACATGGTGGAAAGAGTTGATTCCCTTGAGGTGTCCCCTGACTTCCACCCATGGGCACATACACTAAATACAAGCTGAGTGTGGTGGTACCCACCTTTAATCCCAGCACTCAGGAGGCAGAGGCAGGCGGATCTCTGAGTTTGAGGTCAGCCTGGACTACATAACTAGTTCAAGGCCAGCCAGATCTGTGTGCTAAGACTCTCTCTGCGTGGATATAATGAAGGATACACATGCTGTATGGTATTTCTGCTGATTGGATCTTGAATGCCTCTTAAAAGTCCATGCGTTAACTGTCCCAGCCTGTGGTGCTATTGGAAGGGGTGAGATTCTTGGGGAATAGAGCCCCTGAACGTTGGGTCCCTGGGGCCTACCATTGAAGGGGTATGTGTTGGGATCTAGACCCTTTCTTTCTCTGCTTTTTAGCTGTCATGAGGGGGAGGCCTTGTGTGCTACACCCTTTTGCCATGATATCTCAGGTCGCCATGGAGCAGAGCAAGTGTGGAACTTGGAAATGAAGTAATCCTACCGGCCTTTAGGTTGGTTGTCCCAGGTATTTTGTAACAGTAACATGAAACCCCTGAGCATAATATTGGATATCAATTTTAAAAAATGCCTTATTAGACTGAGTGGTGTGGCTTAGTGATAGAGGATTCTAGGCTCTGCCTAAAATGCATCCAATGAGAGGCTTGGGGTGTGGCTCAGTGGTAGAGCATGTGTCTAGAATTCAGTCCCTTCAAACCAGAGTTCAGACCCTTCTGCACGGTAGAAGAACTCTTTGACCTCTACACAGGCATGTGTCCACTCCCACAAAATATCAAAGTGTAATAAAAAATAATTTAAAAGAGAAAGCAGAACTGCTAAGAGCATTTACCACTCTGGCAGAGAGCCCAGGGTTGGTCATCTGCACTTCCAGTGAAACTCCCAGCCACCTCCAGACACCAGGCACGCTGTGGTGTGTGCGCGCGCGCGCGCACACACACACACACACACACACACACACACACACACACACTCATAGAATTAAAGTGGCTGTTGAGAGACCCTCCCCCCCCCCAGCCCCCCAGGCTTTGAATGTCCCTGCTCTGTTCCTTACAGGAGCCCCTGGGAGCGGGCTTTCAGCCTGTCTCTCCAGCTGGCCTCTTTCATATGGTAATCTTAATGTCACTTTCTGCAGTTCTTCCTCACCACTCAGCACAGTGCTCAAGAGCAATCCTCTTCTACCCTGCCGCTTACCAGCAGGCCACCCGAAAAGGCCGCCATGCCCTAAGCCAAGTGACCAAGGGACATCCCTAGAGCCCATTCTTCAGTAGAGGGCGAACTAGTGATTGTTTGGGGATGCAAGAAGAGGTAATATCTGCCCCATGAGTACCCCAGTCTGGCCCATGCTTCTGACATAAGGAGACCCATTTAGGTGGGAGGAGATCCTAGAAAAACACCAGAAAAATTAGAACAAAAAATTTTAGAAAGCTTATACCTTGTCATGAGATTGCCACTAGGTTGAGATCAGCCTAGACTACACACAAAGATCCAGGTTAAAGATAGCAGTAGTAGTTATAATAGTCATAATGGCATGGGTACAGACAGCAATTTGTGGGTAGATAGAAGTCAGCTCTAGCCCCAGGGACTGCATGGTGGGGCCTTTAAGAGGAAATTGATCCCCCCTATCCCTGTAGCAGAAATTGGAGTCTCATGGCTTTCTGAGAGAGAGCCAGCAACCCAGAGCAGGGGCAGGGAAGGGGGTAAGATGATGAACGTATGCCGTCAGTACTCCCCTCTCCAGGTGAGAAACCCTGGCAGTCAGCCGGCAGGCTGTCTCAGTGAGCCCACCAGACTCAGAAAGAGGAAAAGCTGCCTCAGGCAGATCCTGTTGCCTGCAGCAGTCTGGGCCTTTCTTATGCAGGTGTTTTCCTCTGCTCCATCTCTGCGGTCTCTTAGAGACTTTATTCTGTAGCTGATGATAACCCCTGATACAATGTGAACATCACATGCATATATTGTTAGAACGCATTGGAGATAGTGACCAGAATAAAGGTCACACAGGACTGGCACAGAAACAAGTCTCTGGGCAGGAAGGTGGCTCAGTGGGTAAAGGGTTTGCTGTGCCAGCATGAGGACCTGAGTTCCAATCCCTGATACCTGTGGAAAAGCCAGATGCAGGGCAACACACCTTTAATCGCAGCACTCCTACACTGACGTGAGAGACAGACATGATCACCCTGACAAATGAGAGCTAGCGTGGCACACGCACGCGTGTACACACACACACACACACACACACACACACACACAAATATTAAACGGTTCCCCCAAGTGTTTCCACCCAAATCCCCAGACTCTTCAGCTGTACGGTCTGCAGATACAGAGGGTGACTGTTCAGGTTTAGAGAGAGCATCCTTTCTGACTCATACTCACCTTCCAAGCTACAAGATGTCCTTTTAATTTTGCCGTGTCCCCTGAAGTGTAGAACGAAGCAGGTTCTCCCTCCCACCCATGTACTTTATTCCTTTCCGTACTGCCTTTGCTCGCAAACATCAGAACGAGGCAAGGCTGAGAAATCGATGCGTCCCTCCGCTCTCATCGATCGAGTCGGTCCTCAGGTGGCAGAATCGCCAGGAACTGTGAACTGCAAACTCCACTTTGCATCCGATTTTTGCTCTTAATTGTCTCTTGAACACTTGAACTAGCGCAAGCACACACCTGCTAGAACTCTCCAGACCCGAGAGCGGCTTTCAGCCTGTAACAGGAATCTTCCCCAAGAATCGATGACGGAATAGGGTATCAATGCTGCCTCTGTGTGGAGGGACCAGTTTCTGCTGCTCTCCCCCTCCCCCTCCCCCTCCCCCTAGTTTTGTTTTCTCTAGAATGGCCTTTTTACAGAGAACTGGACATTTCCATTCCAGGGCCCGGCTGCCTTGGAGTGACATGAGGGGCATCAGCAGGCCAGTGAGATTACTGGGAGATGAGTGGCTTCATATGTGCTGCTTTAAGATGCAACTCCAGGCTTGGTAGTGTAGGTCAGTGCAGGACACTTGCCCAGTGCCAGGACCTCACCTAGCATCAGCATGGCCTTCTCTCCTCCACAGGACTCAAGGTTGACAGTGTTCTTTTGTTCTTTCTTATTTACATTTTTATCACGTTTTACTTACTGTTGTGGGGTGTGTGGAGGTCAGAGGACCTCTGTTTCCTTTCAATCTTGAAGGTCCGCTGGGCTTGGCTTCAAGCCTTTGTCTGCTGAGCCTGCTCTCTGGGCCTTGTTTTTATATTTTAGGTGTGTTTGTTCATTTCGGCATTCTCCACACTGTAACACAGACTGGCCTCGAACCTGTGGCAATCCTCCTGCCTCACCTAGCATTATAGATATGAACAACCATGCCTCATTTAAAACATTGCTGATTCTAGAAGCTTCTGTGTAGTGGGGTTATATGTTAATGTCTAAAACTGGGCTGGAGAGATGGCTCAGCAGTTAAGAGCTTGACTGCTCTTCTGAAGGTCCTGAGTTCAAATCCCAGCAACCACATGGTGGCTCACAACCATCCGTAATGAGATCTGACTCCCCCTTCTGGTGTGTCTGAAGACAGATACAGTGTACTTACATCTAATAATAAATAAATCTTTGGGCCAGAGCAAGTGGGGCCGGAGAGAGCTGAGGTCCTGAGTTCAGTTCCCAGCAACCACATGATGGCTCACAACCATCTGTACAGCTACAGTATATTCATATACATAATATAAGTAAATAAATCTTTAAAGTCTAAAACTGATAAAGATCACTGAGTGCTTCATACTGGTCTTCCTGTGAAAGAGGTGCCTACAAGCAATGAACTACCTGGTTGCATAAAGTACCGTACGCAGAAATAAGAAAGCAAAAAGCAAAAACACATCTTTGTGGCCAGTGAAATAGATGACTCAGTGGTGAAGGTTCTTGCTACAAAGGTTAATGGCAGAGTTCTCTGGGACCCACATGTCAGAAGGAAGGACTGAATTAACTACCACCAATTGTCCTCTGACCTCCATACCCACGTCATGGTTTACACAGAGAGACACACACTGAATAAAAACTTTCAGTCATCTTGGAAGCAGCTTGTTGTCAGTTACAGCAAATGCGTGGGTTTTCTTAGACCCATATACCAAGAACTTTGTCAGTTTTCACTGTTGGCTTAGTCCCCTCCCCCTCCTCTCTGGGTCCCTTGCAGAGTCCGCTCTGTGTCAGTCACATAAGTGCTACCGCCACCAGGGGCCTGCAGATCAATGCCACCTCAGATGGTGCTAATTAAGCTCGGAGGGACTTTGGTTTTCCCTCCCGGAGCTGGAGATCAAGCCCAGGACTTTTGTGAGTGCCAGGGAAGCGAGCTGCCCTGCCAAATCAGCTCTCTCCACCTTTTGAGAAGGTCTCTCGGTAGCCTAGGATGGGTCTTCAGTGTGCTATGTAGCTGAGGATGTCCATCTGCCTCTACCTTCTGAGTGGGGGGTGGATTACAGGCAGGTGCTACCATGCCTGGTTTAGTCAGTGATGGGATTGAATAAACCCAGGAATTTAGGTCCCTGGGCTTCCTAAACGCTAGGCAAGCATTAGACCAGTGAGCTACATCCTGGCCCCCAAATTGTCTTTTATGGCTTTACAGTTTTAGGGAGCAGCAAGCTAAATTTCCCTGTGTGGCCAGGTCCAAACCACATCCATACTGCCCTTCCTTCCCACCATGGCTGTCTGCTTTAGGAAAGCCAGCATCAGGAGATGGTTTCCTGCCTCAGTCAAGAGCAGAATGACTAATGCAGGTGGAATGATTAAACTTCAAGTCAGAAAGATGGAACTTCCAACACAGCTGTGCGTGTTTGCCCAGCAGCTTTATTGAGGCACAGTTCACATACGGCCCCAGCTGGTCACCTCAGCATGTGACCCAGTGGCTTTTAATATGTTCACAGTGACCATAATCAAATTTAGAACTTCTAAAGCTGGGCTGGAAATGTAGCTCAGCGAGTAGAGCATTTCTTTAGCATGTACCAAGGCCTGGGTTCCACCCCCAGCACAGCATAAACTGGAGGTAGAGGTAGGAGGATCAGGAGTTTGCTGCCAGCATGGGACACATGTTCATGAAGCAACTTCCCAAGAAAACTCCATACCCACTGGTCCATTCATGATTATCTTCCTGGACCTTGCCTGGCCTAGATATCACCTGCGGATGGATTTATGCAAACAGCAGTTATTTTGAGTTTGATTTCTAAATGTTTATTTATTATTTATTATGTGTATTTGGGTACGTGTGCACCATTACGCATGTGTGGAGAGCAGAGAAAACTTCTGGATGTTTGTCCTCTCCTACGTTGTCAAGGCAGGGTTGCTCCGGCCACTCTGCTGCTTCCTCCAGGGAGCTGGGCTGAACCCACCTCCCATCCTGCTACAGGATTGGTGAAGTTACAGAAGCATCACATCCAACTTTCCTGAATATTAATTTTATTTTAAATCATGTGAATGTGTGTGGGCGTGTGTACATGTATGTGTGTGCTCAAGGAAGCTAGGGGTCTCCAGATCCCCTGGAGCTGCAGTTAGCCAGTGTATGTGCTGGTAGCCGAATTCAGGTCCTCTGCAGGAGCAGGGCACACTCCCGACCACTGAGCCATCTCTCTAGCCCCGCGTTGGCCTTTGCACACACTGGGTTTGTCCGACTTGTGCATCAGGCACTTTTTCCCACTTAGCCTTTTTGCTGGACCTGGACCTGACTTCCCTCCAGAGCATGGCTGTGTTTCTTCAATAGCTAGACAGTATTTCCCTGGCTATGCTGGAGCACACTGGGGTCACCCGATGACCAGCGGGTTGGTAGACAGTGGAGCAGTTTCTACTCCTGACTCCCACAGACTGCACTGCTTATGGAGCCTGCCTAGGGAGTAGCACTGCTTGCAGTAGGCTGGACCTTCCCATGTCAATGAACATAATTAAGACTACACACACACACACACACACACACAAACACACGTCCATCCCCCCCCCCCCCCGCCACACACACACCCACAGGCCCATCTAGCGTAGATGGCTCCTCGCTGAGACTCTTCCCAGGTGACTATAGGGTGAACTATTAAAGCCGAGCACCCTGAGAAATTTGTTGTGACTGCTGGAGCAACAAGACTGTGAGGTAGATACTAGAGCACACTGGTGACCCATGGCTGCAGCCACCCTGTCTGTGGGTGTTGACTATGGACTGACCACTTTCTGCAGTATTAAATATTAATTAATAGATCCCGAGCGGGGTGGGGCCTGCCTCGGTAGTTTATGCTCCCCCGAATGAAACATAACACACACAGCCCTTATATTTCAGTGTGCTATAAACAGCACAGTAGTGGGCCACTGCCTACCCTCCTCTGCAGCTAGAATCTACCTCCCGTGATAATGATCTACTACCTACTCCATGTTCTCTCTTGGCTATTCTAGATCCAGTTGGGCAGCCCTCTGGGTCCTGCCATGCACTCTTTTCAGTCAGGCATGGCATCTCTCCTCTCCTCCACACTCTCCGGCATGGCTCTCCTGGTACCAATGCCAGGAATCCTAAAATCCCGTCTCTATCTGTCCTCGCCAGCTGTTGACCGTCAGCATCTTTATTTACCAATCAGAACCAACTTGGGGGCAGGTTCCCAGAAGCTACATGCATATAAACAATAAAATTTAAATTTAATTTTTTAATTTAATTTATTTAGTGACTAATTTATTTGTGGGCACACACACACACACGCTGTGCAACAGCATGCTTGTAAAAGTCAAAAGACAAATTTTCAGTAGTTGGTTCTCATTCTCCTACCATATGGGTCAGACTCAGGTCACCAGGCTGTGCAGCAGTGCCCTTTGCTCAGTGAGCCATCGCAGGCCTCAGTGTGAATCTGCTACTGTCTCTAGGGATTGGCTAGCCTTGGTACTTAAAGATTGGTCCCACCAGGAACTGAAAATCCCAAAGTATCAAAAGCATGAAACCCCAGTATAAAAAAGCACAGAGAGGGCCGGGCGTGGTGGCACACGCCTGTAATCCCAGCACTTGGGAGGCAGAGGCAGGTGGATTTCTGAGTTCGAGGCCAGCCTGGTCTACAGAGTGAGTTCCAGGACAGCCAATACTACACAGAGAAACCCTGTCTCGAGAAAAGAAAAACAAAAACAAAAACACAGAGACACAGAGATGGCTCAGTGGTTAAGAGGATTTCCATTGGTCCTGAGTTCATTTCCCAGCAACCACATGGCGGCTCACAACTATCTGTAATGGGATCTGATGCCCTCTTCTGGTGTGTCTGAAGAGAGTGACAGTGAAGTTTTATATATATATATATATATATATATATATATATATATATATATAAAATAAATTTAAAAACCTTTTTAAAGGCACAATTCATAGAACTATTTAAAGCAGAGCTCCTGGCTCATAATGGTCTTCTGTAGCTACAAACATTAGAGTCATTTTGGATCCATCTACCGTAAGACATAAATACATAGTGCTGGCTTAGAGGTTAAGAATGGTCCTTCTGAGAGGACCAGGGTTGGGTTCTCAGCAGCTGAATGGTGGCTTACAACATTCTATAACTCCAGTTCCAGAGGAGCTGATATTCTCTTCTGGCCTCCACAGGTACTGGTCATGAACTTGGTACACAGATATACATGCAGGCAAAATGCCAGTATGCATTTTTAAAAATACATTACTAAAAACAAATACTTTACATTGCATTTTACACTATACAGAGATATCCAAGTGTGCTGCGTACTATTAGCATTGATTGATGATAAGTTTGGTTTGGAGGGTTGTTTGTTTACGGCAGGGTCTCACTAATGTAGTCCTGGCTGGTCTTGAAGTTGCTATGTCAAGCAGGCTGGCCTTAAACTCAGATCTTGCCTCTGCTTTCTTAGGTGCTGGGTAAAGGAGTGCACTGCCGTGCTCTGTCCATTCTATTACAGTTCGTCTGACTGCTATGTTGGTAGTGCTGCTGAACTGGGGAAACTGAGGTCGCAGTTTGGGTCCACAGTCTCATTAGTAAAAGGATTTTTTTTTAATGGACTTGAAACTCAAAGACAATTCTATTTTGAGAAAAATAGGGACTGAAAGGATGGCTCAGTGGCTCAGAGCGTATACTGCTCTTGCAGAGGACCTGAGTTCAGTTCCCAGCACACAGTGGAGCAGCTCTCCATGTCCTGTAACTCCTGCTCCAACACAGCTAATGCTCTCCTCTGGCCTCCTTAGGAACCCACCCCCAAACACACACACATCACACACACACACACACACACACACACACACACACATACACACACACACACACACACACACACACACACACACACTATACATAAGCAGAAAATAATCATCAGAGCTTTGGAGTTTGATGGGAAACAACAGCAGACAACCGTAAACCTGGCAGCAGACATGAGGCAAGAAGGAGCACTGTGCCTTTGCAGTGGAGGTCAGCAAGCCACTGCTTGGTGGAGGGAGATGGGGGCTTCAGAGAAAAACTGAAAAGGCCCAGAGCAACAGGGGAAGCGTGCTTGGACTTTTGGCTGGTATTCCAAGGAAAAGAAGCAAGACAAAGAATGGTTAACGTTTCTGAGGACCCAAAACTCCACCACAGGCTGCATGGAGGGAGAGGCTCCTTGAAGGGATGAGCATGTTATCGCATTAAGGGGATAGTTACCTTTCCTTCCTGTAGCATGGCCCTAGTTAGGTGAGTGACAGACCAAG
The DNA here is from genome assembly GCA_964023405.1 of Apodemus agrarius. Taxonomy (NCBI): domain Eukaryota; kingdom Metazoa; phylum Chordata; class Mammalia; order Rodentia; family Muridae; genus Apodemus; species Apodemus agrarius. The sequence goes on from OZ030028.1 coordinate 44,956,841, forward strand.
CTGGCAAAGAAGATAAGAGTCTGGGATGTTTGGGGTACTTTATAATGCCAGGTCTCCTCCCAGGGACAGAGGAATAACTTAGATTCTACTCTAGCTTGACCAGGAGGAACTAGCTTTCCGTTAATGGGGCTTTGATTTAAAAACTAAGTAACTTCCCTTTCTGGTGTTGGGGGTGAGGAACACCAGGACAGGACACGAAGCAGGAGCAGATGGTAGGAGGTAGGTCCGTCCTCAGTGATCTCCGAGGTTCTAGAACAGGTAGGGATCAAACGCTGGGCCCTGGACATGCCATCAAGCTGCGCCTCTAGCCTTTGGTTTTAGGTTCTTGTTGTTTGTTTAGTTTGTTTTAATGTTTTTAACTGATGGAGAGAAACCTTGTTTGCACGGGCACACGTATGTAGGTCAGAGGACAACTTGAAGTGGAAGAAGTCAGCTGTCTCCTTCCACTATGTGGGTCCAGGGAATGAGGGAATCAAATTCAGGATTAGTACCAAAGGGACTTTATCCACTGAGTTATCTCACTAGCCCTTTTTGTATATTTTATGTGTATGCACTCCTGTATAGGTGTATAGTGGTGTACATAATGTGTATATGTGTATGCATGTGTGTACAAGTGTATGGCAGTGTGCTTGATGTGTGTATGTGTGTATGCATGCATGTACAGGTATGTGGTGCTGTTCAAGGAAGCCAGAGGAGTGTCTCGGATCTCTCAAAACTGGAGTTACAGGTGGTTGTGAGCCGCCATGTGGGTGCTGGAAACTGAACCGGCATCCTCTGCAAGAACAGCCAGTTCTCTTAACCACTGAGCCACCTTTCCAAGCCCTTTATCCTTTTGTTTTTGAGACAGGCTGGCCTTAAACTCATGATCCTCCTACCTCTTTCTCCTCGGTGTTTGGATCACAGGTGTGTGCCCCCCAGGCCTACCATTAGCCATATGAATTAGCATTCTTTGGAGCTGGCCAGTCCTAGATGGTATTTGTACTTTCTCTTCTGTGCACATCATGAATGCAGAATCTATTCAACTTGAGGTCAGAGGTTCAGGAATTAGCTAGCTATGCTAAGAGGCCCCGCAGAGGCCCCATTCAGGTTTGTCCCATATTTGTGTGCTTAAATCATCATGGCCTGGGTGGGGTTTGGTATGGTGTAGGAACAGCAGGAAATTCCTGCCCTTAGCCACTTCCATTTAAGTTTTTTTGGTTTTTGTTTTGTTTGTTTTGTTTTTTATTTGTAAAAGGGTGTGTGTGCATTGGTTACATCTGTAAGGCCAACATCTACCATAATAATAGCAATTGTCATACATTTATTAACTGGACATCAGAGCATTTAAGGCAGGGGTCAGTGACATCCCCACCATGCTGGGCTGATAAACATATTGACTGCTATAAGTGCTGGAGACAGGGCTCAGCTGATAGATCACTTGGCTAGCATATAGGAAGTCCTGGGTCCCATGTCCAGCAGCCAGTGAAAAGTACGGTGGTACACAGCTGTGATCCTGGTGCTTGGGAGACGGAGGCATGACTTTTAGAAATATGATGCTGTTCGCAACTACTGAGTTCCAGGCCTGCCAGGACTACACAGAGAGACCCAGTCTCAAGGGGGGGTTAAAAAATAGTATTTTTTATTTAATAAATAAATAAATAAATAAATCATATTATATAAATATTAAATAAAATGAATAAAATTAAAGGATGAATTTTAATTGAAAATATTTGCAGCATGTAGTAATTCATATCTTAAGCTTCCTTCATGATCTCTCTGTCAGAAAATTTCCAATGTATTTTAGTCGTTTTTTGTTTTGTTTCCGAGATAGGGGTTCTCTATATAGCGCTGGCTATCCTGAAACAAGGCAGAGAGAGGTTTGTCTGGCTAGCGGTTTTGGAGCCTAGAGCAACAGCACCCAGCAAGGGTCTTCCTGCTTTCCACCACATGGAACAGAAGGGCAGGGCAGAGAGAGACCTAAGTGCACTTTTTCTTAACCAAATAAATCCTGAGAGGGTTGGGGCATGGTTCAGGGTAGAACTGACCCTGCCTGGAATTCCCCAGTGAAGGCCTGGGGTGGGGAATGCTCAGAGAGCGCTGAAGAACACTCACCTAGAACCTCTTAGTGAGGAGTTAGGGTGTGGTTCAGTCTTACAGACCTGCCGAGAGAGCCTGTGCACTGTCTTGGATTCCATGCCCAGTTTTGTAGTGTTTTGTTTTAAAGCTTTTTTTCAGTCAATGTGTAACTGCCAGCAGTTACATTGAACGGGTTCCCTGGAAGGGAAGCTGGAGATGTATGGGAAGGTGGCAAAAAAGAGAGACCAAGACAACACCTGCTATTCAAGGTCTCAAAGTTTAATGAAGAACTCCCAGTATATATATAGGCAGGGGAAAAGTCTGGAAGCTTCTCAGCAGAATCAGTTCAGTTGCTCCACAGGTGGCTAGCGTTTCTCAGGAGACTGCAGGTCCTTGAAGAATAGGCTTCACCTTTGTCTGAGCACTCCACCCTAGGTGGAGGGGATTATGGCTGACACAGGAGTTCCCACTCAAAGGCTGGGAGAGGAACTTGACATATGGTCGATATCAAGTTCCTGCCAGGTGGCATGGTACCTCAATAAGGCTCTCTACATCGGTGGGAAACATTTCCATCAGTGGGTGCGTGGATCCTCCTGTCCAGACCCTAAAAAGTAAGCAGTTGGAATAAATAACCAATCGGAACGCAGGTGTGTGTTGGGTGTGTCCATAAAACAGAATAATGAGTGAGCCTCAGGTACACCTGACGTCAGAATCCTATCCTACTCCAGGACTGGTGAGCCCGCTCAGTCAGCATCGAGTCTCCTGGTCTGTGGGTCTGCGTTTTCCTGACCTCCGTCCGATCTCAGATCAATTACCATCCTGAGTGTAGTATGTGCCAAACACCAAGTGCACAGCTCATTCGTAGATTATTTGCTGTGAACACAAGCTGTCCTCTGCCGCTGCCTCTGCAGAGAGCAAGCAGAGTGTGGGAGAGCCATCCTCTTTTTTTTTTTTTTTAATCATTTTACCCAAAGAGAAAATTCTGTACCATTTGTACACCACACAGTCTCAGTAGGGATCAGTTTCCAGCACACCAGCCCCACTGCTCCAGCCAATACAACGGGGGGGGGGGGAGGGGGGGAGCCGCAGCTCCGTTTTCTAGAAGGATCCCACCCAAGGAAGGCATCAAAACCAGCCGAGCACAGCCTGGGTACAGTGCCAGGCACCAGCATGGGGACCACACACTCTAAGGGTGGCAACAGGCGGGGGTCACTCCCTGGCCACCCCAAGCTGCCCTTCTACGGCTCTCTCCCCAGGAAATGGAGCGAGAATGTCTTCTTGGATAATGAGCTATTGACTTCCAAGATCCTGTCGGTGCTGAGGCCCCAGACGGAGCGAGGCTTCAGGACTGGCACCCTCCGCTGCCCTGCCCACTTTCTCAGCTCCAACCCCGCTTTTGCCTCTGTTGCAGCCTCCCTGAAGGAGCCTCGGACCGCACCTCTGTCTGACGGCAGCAGCCCAGCTCCCTCCAGGAATGTCGGCATGACCGGCTCTCAGAAAGGGGGTCTCCAGCCAACACCGAGCCCAGCTGGATCTGGGGTGCGACTTGGGTAAGCTGGGGAGGGGGGGTTACCTTTCTGCTGGCAGGTGCCCTCACAGGGGGAGAGAAAAGATCATTGATACATGCTGAACCCCAGCATTGTTTAAAATGTATCATTATCAGAGCAGTCTTACAGCCTAGGTTGGTCTAGAACTCAGTGTTGTCAAAGATGACTTACACCTGTTTTTCTAGATTGCATGTATTTATTTGTGTGGATGTATTGGGGCACATGTGCCACAGCAGACATGGAGTCAGAAGACAGCTTTGAGGAGGTGGCACTCTCCTACTGTTTGGGATCCAGGGATTGAATTATCAGTCTTGAAGGCAAGCACCTGCACTGTCTGAGCTAGTTCACTGGCCTGGCCCATGCATTTTCTTTTTGGTTTTTGTATTTTGTTGTGTTTCAGTTTTTTGAGACAAGGTTTCACTGTATAGCCCTGGCTGTCCTGGAACTCACTCTGCCCTCAAACTTTGAGATCCACCTGCCTCTGTCTCCCGAGTGCTGGGATTAACAGTGTGTGCCCCCAGCCCCTTTTTGTAAAACCAATGCATAGCTGATTATGTTGAACTGCAGGTAGAGGCAGTTTGTGTAACAGGGTTTGGCACCCCTGGACAGGACTTACTCCCGTTTCCAAGGCACACTCAGTGTCTATGTCTCTTTTGGCTTCACAGTACATCAAGATGGTCCTATTAATACAGGACCAGAAGCATTGACTTCGAGCCACTGCATAACATAAGGTTATGCTCACTGAGGAGTACCTGGGGAAAGGAGCTGATGTTTTTCTCCCTCTGTAAAGTCTCTCCTGTCACCCATTGCTGGGAGGCTGTGGATCCTGTGCGGGGTCACCGTCAAGGCAGGGGCAGTTGGGTACTCCGCACACAGACTGAGTCAGCTTCCTGCGTCATGAGAAGCAGGGCAGGTGCTTGGCCACACCCCCTGCCACTAAAATATTTTTAAATTTCCAGAAAATGTGAGCAAGTAGCAGAGTCTCCAGACTCCTTCCTAAGCCTACCCCTCAGCACACATGGACACAGTTGCCTCTGTCGTTACCCAGTAACATGTTACAGTTGCCTCTGTCGTTACCCAGTAACATGTTACAGTTGCACCACCCCTGATACACCTAAACTAAGCCAACACTTCAGTCAGCAGCCCGGGCTTTTCCCCTCATGTGGTCTCTCCCAGACTCACCTAGAATTCCAAATTATGCTTCCCAACTTCTCTCCCTTCTTCCTGCCTCTCTTCCACGATTCCTTCCTTGCTCCTTCCCTTCTTCCTCTCACTGGGGGCGGGGTGCAGTGCCTTGAGCATCCGGGGCTAGCACTCTTGACACTGCGCTGTATCCCTAGCCCAGAAGTTTCCTAGTTTTTTTAAAAGATGACCTGTGACAAGTTAAAGAGTTCTCTTGGGATCCAGAAAGTTCTCCAAACATCTAATTAGAAGGAATAACAATCCCATTTGCCTTACAAATTCCAGGTAGGCATGCACATGCCTATTTAAGCCACTTTTGTTATTTGTGGAGTTGGTTCTCTTCTTCCACTCCATGTAGAACCTAGGGATTGAACTCAGGTCTCCAGACTTAGAAGTATCTTCACCCACAGAACCGTCTCACTGGCCCTGATTTCTTTTTGTGAAATAAACATTTCAATCATTCCCACTCAGACCAATCGCTGGAGACATGGATGAAGCCGACTCCGTGTTTTTAAAATTGAAGCAGACGGCCGACGACTCTCTGTCACTCACATCCTCAAACGCTGAGTCTGTCTTCATAGAAGGTATGGTCAGTCCTCTGCCCTACCAGGGGTGCCACAAGGTTCCCGGCTCTACTGGGAAAGGCCAGAGGCTCCAGCATGTCCATAAACTTGACAGGGAGATGTGGCAAGCACTGGGCCCTTACCAATGACCGTCTGTCCTCCCCCCAGATCCTTACATTGCTTCACTGAGGTGTGAGATCGAATCGGATGCCCATGAGTTTGAGGCTGAGTCCTGGAGCCTCTCTGTGGACTTAGCATATGCCAAGAAACAGAAGAAGGAGGTGGTGAAGAGACAGGACGTCCTGTACGGTAAGGTGTCTGACGCCTGTGCCACTGAGCTGTCATTCTCTTTAAGTCTTCTTTCTTTCCATTCTTTTGTAAAAAATAGTTTTGTGTGTGGTGCATACCTGCACGTGCCCAGCCTCGGCAGGAAACACCTCTGTCCACTGAGCCATCTTACCAGCCCTGTTTTGGTTTTGGTTTTTCTTGTCTTGTTTGTTTTGTTTTGTTTTGTTTTGTTTTGTTTTGTTTTGTTTTTGAGATAGACAGTCGTGGCCTCAAACTCACCATGTAACCTCAAATAACCTTAAACGTCCTCCCAAGTACTTGGAGTTACAGATGGGCACTGCCCAACCTGTTATGCGGTGCTAGGAACGGAAGCCAGAGTTTTGTGTGTGCTAAGCAAGGTCTCTACCAACTGTGCTAAATCCCAGCACCGCCTTCTTCTTTTCATTTTATTTTCCACCTAAGAGTCTGAGGTGTAGCCAGTCTCTTGGGAGACCCGGTCATTTGCCTCACTTCCTGCTCTCCGGGACAGCCCTACCTGTTGGACCAGGGAGGGCTTTGTTAGCACAGGTCCCTGCAAACCAGCCTGACAACTGCCCAGGCTGATTCATGCTCCCCCTGTTAGTGACTGTCTCCCTCTGTTTGGTCTGCTGGGACAGAATGCCACCAGCAGGGTGGTGTTTAGAGATGGAACCGTCCAGAATTTGGTGAAACCAGCTTCCTGGTCTTCGAGGCGCCTCCCTGCTGTGCCTTCAGAGTGCTTATGGGCAGGCAGGAGTCTCTTTGATTTGTATGTGTGTTAACCCCAAATCCAAAGCACATGGGAGTCACTGGGTTCATCCCTAACCTTGGAGTTTGTAGCTGTTGTGGTTTGGTTTTGTTTTGTTATTTAGTATTTTTGGCTTTTACTTTGAGGATTTCATACCTGAATACAGTGATACAGTGTGTTTATATCATTTTCATACCTTCTCATACACACTCTGTGTGTGTGTGTGTGTGTGTGTGTGTGTGTGTGAGATGTGTCTCACACAGGTAGAGAGGTCAGAGGACATTTGCAGAGTCTTTTTCTACCTTTTGTGAGTTCCAGAGATTGAGCGTGAGGTCCCCAAGATTATGCAGCATGTGCAGGTGCCTTTATCCTCCTAGCCAGCCCAGAATCCTATTCTATAAACACATTTTCCTATCTGTGAAGATTTTACTTACCTGACCTAATAACTTCACAGAGGTGCGCCTTTTTTCTTTTTGTTTAGTTTTTGGTTTTTGGTTTGTTGTTGTTGTTGTTGTTGTTGTTGTTGTTGTTGTTGTTTTAGGCAGAGTCTCTAGTGTAGCTCAGGCTAGCCTCAAAGTTGTTTTGTAATTGAGCATGACCTTAAAATTCTGATCCTCCTGCCTTCACTGCCGGAGTTCTCGGATGACAGCCTGGTCCACTGTACCTGAGTCATGGGTTGTTCAGGGTAGAACCTGGGTTTGTCTCTGTGATAGGCAAGCACTTCTACAGCCATGCCTATTAATAACACGGAGGTTAGATTCCAGCACATGAATGGTCTGCAGACATTGAGTTCAGGGTCCATTTAAGTCTGTTTGATCACATTTATTCAGAGACATGCAAGCATCACCCCCAGCAAGACTAGAAGTTCCTCAGCACAACCTTCTTGACATAAGACCAGAGGCTCCTGGGACATTGAGGTTCCACTGCACATTCCTCAAAACTTTTTTTTTTTTTTTTTTTTTTTTTTTGCGGCTGCTTTGGCTTCAGACTCACATAGCACTGAGGGGAGGGAAGGCGTCTAATTAAGAAAGGCTGAATGCCAAGTGTGATGGGAGACACCTGCTGTTACTGTGGCAGGAAAGAGGGTCGAGCCAGCCAGCCAGCCAGTCACGCCTCTGCTCCCACTGGAACTCCTCACCCTCCAGCCTCTGCCTTCCAAGTACTCCCAGTTCAGTAATACAGTGTGATACCCAGTGTTTTAAGGTGTTGAGGCTATCGGCCTTGTGCACATCCCTACCTATGTCAGAACTATTCCTTCCTTTCTGTTGTTCATTCTGTAACTGAGCTAGAAGAACCTAGAGCCCCATGTATGTGAGGCTAGTGCTACTTAGCTATGGCTCCAATGACCCAAGACCCTGTGTCAAGAAAGAGAAAAAGAAAAAAAGGAAGAGGACGGCCGGGCGGTGGTGGCGCACGCCTTTAATCCCAGCACTTGGGAGGCAGAGGCAGGCGGATTTCTGAGTTCGAGGCCAGCCTGGTCTACAGAGTGAGTTCCAGGACAGCCAGGGCTACACAGAGAAACCCTGTCTACACAGGGCTACACAGAGAAAACCAAAAAAAAAAAAAAAAAAAAAAAGAAGGAAGAGGACGAAACAAAGGCTGGAGGTGTGGTTCAGTTGTCAACATTCCCGCCGCACAGGCATGAGTTCAGATCCCAGCACCCCTGTGAAAACTGCTCATAGCAGTGCAGGCGCATGCAGGGTGCACCATGGGGGAGGGGACTGCAGACTAGCCCAAGCAAGCTGAGCTGGGGAAGTGGCTTTGGAGGGTTTTGCTCCACAGCAATGAAAACCTGAATTGGATCCCAGATGCCCTGCGTGAAGCTGGGCATGGCCACGCATTCCTCCTCAACCCTAACATCAGGCAGGACCATTAGCACTCCAGGAACCAGCCTAGCCAGAGCGTAGCATGATCCTGGGGGGACCAGTAGCATCCTCTTCTGGCTTTGCATGTGTGCAGTCACACAGAAGAAACATGTACAAATTGCATATATTTGAGTATGTACCATGGCAAAAGACAACTTGTGAGGGGTGATTCTCTTCTATTACATGGGTTCTAGGGATTGAACTCAAATTGGAAATAAGCACTTTTACAAAAACAACATAGTCTTGAAACTTTTCTTTTAATGCGTGTGAGTGTTTTGCCTGCATGTGTGCCTGGGCACCACTCGAATGCCAGAAGAGGCTATCAGACACTCTGGAACTGGAGTTCCAGATGGTTTCGAGCTGCTGTCTGGGTGCTGGGAATCAAACCTGGGTCCTTTGGAAGGACAACCAATGGTCTTAGCCACCGATCTGTCTCTGTAGCCCTATTTCCTATTTCTAATGTAATTTTTAAAATATTTATTATTTTATATGACATGAGGGGGTCTTAGTATATGCTTGTGTACCATGTGTGTGCAGGTAATGAAAGAGAGGCTAGTAGAAAACATCAGATGCCCTGGAGGTGGAGTTACAGGTGGTTGTGAGCCTCCATGTGGGTGCTGGGAATGAAACCCTGGTCCTCTGCAAGAGCAGCAACAAGTACTCCTAACCACTGAGCCATCTCTCCAGTTACCACGCCACCTTGAAAGATACACTGTGTAACCCTGGAACTGCTTTGGAATTCACTATGTAGACCAGGCTGCCCTTGAATGGAGAGATCTGTCTGTCAATGCCTCCAGCATGCTGGGGTTAGGCATGTGCATTGCCAGGCACAGCCTAAGGGAGGAAAACAGTTTTAATGGAGAACGATCAGGAAGACGCAGAGCATTGACCTTTAGTCCCCAGCCTCCATACGCACTCACATACATAGACATATGTATACACATGGACCACACAGAAAAAGGGGAGAAAGAGAGTGTGTGCATGTCCACAGGCCCAGCCATAGGGGCAGGGACGTGGGCAGGGAGCTGGCAGGGTCAATCCAGCTGCAGCAGGCCTCTGGGGCTGTGAATACCCTGGGAGGTAAGGTGAATCTTCCCACACCTCCGTCCCTGCAGAGCTGATGCAGACAGAAGCACATCACATACGCACACTGAAGATCATGCTGAAAGTGTACGCTAGAGCCCTGCAGGAGGAGCTGCAGTTCAGTGGCCAGGCAGTCAGCCGCCTGTTCCCGTGCGCCGAGGACTTACTGGACATGCACAGCCACTTCCTCGCCCGCCTTAAGGAGCGTCGGCAGGAGTTCCTAGAGGAGGGCAGTGATCGGAATTACGTCATCCAAAAGATCGGAGATGTCCTGGTTCAGCAGGTAGGTGCTATGACCAGGATGGTCCTCTCTCCACCCTGCCTCCCTTCTCTCTGACATATTACATGCCCACCATCCCAGAAGGCACATAGTGCCAGCCAGTTCCTGTCCAGATTCATATCTTAGGAACCCCGAGCCTGGAAGGGCAACCAGACATGTGTAAACACTATTCAGAACTGCATTCTCAGCTAGGGATCTCCCTCTGTCGGTAGAGCCTTGCCTGCAGGCAGAAAGCCTTGAGTCCCATCCCTAGCACAGCAGGCTAGGCATGCCGGTTTCTGTCCCTCGGGAGGATCGGGAGCTTACCGTCGTCATTGACATAGTAGACATGGTGAGTTGAAGTCCATCTAGAGGCCTAGAGGTCCTATTTCAAAAGGGGGGGGGGAATGCATGATTTTGTGTTGTTGGTTGGTATCTTGTTAGGTTTTGTGGGAGACGGGAGGTTCAGGCAGGACCTCTTGTAGCTCACCTCTCTTGAACCTCAAAACGATCCTCTTGCCTCCTCTTCCTGAGTGCTGGGATTGCTGATGTTCCCACCTACACGGTTTACAGAGTTGTGTCTCCAGCCCCTAGCTGCTAGGGGTAGGATATGCATACAGTGCAGTTGCCTGCAGAGCCCGTGGATGCCAGGTGGCCTCCAGCATTGCCTGCTTTTTTAATTTTTTTTAAAGAGAATTATTTATAAGCCAGGCAGTGGTAGCGCACCCCTTTACTCCTGTTACTCAGGAGGCAGGTGGATCTCTGAGTTCGAGGCCAGCCTGGTCTACAGGGCGGGTTCCAGAACAGCCAGGGATACACAGAGAAAGCCTGCCTTGAAAAACCAAAAAAAAAAAAAAAAAAAAAAAAAAGGAGAGAAAAAGAAATAATCATTGATCATGTGTGACCACGCTGTGCATGGTACCTGAGGAAGTGAGAGGACAGTTTTCAGGAGTCTATTTTCCCTTCTGCCACGCAGATCTTAGGAATCCACCCCCAGTCCTCAGGCTTAGGAGCGAGCGTCTTTCCTGCCGGGCATCCTTGGCAACCCTGCACCTTCCTTTGTTTCTTTATTTATTTCTTTGTTTCTCTTCTCTTTCCTTCTTTTCTATTTTTTTGTTTTGATTTTTGTTTATTTGTTTTACTTTCATTTGTTTATATGTAGCCTTGGTGTCCAGGAACTTGCTGTGCTGACCAGAATGACCTAGATGTCACAGAGACCCACCTGCCTCCGTTTTTTAGTGCTGGGATTAAAGGCAGGCACCACCATGCCAGGCTGGGGCAGGGTCTCCGAATGCACCTAGAGCTGGCTGTTTTGGCTGCTTAGCTGCCCAGGGGAGCCCGCCGCAGCCTCCCAGCACTGCAGTCATAGGCACTGCCTGACTAGGTTCTTTAGGCAGGTGCTGAAGACCTAAGCCCAGGCCTTTGTGCCCACTGAGCCATCTCCCCGGGGGCCAGAGCCAGCCATTGTAGGTCTGCTTACTTCATCTGCTCCTTCTGATCCTAGGACAAGACGGACTGAGGGGAGCAGGATAAAGAGTTTGAAGCCAGCCTCACAACCTAAGAAAACTCTTCACTAAGCCAGAAAGAAATCATTCCATGCTCATTGCAGAAAATGGCTATGAAAGGGAAATTTTACCTTTAGGACTCAATCCATAGCAGTAGCTTAGGCCACCTGATGGTGTGGACCAGAAGCACCTGGAGAATGGGACAGGCAGAGCTCAAGACAGTTCTCTTAACTCCCTGTACCTTGCATCGAGGCGCCCTGTAAGCTCCAGGCCAAGGAGGCGTGGGAGGGAATGGTGAGGGAAAATACAGTTCTTAGCACGAGCAGATGAGCCGGGTGGAAGCCATCACAGTTTGTTTCCTGCTAACCTTTCCATCTCCATTCCATGTTAGTTCTCAGGAGACACCGGGGAGAGAATGAAGGAGAAATATGGCGTGTTCTGTAGTGGCCACAATGATGCGCTCAGTCACTACAAGTTACTGCTGCAGCAGAGCAAGAAGTTTCAAAACTTAATCAAGGTAAAGGAAAAACAAAAATGTTGTGTTTGTGTGTATGAGGCCGGGGAGGGGGGGGGTGTGAAGGTCGGAGGGTGTTTGTATGGACACACACATGTACCATGCCATAGGATAACCTTGGATATGAGTTCTTCTCTTCTACCTTGATTGAGATAATAATTCCTGTTCTTCACCAGACAAACTGACCTGGGGGTTTCTGGGAGTCTCCCATCTCACTTTTGAAGTACTGTGATTACAGACAGATGTCACAGAGACCCACCTGCCTCCGTTTTTTAGTGCTGGGATTAAAGGCAGGCGCCACCATGCCAGGCTGGGGCAGGGTCTCCGAATGCACCTAGAGCTGGCTGTTTTGGCTGCTTAGCTGCCCAGGGGAGCCTCTACAATCCTCCCGCCGCAGCCTCCCAGCACTGGTATGCACCATTATACCTGGCTTTATGTGGGTTTCACTAGGTATCCCAGTCTGGCTTCAAACTTGCGGATCCTCCTGCCTCAGCCTCCCAAGGTCTGTGGTTACAGGGGTGTACCACCTTGCCAGCTCACTCTTGCATTCATTCATTCATTTGCTGACAGGCTCTTATGGAGCCCATACTGACCATAAACCTCTGTGTAGCAAAGGATGTCCATGAATTCATGATCCTCCCGCCTCTGCCCTGTCAAGTATCGGGGTGACAGAACTATGTCATCACAACCAGTTTATGTACCAGTTGGGTGGAGCCCAGGCTTTCAATCACATCACCAACTGAGCTTCATCCCCCCACCCCCAGCCCTCAATTCTGAGATGAGTATATAGTTCTGGTTAGCCTCAAGCTAGAGTTACAGGCTCGTGCCATCCATGTGGGTCCTGTGAGGCACTCCCACTGAGGAGTTACCCTTAAGAGCTATTGCCAGCTTCCTAGAGTTCTGTGAGCCATGCACCCTTCTTTTGGTTTTTCGAGACAGGGTTTCTCTGTGTAGCCCCGGTTGTCCTGGAACTCACTCTGAAGACCAGGCTGGCCTCGAACTCAGAAATCCACCTGCCTCTGCCTCCCAAGTGCTGGGATTAAAGGCGTGTGCCACCACTGCCTGGCACATGCACTCTTCTTAAATCTTTCTTCTTTCTCTGGCTGGTCCCAGTGACCCTCAGGGCTTGTGATGATACATACTGGGATGCTGTCATGGATGGTAAAGATGCTTGGCTGTCTGTCACCAAGCCTGACGACTTAATTTTGGTCCTATGATGAAAGGAGAGAACTGACCCTGAAAGTTGTTCTCTAACTTCCACACGGCCACATACACCAAACTAAGTAAATATGTGTTTGAGGGCTGGAGAGGTGGCTCAGCGGTTAAGATCATGGTCTGCTCTTCCTGAGGTCCTAAGTTCAAATCCCAGCAACCACATGGTGGTTCACAGCCATCTGTAATGAGATCCGATACCCTCTTCTGCTGTGTCTTAAGACAGCGACAGTGTACTCATACATAAAATAAATCTTTTTGTTTTGTTTTGTTTTGTTTTGTTTTATTTTTCGAGACAGGGTTTCTCTGTATTGCTCTGGCTGTCCTGGAACTTACTCTGTAGACCAGGCTGGCCTCGAACTCAGAAACCCGCCTGCTTCTGCCTCCCAAGTGCTGGGATTAAAAGTGTGCACCACCACCGCCTGGCAAAATAAATCTTTTAAAAAAAGAAAACAAACAACAAAGATGTGTTTGATTGTTTGAAAAAACAAAAAACAAAAAAAAAACACAAAAAAAAATGGGGGCAAGTCATCTCAACACTAAGAAGGTAAAAGCAGGAGGATTAGAAGTTCAAGGTCATCCTAAGCTGCACAGAGGGTTCAGCCTGGGCTATGTATGACCCTGGCCTTAAAAGGGGATTTGCAGGGAGCCAGGCAGTGGTGGTGCATACCTTTAATCCTTGCACTCAGGAGACAGAAGCAGGTGGATCTCTGAGTTTGAAGCCAGACTGGTCTACAGAGTGATTGACAGCCAGGAACACAAAGAAACCCTGTCTCAAAACAGAAAAAAAATGAAAAAATAAAAAGGAGCAGGAGGAGGAGGAGGAGGAGGAGGAGGAGGAGGAGGAGGAGGAGGAGGCAGCCGTTCACCCTTGCTGACACACTCCCGCCTTCCTAAGAGCAGTGGAAACAGCCTCCCAGAATGTACAGCGCGCCAGGCAGAGTTCGAGGAGCTGCTCTCAGCCCCCACCAGGAGACAGGGTTAAGTGCCACCCTGGTTCTTAAGATATGTGAGTAAATCAGGAGTGACCAGACAGCCAGTCTGGTCCTCGAGGGTTCTGGGTTCGAGCTATCAGCCAGCATCAAGGATCAGGGTTTGTGCATGCACAGTTGTGAATACACACCAGACACCCAATTTGTGTGCCTCAGAATTAGGCCATGGCTGGTTCTGTCTTCCTTCCCTGGTAGTTTGTTTTCTGGTTTTGTTCTTTTTTGTTTGTTTTGAAGCAGCTTCTAATGTACCTAGATTATTCTTGATCTCACTATGTGGCCCAGAATGACCTTGAAGTCCTGTCACCACCTCCCAAGTGCTGAGATCACAGGGACATACTTTCATACTCAACATGACTTTTTTTTTTTTTAACTTTTATATTTATGTGGATATATTTGTGCTAGAAATCAGATCTCCAGGAATTGGAGTTAAAGGTGATTGTGAGCCACTGTGTAGATACTGGGACCTTCTTTAGAACAGTTAGGCGCTCTTAACTGCTGAGCCAGCATGTCTTCTTATTTTGGAGACAAAATCTTGCCTACATATCCCAGGCTGTTCTATAACTTTCTCTGTAGCACAGGCTAACCCATAATTACTGATCCTCCTTCTCTGAGTTCCGGATGTTGGATTTACACTGCACTACGCTCACCTTAATATTTCTACTCTTATTCTTATTTGCTTTGTAGCCCAGGCTACCCTCAAACTCAAGATGCTCCTGCCTTGGCCTCCCCAGTGTTAGAATTTGAGGCAGGCCCCACCACAGCTGGCTTATAACAAGTTTGCTGAGTGCCTACGCAGCTAGGGCCCTTTTTATTTAGAAGGCGGTCTCTGCCGGGGGTCAGAGCAAAGGTGACAGACAGGACAGGAGCCTCGGCCTGAGATGTCTCAACGGATTCAACCCAACGCTGAGCCTAGTGGTCCAGGTCTGTAATCTCAGCTTCTCAAGGAAACTAATGCAGAACAGTCCTTCAAAATCTGCACTGTATCAAAAAACACAAAGGGCTGGAGAGGTGGCGGAGCCGTCCTGAGCGCTGCTCAGCCATCAGGTGGGAGTTTGTATCCCAGAGCAAGCCTGGCCCCCAGCAAGCCTGAGACTCCAGCTCTGCTGGGGAAGACAGAGAATCACTGAGACTTCCTGGCATCTAGTCTTAACAAACAAAACAAAACAAACAAATAGAAACTCTGTGTTTAAGGAGAGACTATCTCAAAGGGCATGGTAGTCTAGGTTTCTAATCCCAGCATTAAGGGGCCAGTCTGGTCTGAGACAATATCTCAAAAAAATCTCAAAAACCTGTGTGAAGAGTGGCAGAGAAGGACCCCTTTCCTGATGCCTGCTTCCATTCTGTGAACACACACTCATACAGACTACCCCCCAAAAAAGGAATGTGTTAACCGGCATAACAGTCATGCCAGTAATCATCAAACCCTCTCTGTCTGTCTGTCTGGAGATAAGCTTAGTAATGAGTGTTTGTTCAGCATGCTTGGGCTCTGGGTTCAAACCCAAATACAAGGGGTTAAGGATGGTGAAGGAAGGACAGAGAGGAGAAAGACAAAGGAGTGAAGACAGAAGGCAAGCCAGGCGTGGTGGCACATGCCTTTAATCATAGCTCAGGAGCCAGAGGCTGGCAGATCTCTGAGTTCCAGAACAGCCAGGGTCACATGGACAACCCTGTCTCAACAATAAAAAAAAAAAAAAATTTTAAAAATTTTTAAAAAAGGAAGAAAAAATTAAAATAAGCTATTTGTTTTCTGTTTCACAGAAAATTGGCAACTTTTCCATTGTTCGACGGCTGGGAGTGCAGGAGTGTATCCTTCTGGTAACACAGCGTATAACCAAGTACCCGGTGCTGGTGGAACGCATCATCCAGAACACGGAAGGTGGGACCACCCTCTGCCCTACCACTGGGTCTAGGTGGATTGGTGCCTCAGTTCCCTCCCCTCTGGAATTTATCAATGGGCTGGCCAAGTTCCCTCTTGTAATCTCCTATACTGGGCACCAGGCACTCAGCACAGGAAGAGAGAGGAGCTAGCCTCTGCCCTTAGCAAGTGCTGGACCAAGACAGGTCCCACCCAGGTCGGAATCTCCAAACTAGACACAAACCAGATGAAAACAAGATGATTCCTGGGTTATTAAATGATTCCTTGGACTGGAGATGGCCTAGCTATTAGATCAGCTGCTCTTCCAGAGGACCCAGGCTTGAGTTCAAGCACTCACAGGGTTCCTGGTGAATCTGATGCCCTCCATAAGCACTGTATGTATGGTGCACAGACATACATGCAGACAAAATACCTATAAATGTAAAATAAAATTTTAAAAACTGAAATTTAAATGTTAAAAGAAGAAAAGAGAGTAAAAAGGAAGAAAAACAAAGAAGAAAAAAGGAAAGAAGAAAGGTCTTGTGTTAAATGGCCAGGGTGAGATCTGAGCTGGGTGCAGTGGGCACAGATGTTCTCTCAGGGGCCTAGTGTGACATTAATAAATGTCAACTTAGCTCAGATAGGATTTGAGAACTGACAATAGACCAATGTAACCTACCACCAAAGTACAACTTGAGGAGCCAATGACTTTGTTGAGGGTGCTTAAGAATATGGATATGTAGTTATTTATAGGAGTAGGGGTGACTCAAAGGTAGCTGCTTTACCAAAAACCACCCCAACACAGATGAGGACTCAAGAAAGCTGGATACCTGGAATTCTCTGCAGATCTTGCAGACAGCTAAACTCGTCGGAGAGTCTCCTCTCTTTGGCAATCCTTATTGCTTATATAATCTTAGTCCAACTGTGTGATTCTGGGGAGTTTCAGGGAATTTCCTGAGACTTGCGAGTTGTTTACTTTCTGAGTTTTAACAGCTTCCCTCCAGGATAGAATGTTTCAATTCAGAGGAAATTGCTACACAACACATAGGCAGGAAGATCCACATGTTCTACACCAGCCTGGGCTACATTATGAGATCCTGAATCCCAACTCAATCAGAAGAAAGGATGACATGCTGATAGCCACAGAGAGCATTCCAGGTGCTCTTGGGGGCCCAGCGTGGTGTCCACCCCTTTCCATATTTCTGGTAGGTTTGGACCAAGTGAAAATTAGCAAGATTTCTTACTAAAGAGACTGGTATCAGCTCAAGATACCCCAAGACCAAGTTCCCCAGACAAGGAGATTTATTTGCCTCAGTGGGACAAAAGGCAGAAATAAGAAACAGACAGGAGATAGAGCACAAGGGAGAAAGGGAAGAGAACAAGGAGAAAGGATATTTTTCCTGGAGGGACAAAGGACTGCCTGTGGATAGAAGGGAAATAGATGTGGTTCACAGGCAAATGGAAGCATATAAAGGTAAAGGGGAAGCCCTGTGTGAGGATGAGGGGTTTAAGTTTAATTGGACAAATTTGTTTAGGCAGCCATTAAGGGCTTTGTGATTGCTGACCTTCAATAGCTGGACCTTGGTAGTCAGCCTCAGGAGGAGGAAGTGGCCAAATACTTGGTGGCTAGCCTTAAGAATGCTGTTTAAGCCGGGCGTGGTGAAGCACGCCTGTAATCCCAGCACTTGGGAGGCAGAGGCAGGTGCATTTCTGAGTTCGAGGCCAGCCTGGTCTACAGAGTGAGTTCCAGCACAGCCAGGCTACACAGAGAAACCCTGTCTCAAAAAAAACCAAAAAACAAAACAAAACAAAGAATGCTGTTTAATGGTTTTTAGCAAGGCAGAGGGAATGGGGGAGAAGACCTGCCAAAGCCGTGTTTGCCCTGTTCTGGCTGGCTAGAGTCCCTTCACCCACCCACTGTGCCCTTCAGGTGGGAGGGGCCTTCTCTCAGTTGTAGCAGGAGGTAGAAGGAAGCTTTTTATGAAAAGCTATAGGACTTGAGGGGAATCTGTATACAATAATGGTAGGAGTATGTATGCTGTGCTGGGTAGTTTACGCCATTTGAACCACCACACCTTACCTTTTGCATTTGAGCAAAAGCTAAACTGTAAGCCAAGCATGGTGGCACATACCTGTGATCCTGACATTCAAGATGCAGAGGTAATGCAGGGTTGAGGCCAGTCTGGTCGATGACACTGGATTCTGGGCTAGCCAGGGCTACAGAACAATACTTGTCTCAACAAAAAGTAAAGGTCAGGAATAGCCTCAGTGCTCAAGGCGGAGGCAGGCAGATCTGTGAGCTGCACAAGAGCCAGGGCATGTGGAGAGACCCTGTCTCAAAAGATCAACAAAACAGAACTAGCTCAGTGTGGTGTTGCAGGCCTGTAATTCTCTGAGCAGCAGCCCAAGGAAGCACCTCATAGATCCAGATGCAGCACATCAACTGCTGTTGTGTTTGTGAGTGTGGGCACAGAAACCAGTGCTACCTCTGCTTACATGTGACAGCTGGCACTGAGGACTACAAGGACCTGAGCCAGGCCCTGAGCCTCATCAAAGACATCATCTCCCAAGTGGACGCCAGAGTCAGTGAGTGTGAGAAGGACCAGCGCCTCAAGGAGATAGCAGCCAAGGTGGACTTGAAGTCATCCAGCAAACTCAAAAACGGGCTAACCTTCCGAAAAGAAGACATGCTGCAGCGCCAGCTCCACCTGGAAGGCACCCTGTGCTGGAAGTCCACGTCTGGGCGCTTGAAAGGTAACACTGCCTCTGGCCACCTCTAGTGTGCCTTGTGTTGGATCCACGTGGCACTCGCTTGGAGTTCTAGTTGCTATGTTAGAGTGGGAGGCACCACCTTAGAGTGCTGGGCCCTATCTTGGAGCATTACTCCATCTAGAATTGTCACCAAGCTAAGAGATGGGAACACAACCAGACTTGCAACACTTGAATGTTTTCAAGTCTATATGAGCCAGTGGACTACAGAGAACTGGACAGAGGAAGTGTTTAATTTAGACAAGATCCTCAGAAACAGCTCTTCCAGGGGTGCGGTTGTAGGTCATTTAACATAAATGCTTTGACATTCGTGAGGCCCTGGTTTCTATCTCCAACCCCAAGTAAACTTGAGTGTAGTGGCAGTCAGCTCTAGGGAAGTCATAGCAAGAAGATTGGGAATTCAAGGTTGTCCTCAGCTGCTTAGCAAGTTTGAGGCCAGAATAGGACCCATGAGATCCAGTCTCGAAAGAAAAGAAAAGGGCTCCCTATGACACTCATGTGCACAACTCTCACTTCAAGAGATGCTCACACCGTCACACAGGGCCTGGACGCCAAGCAGAACTGGGACTGAGAGGGCCTGAGGCCAGCCCTGCCTGCGTCTGTGTAGGCAAGACACGACCTGGGGCAGAAGGAGAAGGCCATTTCAACAAAGAGAGCTCTGGCAGCCAGCCAGGCATGGTGGCACGTGCCTGTCACTTTAGTGCCAGGGTATGGCAGAAACAGGCAGATTCCTGGAGCTAACAGGCCAGCCAGCCTAACCGGATAATGAGCTTCCAGTTCAGTGAGAGAGCCTGTCTAAAAGCCGAGGTTGAGGGCTGACAAGGTAGCTCACTGCCCATTGGCATTTGTTGCCAAGCCTAACAACCTGAGTTAGATGCCTGTGACCCACATGTGCTGGAAGCATAAAATTAATAATACACAAAATAAATAAATTAAAAAAAATAAGTGACCAGGGAAGATAGCCCCATATCAACCCCGAATATATGCACATGCGCGCGTGCACGCGCGCGCGCGCGCGCACACACACACACACACACACACACACACAGAGTTAAAAAATGAATCCTTAATGAACTAACTGCATGGCACACTGGAGCCCTGCCTTGAGTCCTGCACAGTCTGAGCAGGAGCCACTGAAGGGAGATCCTCTGGCATTCGTTAGTGCTGAATCCCAGAACTCAGGAACATTGGAAAGGGGTGAGTCAGAATTGGAACTTCTGGGAACAAGAAGCCAGAGTATCTCGGTGCTGAAACTGCCCCAAGCCCTTTGGCCACGTGACTACTAAGATTCTCCTTCGTGTGCTGGCCCCTGCAGATGTCCTTGCTGTCCTGCTGACTGATGTGCTTTTGCTGCTGCAAGAAAAGGATCAGAAATACGTCTTTGCTTCTGTGGTATGTGTCTGAAGTCTCCGAGAGTCCTACTAGCTGGGACCATACGGTGGTGGGCCCGTGAAGGGGGATGCCCATGACAGAACACGGAGAAGGAACACAGG
Source organism: Apodemus agrarius (assembly GCA_964023405.1). NCBI lineage: Eukaryota > Metazoa > Chordata > Mammalia > Rodentia > Muridae > Apodemus > Apodemus agrarius. The sequence goes on from OZ030028.1 coordinate 44,976,789, forward strand.
TAGGAGAGTGCCCTGAGGCGCCCTGTCGCATCAGGGTCCTTCCAGAAGGTTCCAGGCAGTCCTGCTCCCTGACATGGCGCAGATTCTCACTGAAAGGTCTCAGGTGGGAGGGCCTCGAGCAGGACATGAGGATAAACTGCCATTGGGTAAGAAGTTTACTACAAGAATTAGTAATGCCATACGCATACAGACAGGTGGCAGCATGGCGCAGGCTCTAAAGAGAGTTCAGGCTCAAGAGGCAGAATGGGGACCACTCTCTATAGGTGTGAAAGGAAGGGGGAGGGATCACATACTCTGTCTGATTTCTGCGTGGCAGACCGGAGGAGCAGAACTCCAGGGAGGATGTGAGGAGGAAGAACACATCTAGTTGAGGCGTGGGAACTTATTTGAAGTGAGAAGGCGTGTCATTCTTGTGGAATGGTCCCTAGGGAGGCTTCACTGGCTCCGAGACAGATGTCTGTCTCCTCCCATGGCAACAGAGATGCCAGAATCTGTTCTGCGGATGGAGATAGGGGGGCTGCGGATGGGCAGAACGTGAGCAGTGCCTGGTCTGGAGCCAAGCGCTTCCTTCCTGGAGTATCCGAGGAGCCCCTTACAGATTCACAGACACATTCTCCATCCAGCAGTGGAGGGGGGCGGGGCCAGCCTGTAAAGGATGAGCCTAGGGAGAGAGAAGGCTGCTGCCTGAGTGGCCCCAGCCCAGCGTCTAGACCATCCTGCATCTTCCCAGCCTCACCACTTTTCTGTGGCTTTCCTGCTGCCCAGCAGCCCCAGGTACTCACAGGCTCCAGGGTCTGGCCAAAAGAGCCTTACCTTGGTGCGTAGACATGATATGCTGGTGAGGCCAATAGTGAAAGGCCTCTGCTCTGGAGGTCTGTAGAGAAGGGGACAGGGATAGAGGGGGTTCGGCCGGGGAGCTGAAGAGAAGGACCTGAACTGAGTTTATGTGGCACACTTACATGGACCATTTGGGATCTGCACCATGCACACGGACAAAGAACAAAAGACACAGACCTAGACGTTCATGTCATCACAGGCGGCAACTGTTCGGTCCCTGAGTAAGCCTGGCCAGTGGTCAGGCCCTTCATGGGTGAGTGTCAGAGAAAGGAGGGAGATGGGTGAAGGGAGTGAGGAAAGGCGGGACCAAAGGCAAGAGCTGGGTGTGGTGCCCCAGCCCCTCCCAGATTGTCGGCACAGTGCTAGAAAGAGGAGACGTGTAAATAAAAGGCAGTCCTCTACCGAAGCAGACTGTCCTTTAATCAGTGCTGTCCCTTGTCACCCCATCCCACCTCTCCACAAACTGGGTCAGAGTATCCCATCACAAATGCTGTTTAGCCGCCATAGTCTGACAGAGAGCAGAGATGACCGCTGTGATGGCTGTGGGGCCCCCTCACACTGTCAGGAGACTTTGGAGCAGTGATAGGCTTCCGGGAAACACGAAACACCACCATCTTCCCAGACCCTCTTGTCTTCCCGTATCCTTTTATGATCACCAGATGGATCACTTTGTATCCCACATGCCACATCACAGGCCTGTCACCAGAACTGCAACCACAGACAGCAATGTCCCAGGAGCTATTTTTCAAAAAAGCACACACAGAAAAATCATCCTAGCTGGGCATGATGCACATTCTTGTCATCTCACGGTCATTCAGGACCTTATATAGCCCAGATTGGCCCTAGAACTCATTATGTAGCTGAGACTGGCCTTGACCTTCTGAGCTTCCTACCGCCAAACCTCAGGTGTTGGGGTGGCAGGCCTGTGGCACCACTCCTGGCCTAATGTTGCAGTCCTATAAGGATGCCAGTTATATTGGATTAGGGCCACTATGAAAACAAACCTTGTTTAACGTGATTATATATTAAAGGTCCCGTCTCTACACACCATCATATTCTGACATACTCAGGCTTAGGACCTCAATATATGAATTATAAGAGAGTCTGGCAGCCAGGCAGTGGTGGCGCACGCCTTTAATCCCAGCACTCAGGAAGCAGAGGCAGGCGAATCTCTGGATTTGAGGCCAGCCCGGTCTACAGAGTTGAGTTCCAGGACAGCCAGAGCTGCACAGGAAGAAGCACTGTCTCACAAAACTGAGGCAGACAGACAGACATAGATGGGTGGACAGACAGAATGTGTAAGAGTGTGGGGGGATGTGCCTTTGGGGCCAGCAAATGGTTCAGCGAGTAAAGGTGCTTGCTGACAAGCTTGAAGACCTGACCGAGTTCAGTACCCAGAACCCACATCCCACATGGGGGGAGGCAAGGACTAACTCTCACAAGTTGTTCTCTGACCTCCACAAGTGCACTATGTGTGCATCTTACATACACACAAAATAGAGAGAGACCAGGTATGGTAGCACACACCTTTAATCCCAACACTTGGGTGGCAGAAGCAGACAGATCTCTGTGAGTATGAGGCCAGCCTGGTAGTGAGTCCAGGACAGCCAGGGCTCTGCTACACAGAAACCTTGTCTTAAAAGCAAAAACAGAGGAGAGAAGTGCCCTTTTCTGGGCACGGTGGTGCACACCTGAACTCCCAACACTTGGGAAGCTGAGACAGGATCACTGTAAATTTGTGGCTAGCAGGGTTTCACAGTGAGTTTAGACCTTAAAAAAATAAAAAAGAATACTAGAGTGTCAACTGAAAAGTCTGCAGTTAGTCAGCCATTCCTGGTTTGTGCTGGCATGACGGCTCAGTGCTTGAAGACCAGAACTCGCTCCCCAGAATCCCTACAGAGGAGTACTGTGTGGTGGCACACACTTGTTCCCATTGCTGGGGAGGTAGATACCTGGGGCTCATCGCCACCTGCCCAGCAAGTTACCACGCACACTTGTGACATTGTCTTAGAATCCAAAGTAGATGGCACCTGAGGAGCAGCAGCCAAGCTCATCCTCTGCCCTCTGTGCGCACGGTGTACACACTGGGAGCTTGGGCATGGCCCCTCCCACTCTCCCCCTCCCCCGCCCCCACACCAACCCTCTCTCAAGACTCAGGATTCCAGTGTTGGTCCATCACCTTCCTCCATGCAGGACTCAAAGCCGCCCGTCATCTCTCTGCAAAAGCTCATTGTGAGAGAGGTAGCCAACGAGGAGAAGGCCATGTTTCTGATCAGCACCTCCATGAAGGGGCCAGAGATGTACGAGATCCACACCAGCTCCAAAGAGGACAGGAACATCTGGATGGCCCACATCCGCCAAGCGGTGGAAAGGTAAGACAAGCCCCGGGCAAGCCTCCTCAGGCAGGCTCCTCCTCACTGTGACCTTGACCTCCCAGACTGACCACTTGGCTGGCTGGCTGATTTTGAGAAACAGTCTCCTGCAACCCTGTTGCAGGAAATATTTAAAAAATTCGACCCGCCAACTCTCCGCAGGTTCTGACCATGTTCCCGAGCTCCTGGTCTCCAGGCCCGCAAACTCTCCTGCCCTGCCGGGCCATAGGGCCTCCGCTGGGCCATCTCACTGGGCAGTCCCTCTGTTAGCCATCTCTCCTGGCGGGGGGGAGCCCAAGTTCCTCTTGCTACCATGCAACGCTCCACACACCCACAGTCTGACAGCTTCTACCGAGTAATTGGATAGTGAGCTGGCCGACCGTGGGTGTGTGGGGTATTGCGTGGAAGTGAGAACTTTGGGTGGGGGAAGCGCAGGAGATGTGTCCAGGCGGGCAAGACTGCCGGGGAGCTGGGGTCACACGGACATGCTGTTGCGCCGCCGTGACAGGGCAGGAGAGCTGGCGGGGGTCGGCATTTTTTTGTTTCCCGCAACACAGCCCAGGTTTTGTTCCAGCTCACTTTGTAGCCAGTGATGACCCTTATTTCTGCCTCCACCTCCCAGGTTCTGGGATGAAAGGAGCACACCACTGTATATACCCAGAGGATGCAGTGCCAGGGACAGAGCCTAAGCCTCATGGGTGCTAAGTGGGCATCCTAGACGAGCCAGTGCAGTCTGCTCCTCCTTCTAATAGTAGTGACCCATCGTCATGCTCAGACGGTCTGGATATCCCTGCGCCCAGCGAGTGAGGGGGCAGGCAGCTCTAACTTGGACCTTTATTGTGGGCCACTCAGACAAACAGCTTGAGGCCAGCCTTGTTGGGGCACGTTGTAACGCCCTATCTTTGTTTCTTGGGCTGAGTGCCCTCCAGATCCCAGCCCAGTGCCTGCTCTCTTCCACTTGCCTGAAGCAGAGTCTTCCTCACAGGTGGGCGTGGAACACTGTAGCCAGCCTCCTGTCACGCTCAGTCATTTTAGCTCTGACTGGGCCATTGCCTCCAGTGCCTGACAGGCATCTGGAAGTGGCCACCTCCATGCCAGAGCTGGGCACTTTAAACCTGTAGTGGGAGACTGGAGAGGGAGCTCAGCGCTGACTGCTTCTGCAGAGGACCCAGGTTAAGTTCCAAGCACCCACATAGGGTGGCAAGCAACTGCCTGTGATTCTAATTCAGGGGATCTAATACTTTTTTCTGGCACCCACAAGTGCCTGAACATACATGGCACATGCACACACATATAAATTAAATCCAATAATAAACAGTTTACAAGAAGCTGAATGTGGTGGCGCATGCCTAGACTCCTCCTAAATGGAGCCTGCGGCAGGAGGATCACCCCTTTGAGAACTGTCCTGGGTTGCTGGTTGTCCTTGTCCTCCCTTCTCGTCCTCCAATGGAAGTCCCTCACAAAAGTGCAGGCCTAGGGCTTTATCGGTTGTTGACAGTATTTACCCAGTGTGCACAAAGCCCTCGCTGCAAACCCCAGCACCACAGGACTTGATGCTGTGTCTGTTATTACAGCACCTGAGTAGTAGAGGCAGGAGAATCCGAAATTCAACATCATCCTTGACCACAGTAGAGTCAAGGCTGCCCTAGGATGATACATGGTACCTGTTGTCTTTAAAAAGCAAAACAAAATGAACAAACAAGCGGGTGGTGATGACACACACCATTCTTTCATCTCCACAGCCGGAGAGGTAGAGGCAGGAAGATCCTGAGTCAGAGGCTGGCCTGATCTACAGAAGGAGTTCTAGGGCTACATAGAAATCAGGGCTACAAGTCAGGGCTATACAGAAACCCCATCTTGAAAAACAAAACAAAAAAATCAGCAGTACAGGGCAGGGATGTAGGTCAGTGGAGGAGCCTGTATAGCTCGCACAGGCCCGCCTTGGGAATCTCTTCCATAGTTACATCGTTATTGGAGCAGTGCGCTGTGGTGTGCGTGTGGTTGGAGGTTGGAGGACAGCTTTGGGTCATTAGTTATTCTCTTCTACCATATAGATCCTGGGGCTAGAACTCAGGCACCAAGGTCACAAGAAGGTATCGGATATCCCCCGTCATTCTCTGCCCATACTGCCGAGACAGACCCGTCTAGATCTAGGGCTCCTTTATCCCCCAAGCCATCTCAGCAGCGTAAGATGGTCAGGAAGAGGACGCTCTGCAGTGCTGGTGTGGGACAGCTAACCCACGAGACACTGATGGCAGCCATCTGTCCCCTTCCCTGCAGCTGTCCTGACGAGGAGGAGGGTGTTTTCAGTGAGGGCGAGGAAAGAAAGCCAATTGAAGCTCGCACCACGAAACTCCAGGAATTTCAAGGTGAGAGGGGTCAGCACCGTGGGCAGGCCCTCTGGTACCCATGGGTCCACATCTAGCTTCTGTTGCTTCACGGAGGTTGAGTGCACACACCAACCATAAGGGTTGCCCCTTTTGAAGAGTTCAGTTCAGGGCCAGGAATGTGGCTTAATAGTGGTTGACTAGCTTGCCCTGGTTCCAGCACCAGTGCCACAGACGCAAGGATATGTGCCAGGAGTTCAGGGGCATCTTAAGCTGTGTGGTGAGCAAAGCTTGCCAGAGCAAAAGACCGAGCAGACAAATACATAGAGGAATAAAAATTAAGAAGCTGGGTGTGGTGGTGCACGCCTTCTCTCCCAGCACTTGCAAGGCAGAGGCCAGCAGATCTCTTGAGTTTAAGGCCAGCTTGGTCTACAGAGTAAGTTCCAGGATGGCCAAGGCTATACACAGAAGAACTATCTCAGAAAGAGAAATGTATAAGAAGTCTATGTAGGTGGGCAGTGGACAGACAACCAGTGTTCTCGACCACTGAGCCGTCTCCCCAGCCCCGGGAGGCCGAGGCGGGAAGGTAGGTGGGAACTCGAAGTCATCCTGTTTTATGCAGCAATTTCCAGGTAAACCAAGAATCCACAGCAAGACCATGTCTCAAAAACAAACTTAGTCAATGACACCTCTGTTTTCTGGGCAGACAGGACAGCTCAGCAAATAAAGATAGCTTGCCACCAAGCCTGACAATCCGCCGCATGCCGGTACGTGGGTGGCCAAGACATGGGGAAGCCCCAGCCTGGGGAGGGAATAAGCTCCTATCTCAACAAAACAAATAGGGGCTGGAGAGGGGCCAGACCCGACACCCACAAACAAGCCCGACGTCCTGTGTGCACACATAGCGCAGGCCTGGAAAGGACAGGGACAAGGACTGCCAGGATGTGCTGGCTCACAGCACAGCCGAGAAAGCAAAACCCCAGTTTTGAGGAGAGACCCTACCTCACAGGGACCAGAGAATGACTGGGAAGCACACCTGGCATCCTCTTGTGGCCTTCAAGTGTGTGCACAGATGTGCACACCCAAATATATTCATGCACGCTCATATACACAAATAAATAATTTGGGGGCTTTTTGAAACAGGGTATGTAGTCCTGGCTGCATTTTGTAGACCACAGATGCCTCTGCCTCCCCAGTGCTGGGATTAAAGTGTGCACTACCACTGCCCCAGCAAGTAAATGTTTAAACAACAGCAGCAACAACAAACCGGACTGGCAAGATGGATCAGTGTGTAGACCCTTGCTGCCAAGCCTGACAACCCAAATTCAATCCCCCAGTCCCACAGAATGGAGGAAATTGACTCCTACAAATTGTCCTTTGACCTCCATACGTGTGTGTGCCCACAGACATACACAAATGTTTTTAATTTAAAAAAAAAAAAATTGTCTTTCAAGGCTTTCTATTCCAGACTCCTAGCTGTGCGGGCGCTTACCCGCCCCTTTGGTGTTAACAGTGGAGATAAGAGAAGCAGTCAGAGGACAGGACCACACCGCAAAGCTAGTGGTGTTGGAGGGAGGATAGGGAGTTGGCCCTGGAAGGCACAGTCCAGCTGGGGGCCCCACCCTCACAGCCTAACTGGTCCCAAAGGCTGACCACCACCTCTGGGTTCTCCTGTAGAGCGACTGAGCCTGAAAGACCAGCTGATTGCCCAGAGCCTTCTGGAGAAACAGCAGATCTACCTGGAAATGGCTCAGCTGAGCGGGCTGGAAGAATCAGCCCAGTACCGAGGCCTCTTCCGAGGAGGAGGAGACCCCTCTGAGACCCTACAGGGGGAGCAGATTCTCAGATTGGCCATGAGTGAGAGTAAGTCAGCCCCCACCCCCCACCACCCCCATCCCCACCCCTCCCGTGCTGTGCTCACTACCCCAGGGTGGGCTTCCTGGGGACCGAGGCCAGGCCCAGGGCTCTGGTGCTTGTCTGGGACCACTGTCATTTTGCTTTTCTTCATAATCCAGGGAACGGAGTCCAGCATGTGCAGTGGCTCTACAGCTAAGCTCTGCCCAAATCCTTTAAGCACTTGCTCAACAAACTCTCCCTGGGTGACCTTGTATTCTGGAGCTGGGGGGAGGGGGTGGGAGTAAAGCGTGAGCCTAAGAGATGGCCAGAAGGAAGGGGCACTAGCCTCCACAGAAAACAGCCTGAGTTCAGTCCTAGCGGTCCACATGGTAGAAGGACAGAACCAATCTGTACAAACACACGTGTCCTCTGACCTCCACACGTGTGCTGTGTCACATGCATACACTCGAGCACAATCAATCAATAAGTTTAATCTAGATTGTTGTTAGTAAAACAAAGTTCCCAGATACAGGTATCCCTTCTTTTCTGGGATAGGTCCCTGAGAATATCCTCAGGAAAATACATATGCTCTTTTGAGGGACTTCTGGAGTCCAGAATGCACCCTAACCTTGGTCCGAGCCTCACCTCTCGCTCTGGCAGGCTTCCAGGCTTAACAGCCATGGTATAAGCCATGGGGTATGCATTGCCTGCTGACTCCTCAGTTCTAGCCTGACCATGCAGAGACACCTCTGCCAGCCTCAAAGGTAGACCTGGCAAGGGAAGCCTTTATTGCTACAGGAGCACCTAGCAGTACCAGGGCCCCATGCTGTGGAGCAGGGTGGGCAGCCAGTGCTTAATGACTCTCTCCCATCAGCAAGTGAGTCCACTCAACCCTTTGCCTGCACAGATCAGCAAAGACCCAATGGGTGTCTTGCTCTCTCCGGCAACATCCACACTGCCCCCTCACCTCTGCCTCTGATTGTTCTTGGCCTCCAATAACACTGACAAATCTGGTACTTGTGCTGGGACTATTCACCCTGCCCTCCCTGGCTAGAGACTTTGAAATAGTAGCAGACCATTGAAGGGTTTATAGACTACTCTTCCCCTCATGGGCAGCCTCTGTGGCTCTTCATTTAACATGTGCCTGTTACTAGACCGAGGTAAGGACTGCTATATCCCTAGACCCAGATAGAGAACCGATGAGACCCAAGTAACAGTAACACCAGTCCAACTTGGCGAATCAGTACGTTTGTTCTGGTCATTTACAGGAAGGAGCAGGGGTGAGGGGTTGCTTACAACGCAAAGGCAGCTGCATCACTGAGAGCTACCCCAGCCTAGGTGATGACTAATGAAAGCTGGGACCCTGGGGCTCTCTTCAAGACTTGCAGGTTAAGCTTGCCGGACAGGTTGGAGAGTCTCTTCTCCCCAGCAGTCCTTTCTGTATATAAACTTAAGTAGGTTTCAGGAACTTCCTGAGATTTGTACTTTGTTGACTTTCTGAGTCTTAATAAGCCTCCCTTCAGAACTTCCTGAATCTTAAGGAGCCTGCCTCCAAGATGAATTGTTTCAAACCCAGCGGCTGCCTGATTGCCTTCCATGGCTTGGGATGGGGCTCAGAGTCATGGGTCAGAGTGCTTGCCTAGCACTGGGTTCTATCTTCAGCACTGCCTAGGCCCAGGTGGTGGTGTGTGCCCTTCCTCCGACACTCATGGCCACACTTGCGCCTGGCTCAGGCCTGGGCTGCCCTATACCTGTAGTATCACCTGCTGACTCATGTCCCCCACCTCTCCCTCACAGTTGAGGGCATCCAGAGCCTCATCTGCCAGCGCCTGGGCAGCACCAGTAGCCAAGCGGAGGAGGGAGGTGTGTCTGCAGGCCTGCCTCGGAGGGCTGAGACCTTCGGGGGCTATGACAGTGTGGGCAGCCCCAGCAAGGGTAAGTATGTCACTTTCCTCTGAGGCTGTGTCTTAAGCTCATGAGTGGCAGATCTAGTATATTGTGCCGTGCAATTTCTTCAAATTTTACTTGTGAGCCTTAGCCTTTAATGGCTGAGTTATCTCTCCAGACTTGGGAGTGTACTTCCTGACTGAGAACATTCCTGGATATTGTGGGCTCTGTAGCAGGCCTCCAGGGATACCCTAGCCTGCGTTTATTACATGGGCTTGGCTCAGAGGAGGGGGATTCATAACATCCTCTTGTGGTCTATTTGGGGTCTCCAGGTGACAGCTTTAAAAGGAAGGTGTACAACAGTGACCCCAGGCCCCAAGACTGTCAGGGGCCTGCTAGCAGCCCGGACTCCGTACGCTGTGACAACAGCACCCCCAGTGGCAGCTGTGAGGAATCGCCACAGACTGTAAGTGGCTTCTAGTAATTTTGATTGCATGGCCAAAGACAGTTCCCGTGGACATAACTGCCACTAACATGACAGCCTTCACTTACTCCTGCAGACGCCTGGGAATGGCGGGCAGTGGCTGGGGAAGGAGGCAGAGGGGAGGATAGACACAGCATAGTTGCCTCTATCATTTCATCGGGCCCAAAGCCCTGTGTTGGTTCCACACGCTACCCAGAGTTGGTAGCAACATCGCCCGTGCTCCTGGCTGGCCCTTCCCTCCACCTTTGACTCAGCACATCCTTTGCTGCTGAGGTTTCCAGACGCTAAGGCTGTCTGAACCTTGAACTGGATGTGTATGTATTGATTGCATGAGCAGCCACACAAGCTCCACCCCCAAGCCCACCTACTGCAGAGCTGGCATCAGCCACCCACCCACCCATCTCCCAGGCTGCCCCACACCTTCATTTTCCAGATTCTCAGATAGGCGTACATCAGATGGCCACGGGACCTCGGCCTCACAGTCACAGCCCAGCACTGAGTTCTGTCTCCTATACCAAGGACTTGTCTCCTCCCACAGTGAGCTGTGATGGTTCAGATCCCATTTGATACTCTCATTCGTGTCTTAATAGGTGGAGATGCCTAGCACAGAGAGTAGTTCATGTCTGCCCGCTGTTCTGGAATCAGAGGTACCGCCCCTGGGCCACCTCCCTCAGGGACGGCATGCCCATAGGCCCTATGTACCATCATCAGGTAGACCAATTTGGCTTTCTCTCTGCAGCTGGTCCACCGGGTCCAGACACTATCGCAGTTGCTTCTTAGTCTCCAGGTACCTGCCGCATGGGGGAGGGACTGGCTGCTCCTGCCCTCTGCTGGTGGGCCGGACCTGGCCAAGTGCATGACTCTCATCAGACCCACTCCTGTCCCTGTCCCCATCCCCATCCCTGACCCCAGGCAGTCATCGCTCAACAGGATAGCTATGTGGAGATGCAAAGAACAGCCATCCAGGAGCGGGAGAAGCAGTTCCGGCTGCAGTCGACACGTGGGAACCTGCTGCTGGAGCAAGAGCGGCAACGCAACTTTGAGAAGCAGCGTGAGGAGCGCGCCGGTGTGGAGAGGCTGCAAAGCCAACTGCGCCAAGAGCAGCAGCGCTGGGAGCGGGAGCGGGCACGCCAGCAGCAGGAACTGGAGCTGGCGGGGGCGCGACTGCAGGAGCGAGAGGGCGAGGCACGCCAGCTGCGCCAGCGGCTGGACCAGGAGCGCGCCGAGCTGGAGCAACAGCGCCAGGCCTACCAGCATGATCTGGAGCGTCTGCGCGAGGCCCAGCGAGCAGTGGACCGTGAACGGGAGCGCCTGGAGCTGCTGCGCAGGTTCAAGAAACAGAACACAGTACCAGGGGCACTGCCCCCGGAGGTGCTGGCAGAGGTCAGTGGGCCTGTGTGGCCAAACGCACTCAGCTGGAAATGTGATCGCTTTTGTGCTTACCTAGTGTGCATGAAGCCCCTAGCTCCAACTCCAGAGTCCCCAGCACTGTTTATATATATATAATGTGTGGCACAGGCTTGTGGTCCTGGCACTGAAGAGGTAGAGGCAGGAGAACTAGAACAACCTTGGCTACATAGAAAGTTTCAAGACCATTTGGGCTTTGAGACCCTAGGGCATGGGGGAGCCAGGCCTAATGCCACATGCCTTTAATCCCAGCACTCAGGATGCAGAGGTGGATCACTGTAAGTTTTAGGCCAACCTGGTCTACACAGAGCTCCAGGACATAAAGAGACCGTGTCTCAAAAAAAAAAAAAAAGTCAAATATAAATCGTGTGGCCATATTGAGAGTTAGAGAATATGTATATGGATCATGTGACCATGGGTATATCCATACTGATGTGCTCCAAGAACTGTCATTTACCAGAAGCAACTTTCGATATGAGCAGTGCTCTGCAGAGTAGACCTCCCAGCTGCAAACTGGCCCCAGAGCTGGGTGGACCACACCCATTCATCTCTGAGCATTTGACAGCCATGTGGGGTCCTCCCTAGGCCAATGCCACCAAAAGGCTGAAAAGCTTGGTGTGGGTTAATAGCCACCAGCAGGCTTAGCAGCAACAGGATGTGTCTTCTATTCCGGCCCAGCCTGCAAGTCACCCTCCCAGCTTCAACGGGGATGGGCAGGAGGGGCACATGGCCCCAGCCAAAGTACCAGGAGCCCAAGGGAGCATGCTGCTACATGGCCCAGGACCCGAGTACGTAGAGCGACCTGAGGTGGCCCGCTGCGACAGTGTCCCTGCTGAGAGTCGGCCAGCCAAGAGCGATGTGCCCATCCAGCTGCTCAGCGCCACCAATCAGATTCAGAGGCCGACGGCCGTGCAGCAGCAGATCCCCACCAAGCTGGCTGCCTCCACCAAGGGCAGCAAGGACAAGGGCAGCAAGAGCAGGGCTTCCCAGCGCTGGGAGAGCGCAGGTGAGCTGCACCCCGCCCCCACCCCACCCCCACCCCCACCCCACCCCCCGCCCCCAGTGGATCCGTCCAGCAGCAGACCTGAAATACAGATTTCAGACAGGAAGGCAGATAGCCAAGCACCAGCACGGGCAAGAAGGCAGAGAAACTCATTTTTCCAGTTGCATTTCTCTTGTGGTAAAATGCCTCCAGGTTTGAGTCCATCGTCTTGAGGAGTCACAGCAGCGAGAGCTTGAGGCAGGCAGTCACAGCCAATCAGGAGCAGAGAAGTGAATGCATGTGTGCTTAGTGTCCAGCCAACTTTCTCCACTCTCAGCCCAACCTCGGCCCAAGCCGAAGATGCGCTGGAGCCCCAGGCTGGCTCTTGCACACTGATTAAGGCAAATAAGCCAGACCCCCACAGATACCCACAGGTCAGCCTTCAGTGAAACCTTTGTCCCAGGTTGTGTTGGTGACAGAAGCAACCATCATGCTCATTTACCGAGGCTCTCCCAGCAGGGGCACAGGACACACTAGGGCTGGGCCCAGCATCTTTGTCCCCTACCATAGACACAAGGTATCATGGGACTTCTCCAAAGCAGAATCCACGTCCTAATGATCCTGGGGAAAGGATGTCTGCTTGGAAGCCACCTGCTTCTCTCATGCCAACACTTAGTGACTCCATGACACCTTTCAAAGTACTTCTCTGATGCCCATGCGGAAGTACAAGTAGGGGAGCCCCACTCCCACCCGCCGGCATAGAGTGGGGTTCAAGCACCTTCCCTCTTCCAGCATCCTTCGACCTGAAGCAGCAGCTGCTCCTCAACAAGTTCATAGGCAAGGATGAGAATGCCTCCCGAAACCGCCGCTCACTGAGTCCCGGCCTGCCTGCCGCCCATGCATCTGCACCTGCCCCAGGTGAGCCCGGCCACTGGCCGTTAGGGCTGCTCGCCGTTTGTGATGGCTTCTAACACTCCTGTAACCCCCCAACTCTCTTCCAGATCCCTGCTTCCCAGCCCCAAGCCCGGCCCCCGGAGCCACACCCCCCGAGGCCTTCAAGTTTGGAGGCGCGGCACTGCCACCTGCCTCCCCAGCTCCCTCGTTGCCAACCACACCACTCACCAGCACAGATGAAGCTGGCAAGGAAGATGTTATCTTCTTCTGAGGGACTGTGACCCCGAGAGCAGACCCCTTTCTGTCCTTACAACCCTTTGTCTCTGGGGATCCTATGGGTGACTTCTGTCTGGCGGTCTCCTTTCCCCGCACACGCACAGCCAGGCACTTGTTCACCTGAGACAGCCCAGTTGGTGTCTTGGGTCTCTCAGCTCTCTATCAATTTAGTGGTAAAACATGGGTAGCCCCTTGAACATACATACATACATGTGTACACACACGCACACACACGCTCAAAGTTCTTTTAAGTTGAAGGTGGAACCCCAGCTAAACCACAGAGCTATTTTAAACCAGAGGTATAAAGTACAGAGCTTGGGAGCCAGGAGTCAGGCTCCATAGCAGGCAGATCTGAGGAGATCCCGGCTCCAGGGCAGACCCCATAGACCCCAGGAGTCTCTGGATTGAACTGAGTCACTTTGCAGCAGAAGGTGGGGTGCAGCTCACCTGTGCTCTCCCAGCACTGGGAAGCCCTGCCCTTGGCCTTGCTGCCCTTGCTGGAGGCGGCCAGCCTCGTGGGGATCTGCTGCTGCACAGCTGTCTGCCTCTGAATGGGCCTGAGCAGCTGGATGGGCACATCGCTCTTGGCTGTCCGACTCTCAGCAGGGCACTAGATTCAGTGCACTAGAATCACCCGTCGTCCAGCCAGTCTCCACTTGCAAAGCAGCAACTGGCACTGGCTACAGCCTTGACCAGTAATTGAACTGGGCAACTACAGAGGACCACAGGGGTGGACAGTCAGGCAGCCCCGGGCAACGCACGACGCAACAGACTGGATCTATGGGTTCAGAAATCAGTCTGAAGAGGGGTTACCAACTGCCACTCCTTGTAGTAGTTCCAGGGTTTCCCCAACTCTGCTTCTCAAGCCCGCCATGTCGTCCCATCCACCTTATCTGAGATGCAGAACTCCAGGCTCAGCAGGGCAGCACATATCCCAGACAGACAGTGTTTGAGCACTCTGAAATGAGCAGGTTTTCCCTGGTCCCTTCAGTGTCCTGACAGAAAAGCAGAGCTAACAAACACATTCAGGGACATGTGGAGGAATGGCCTAGTGACATTGCAGGTGAATAGCCACAGATGGCCATCTTGGTACCACTTCAGTCTGTGCAGGAGTCGGGACAGCAGCTTGGGCAGGTCTGGTTTTGTTCCCAGAAGTGGGCATGTCTGATTTCCAGGTCCTACCATATTTAGATCTGGCCAAAGTCCAGAATCATCCCATACCCAGGTTTCCCTGCTGCACCCTGCCCTGAAGTGCTAACAGGACCCAGTCCTACACTGATGGTTCTTAGTCCCAGAAAGGACAAGTCCGTGTCCGGAGCCCCGCATCCCAAGGAACCACTACCAAGAGCCCTGCCCTGTGATACTTAGGTAGACAGTACCTTAGATGGCCTGCAGATGGCCAGGCCATCTTTCACTGTGGAACAGGCAAGGGACAAAGGCTGCTGGCGTGAGCAACAGAGCCCTCCAGAGCCAAGACTTAAGCACTCAAGCTCAGGGAGCAACTGTGGGTGTGGCTGCCAAGAGTGGGTGTGGGGAACAGTCAGCAGCAGCTGGTAGACCGCAGGGTGCCAAAGTAGTGGTCTCTAACGACTCGTGCCGGGGTGGCGTGGGGCCCCCTTCCTCATCCCCAGGCTTGTGGACCCCTGCACCTGCGCAGCTCTTATTCTTGGCCTTTCCTGTTTCTGTCTTGTGTCCAGACTGTAACTACATCTACCAGAGCTCCTTGTGCCGTGTTGCTAATCAGTGTTTTGTGTGTTTTTGTACTGAGATGTATCTGAGCACATCAGGAAAGCTGACTTTTAGTTTCCACTCTGTGAAGAGAACATTCCAAACAGCTGGGTGGGCTCACCATCAGACACCGTGACTTCTTGCATTTATAAGTTCAAATGGTTCCCACTTGACCCTGGGAAGGATTCAGGGTATCTCCACCAGGTGGTTTCAGCTGTACACAGCAGGACAGTGTCATCAGTTGTCTGTCACCAGCAGCCGTGAGTCCTTCCTGGCAGATCTCGTTTGTGAAGATGGTGAGCCGGCAGCATTCAATCTCCAAGGTTGAGTG
Source organism: Apodemus agrarius (assembly GCA_964023405.1). Taxonomy (NCBI): domain Eukaryota; kingdom Metazoa; phylum Chordata; class Mammalia; order Rodentia; family Muridae; genus Apodemus; species Apodemus agrarius. Next base: position 44,992,150 of record OZ030028.1, read on the forward strand.
GCCTCCCTTGTCAGTTGTGACCGTGATCTTCGCCTACCCTTGATGATTCTCACGGTGATAACAGAGCACCCTGCAACAGGGTATTCTGGACCCACGCTAGAACTTACGAGCAGATTCTAGCAATAAAATTATCCAAAGGATCTCGGGCTGAAACAGACCTTCTTTGGGGTTGGCAATGCAGAGCGTGGAGCTGTGCCCTGCAAAGGTTTTGTTGATAAGGAACATGAATGTAGAAGGCGAGCCAGTGCTCAGCAGACCCAAGGGTGTGGCTCAGAGGAGCACTCGCCAAGCTATGTGAAGCCCAGCGTTCTGTTTGCAGTTTGGCATGCTGGCACACAGTTGCAATCTGCACTCAGGAGGTGGGGCTGGTGAGGTGGCTCAGTGCCTAAGTGCTTGCCATGCAAGAGAGGGCCAAAGCCAGGTTAGAAGGCAGACTGAGCAGCATGCATCTGTAATCCCAATACTCATACGTTGGGAAGCAGAGACAAGAGACTGGCCACCTAGCATAATGTACACAACAGTGAGCAGTGAAGAGACCTAAGTGTGTCCTCTGACCTTTACATACCCCTGCATTCACACGCACTGTGTTTGACTGTTTATGTTTAAGGTCTGGAGGCTGGAGAGGTGATTCAGTGTTTAAGAGCACTGGGTGCTTAGACTGGGCCTGGATTTGTTTCCCATGGTTTCAAATCATGTTAACTCCAGTTCTAGGGGACCCAACCTCCACAGGCACCAGGCATGCATGTGGTACATACACAAGTCTTTTTCTGAAAAATAAAAGTTGAGTTGGGTATGGCGGCATGCACCTCTAGTGCCACCACTCAGGAGGCAGAGCAGACAGACCTCTATGAGTTTGAGGCTAGCCAAGACTACATAGTAAGACCCTGTCTCAAAAACAAGTTTCAAGCATCCTTGGCTACACAGTAAATTCAAGGCAACCTGACCAAATAAGGCCTTGTTTCAAACACAGAAAAATAAGCTATAAAGGGGACTCCCTGATGGAGGACGTGGCTCGTACATATGAGACCTCAGTTCCATCCCCGTTCAGAACCATACATGGCTAATGTCACAGCTTCCCCTGCAAGGCTTGGACCTCAAGCCCAGCCTGTCTTCCTGGCACCCTGACTAGGTATGGCACTGCTCTGAGGGGGCTCATGGATTGTCTTCAGGTGAGGAACAGATACCGGGACTCCTACCTAATGGCCTTGAGAGTTAGAGCAGGTGGGACCACCAGAGATAGGAGCTGATCCTGGCCTATCCATGAGCCCTGCACAGGTGCTCACAAGCAAAAAGGTGGAGTGCTTTGCTGGGCCCTCTGCCCCAGTCCCAGTAGCCCAGTGGTCCACAACCACCTGTCTTCCTTATTTAAAAAAAAAAAAGTTTCTTTGACTTTGGCCAACATCAAAAGGGGAGGGGCCTGACAGCAGAGCACACGAGTCATCCATCCCTAGTACCAAAAACTGGTAGAGAAGCCGGAGAAGGAAGGAGATTTCTGTACTTGGGAAGCAGCCTTGCCTGTGCACCGGGACTGTCTCGAAACACAAACAAAAGGTTAGTATCATGTAAAGTTCAAAGGCCACTGTCTCCTAGACTGGGCCCAGAGTCTCGCAAGCATTCTTGACTTTCAGATTAAAAATCATACATGTGAACGGGTGAAATGGCCCCATGAGAAAGGGTACCCGCAGCCACGCCTCACAAACCGAGCTCAGTCCCCAGGATGCAGATGGTGGGAGCTGTGACACAGGCACACTACAATGTAATAAACACTTCCATCGTTAGAAAAGGCCCAGCCTACCAAGGCCTCTTTGACATAGGACTCAGATCTATCCACACGTCTTCAGAGAGGCCGACAACCATGGTCTAACTCAGCTTCAATGGGGACTCTGCGGCCTTTGAGGGCCCTTCATTTAGGTGTGGCCTTCCTGGAGGCAACAACCTACAGTTTCCCTCTGAGAACTGCAGGAAGTTCTGGGCTCAGTGGGCAAAGGTCAGTCAGATACTGAGAGGCGGGTAGGCTGAGGGGTGGAGCAGAGATGAGTGGGTTCCCACTCGTGTTCAATGCACCTGTGAGAGCAAACCTTGTGACAGAGGCCCAGAGGGGAGGCCAGAGTGGGACTGCTCTAATCACCTCATATACACACTGGCACCATACCAAGAAATTTAATAGACGCTCCTATACTCCAGCTTTGCCAAAGCCTGACCTGAGGCACAACATGTGTCTCCCACTCACCTTTAGGCCGGCCAGCAGGTGGGGGCTCTACAGTGTCCTCCTGGGGTGTCCTCCCGGGGTTCTGCAGGCCTGGCCTTGGCTCTGGGAGTCCTGAGGTTCTCATGTGCCCTCTTCTCCCCAAAGGAGCCGCTTCCCCTGAAACCTTAGCCAGGGCCCGAGAAGATCTCATTTCAGCCTCTTTTCCCGCCCAACCCAGGGGCCCCATGAGTACACAACTATGGATGCACCCGTGGCCAGTGTTCCCACTCTGGGAGTCAGTCCTGTTGAGCACCAGTGTCCTCCACCTGCCAGTCCAGGGCCTTGTCAGGGGCTGTCTGCCTCAGCCTGTCTGCCAGCTCTGGCGGCTTGATACATGCTGAGGATGGAGGAGATGGTACCCATGAGGCCCACCAGCCAAGGAGGGAAACGGCCGGCCCACAGGACACCTCGGGGCAACCAGTGCACAGCATTTGCCAGGTCAGCCAGGTTGCTGAGTAGAGTTAAAACCTCTGAGCATATCCTTGCCTCCACGGTCCTCCGCTTGCTCCTGGGCAGCTGGCTGCGGGAGAGAAAGGAGAGAGCCGCTCACTGCCTGCCTGTCCATATCCCCCAGAAAGAAAGCAAACACAGAATGGCCCACAGCCTCAATTCCACACCTTCTCAGAAACCTGGGGCATGGAGCAGAGTTGTGACCGTTGTCTCAACTTCACATCACCCACCCTGCCATGACATCCAGCCATGGAGGCTCTCAGCCCATAGTGTTCATTCTAATAAACCTGCTTCCCTACTGGGGAAAAGCAGGGCTTCCCACGCAGAGGCTAAAGCAGTGCTCTGCAAACACATTACACACATCACACACACACACACATCACACAGAGACACCACATGCATCACACACACATTACACACATCACACAGACACCACATGCATCACACATTACACACACATCACACAGAGACACCACATGCATCACACATTACGCACACACATTACACACATCACACAGAGACACCACATGCATCACACATTACACACACACACATTACACACATCACACAGAGGCACCACATACATCTCATACACACACACATGCTCTCAAGCACTCCTTTTGTAGTGATCCATCCCTGAACCTAACAGCCATCCGGGCTGTTGACTGCTGGCTTTCTGTCATTTATGGAGAGGTGAGGAGGGTCACTGAACCTCCTCCTAACCTCCCAGCCCTGCCCTAACTGCATGGAGGTACAATGAAGCTATGAGGAAGTTGCCGCCCATGCTGGAGTGAGACTTTCCAATGATAACAGCTGTTTGGAGGTCACCTACACTCAGGCTCGGTTTGGTTCCGCAAGCTGGAATTTGATTAAACCACAGTCTGTCATTGGTGCCCTATGAGGCATGGCAGGCATCTCTTCACAACTCTCAGGTAAAAAGTTCCTACATCAGCCCTGCAAAACTCAGCAGGGCATAGGTCAGAGAGGTGACCACTCTACACACCTCGCAGGAAAGGTTAGGACAAGGTACCTTGCAAAGGTGCCTGTGGGGCTCCGCAGCTTCTGTCTTAGCTTCAACATTGTCCACAGGGCCCTGCAACACAGGAGACATAGGGATGCTGTCAGAGCATTGTGACAAGCTGGGAGGGGTGGGGTCAGCTTCCCACAGCAGCTAAGGCAGCAAGAGTCGCTACTGCCTTCAATCCAGGGAACGCTGAGGCAGGCCACTGTCCGTATGTGGCCCTGAGCCATGGTCCTGCTTGCAGCCTCCTGCATAGTGACTAGCTGGGCCTTGGAAGAGACAAAGTGGGACAAAGGCTGGGGTTCTGTCCTAGTTAGCTTTAATTGTCAAACTGACTCAGCCTAGAATTATCAAGAGGAAGGCCTTGATTAAGGATCAGATTACCTGTGGGCATATGGGGTGTGGGGGTCTCATTATTTACTAGAGAGCAAAGGAAGTCCTGACTGAGAGGAGTCCAGAGTAAATGTGTATTTTTGACAGGGGTATGGCCATGTCGATGACTCCAATGCCTTAGCCCTGGGGGTGTGGCAAAGCTTCCCAAATGGATGAGGCTCAAGAGAGATTGCAAAGGTTTCCTAGGGGGTCTGAGTACAGATGCTTAACTATACTCAGCTTTTCTCTCCTTTTGGGAGAGGTATTGTTTGGCTGGATGGTTTTGTTTTTGAGACAGGATCTCACTATGTAAACCTGGCTTTCCTAGAACTTAACTATATACACCAGAGTTCCCACTTTTCTGTACATGTACCCAAGTCTCTGTCGCCTGATGTCACAATCATTTCCTCATTCTCTTCTCTCCCTGGTCAGGGTTCCAGATCCAAACTATGAAGGTGATGGTACTGGTAAGTGAACCAGCAGGCAGTGTTTCGATGTGGTTCTCTGCCTAGCATTCCTACCCTGACTCCCCTTGCCTCTTCCTGATCCTCTGTTCTGAGTTCTGGGATGACAGGCATGTACCACCACATTTGGTTGATGCAATTTCTGAGGATGAAAACCAGGGTCTCGTGCATGCCGAACCACATTCCTAGCCCAGAAGAGAACCATCACATAATCCAGATCCCACCAGCATGGGTCGGTGTGAACCTGCCCAGTGACAGATAGGGGACCATAAGCAGTGGCCCAGGGTACATTAAAAGCTCAGTGCAAACCTCTGCTCCAGAGTCTGTGAGTGCTGAGACAGTCAGTAAGTAGTCATGGGGGTGCAGACAGCAAGCTTAAGGGGACCTTGGAGGTCAGCTGTGGTCATCAAGAAAACCATACGCGTGAAAGGACATCGGGATATTGTCTAAGCATGTCAGAGAAGCATGCATCCAAGGCTGGAAACGAATGGGCAGAGCACGGGCCTCGTCTCCCATCCTCTTGGGAGGCTGAGCAGGAGGGTCTAAATGCAAAGCCTGCCTAGGATACTTCATGAAGTTCCGGCTCAAAATAATAAGTAAAACAAGTAGCTGGCAAGGTGGCTCAGAGCGTAAAGGGATTTGCAGCCAAGTCTGGTACCCTAAGTTTGCTGTGCAGGAGCCACGTGGTGAAAGGAAAGAACTAGCTCCCACGAATTGTCTGACCTCCACACATGCACCATGCACAGCACATTCGAGCACACATAAATGAAGTAAAAAAAAAAATTTTTTTTTTTTTAAGTAAAAGGGCTAGGGATATAACCCTTAAAACAAAATTAGTACTGAGGGTACCTGATGGTGCTCATTGGTCAACCAACTTAGCTAAGTTGGTGGTAAGGCTCAGACCAGTGAGAAAAGAAAAAGGAAGGAAGGAAGGAAGGAAGGAAGGAAGGAAGGAAGGAGGGAGGGAGGGAGGGAGGGAGGGAGGGAGGGAGGGAAGGAAGGAAGGAAGGAAGGAAGGAAGGGAAGGAGGAAGAGAAGGAGGGACAGGAGGAGGAAGGAAGGAAGGAGGAAGGGAAGGAGGGACGGGGGAGGAAGGAAGGAAGGAAGGAAGGAAGGAAGGAAGGAAGGAAGAAGGAAGGAAGGAAGGAAGGTAGGTGGAGGGCCAGCAAGATGGCTCAGCAGCCAAAGGTGCTTGCCACAAATCCTAAGGACCTGAGTTCCAACCCCGGAACCCCAATGGTTCAGGGAAAGGACCAACTCCTGTAAGTTGTCCTCTGAATCCCCACTTGTCCACTATGGTGCACACATACCCCACACACAACTCTTTAAAAGACATTTCTAATCAAATAATAAAAAATTGAGCTTAGAGGACAATGATTGAGGAATGCCATCTCAGGTTGACCTCTGGCTTGCACATGCTGACACATGCAGGCTTAAGAAAAGCAACGGGATCCGGGCGATGGTGGCGCACGCCTTAAATCCCAGCACTTGGGAGGCAGAGGCAGGCAGATCTCTGTAAGTATGAGGCCAGCCTGGTCTACAGAGTGAGTCCAGGACAGCCAGGGCTACACAGAGAAACCCTGTCTCAAAAAAAACCAAAAGAAAGAAAAGGAAAGGAAAAGAAAAGAAACGGGGAGCGAGGGAGGCAGCCCCAAGGTAAAGAGCATTGCTTGTAGCCGTTAGGACGTTAGTTCTGACTCCAACACCCACATGGCAAGCTGGGCATGGTCTTGCACACTCCAGTAGTCCCAGGGCGGAGGGTTGAGGAGCGGGGACAGGAGGGCCACCGAGGCTGAGGGTTGCTGGCTGCCAAACCAGCGTTTCCGGTTCAGGACGAGACATGCCCTCAACAGAAAAGGCAACGAGTACCAAGAGTTCCATGTCCTCCTCTGCCCTGCACACACACCACCACCACCACCACCACATTCACATACAAACACTAATAATCTATAAAATCGTGTTTAATGGGGCTGGAGAAGGGGCTCAGTGTCTAGGACCAGGTGCACTGCTCTTGCAGAGGTGGATTCGGTTCCCAGCATTCGTGCCGGGCAGCTCACCCTGCAGGTAACCAGCCCCACAGGCTCCAACGTCCTCTTCTGGCAGAGGCACATGCACTTAGGTGCACTAAGCCATCAACATAATAAATATTTCTTTAAAAGCTTTCAAAAATAAATGAAGAGAGACTGACGACGGAGAGGGGAGGAGAGAAGCAGGGGATCAGAAGCAGAGACTCGAACACTCCGAGGTGCCAGCCTTGGAGGAGGGGCGGGCCACACGCAGAGATGTGGGCTGGCTAGACAAAGACACACGTGACACACCGGAGCCTGCAGAAGGGCCCGGCCCCGCCCCAGCTGGACTTCACACCATGGAGCTAATTTCAAGCTTCTGACCTCCAGGACTGTGGACTAACTGACGTGTTATTTAAATGACCCCATTTATATCCAACTTTTACAGCTGTTTCCTTACCAGAAACAAAGGAGAGGGTCAAACAGCAGGGGAGAGGCTGCAGAGATGGCTCAGCAGCTGAGAGCCCTGGCTGCTCTTACAGAGGACCTGGATTCGGTTCCCAGCACCCACACAGTACCTCACAACTGTCTGTAACTCCAGTTCCAGGGATATGACATGCTCTTCTGGCTTCTCGTGGTACACTGCACACACAGGGTGCCCATACATACATACATACATATACATACAGGCAAAACATTCAAACATAAAAACTAAATATAAGGAAGGAAATTCCAGTATGTGAAGACTTGCCAGCTTTTGGGCCTCAGCTGAGGTAACACCACTTGGGGACCTCAGGTGGCCCCTTTGGCAGATGTCACTTACTTGACAGCTCCAAGGAGTAGAGAGAGAGCCCAGAGGGCTGTACTCAGTGTCCACCACCGCGCAGAGTCCACCTGGAGGACCTTGGCATCGGCGGCCCAGGCGATATGCTCACACGGATAGTACAGTTGGTCCGCCATGTTACTCAGAACAGACAACCATCGGATGAAGATGTCCTCCTCCTATGAAACCAAGAGGTGGGGACAGGCCTGCAAGTCAGACCTCCCCACTACCCATTTAGGATGGTCCCATTCTGGGAGCCACAAGACTTCCCCATGACCCCAGTCTGTGTCCTAGTGCCTGGGCAGTACCGCCCTCTAACAGCTGTGCAAGAAAAGAGCTGGGCCTGGCTTCCCTGCTCATGTTCAGTGGACAGCTCACTGGCTCTCAAGAATCTCTTCAAGAGCCGTCAAAACACCAGCCTGACACCAGCCACAAACATTGCAGGAGGATGGGCTAGGCACCAAAGTTTGTTGTTGCTGTTACTTAATTTTATTTTACTTAGTTGTGCCTGTTGCACACATATAAACACACCCATAATGTATGCAGTACCTTCCAGGGCCAGAAGAGGGCGTGGGATCCCTTAAAGCTGGAGGTAGAGGCATTTGTGAGCTGCTGTAAATGGGAGCTGGGAACTACATTCTGATCCTCATGATTATGCAACAAGCACTCTTAACCACAGAACCATCTGTCTGGCCCCAGGAGTTTTGTTTTAAAGACAGGGTCTCATATATCTGAGGCTGGTATCAAACTTACTCTACAGTTAAGGATACTCTTGAACTTTACGATGTGTGTGTGTGTGTGTGTGTGTGTGTGTGTGTATGTGTGTAAGAGAGAGAGAGGTGTGTGTGTATGTGTGTGTAGGTTCAAAAGACAACTTTCAGGAGTGTTTTCTCTGCCCACCTAGACGCGGGTGACCAATTCTGTATAGTAAGTCATTGTCCTACCTACTAAAGTTGGGGGCGTGGCTCAGCAGCAGAGCCCCGCCTAGACGCCCCCACCAAGGGCCAGTGTGTGTGGCGCAGCAGTGAAGTGCTTGAGTAGCAGGGACAAGGCTCCAGTTCTGTGGCCAATGCTGTGATAAAAAATAGTAAGATCTGGTGGCTGGAGAGCTGGCTCAGCAGTTAAGAGCACCAACTGCTCTTTCAAAGGTCCTGAGTTCAAATCCCAGCAACCACATGGTGCCTCACAACCATCTGTAACGAGATCTGATGCCCTCTTCTAGAGTGTCTGAAGGCAGCTACAATGTACTCACATATAATAAATAAAATAAATACGTCTTTAAAAAAATAGTAAGATCTCCCAGTAGGGAGCACACTGGAGCAAGCCCACAGCACACCCACGGAAGCCCCTGCCCCTGTTTCTTGGGAAGTTCTGTTCCCTCTCCCTACTGCCCCATGAACCATTACCTCTGTCCCCAGGCCATACTGCTTAGTGTAGACAAACATGGCCAGGTCATCAAAGAGCCGCAGGACAGTCCTGCAGTGGCTGAGCTGGGCTGACACCACCAGCAAGCGCCTCCCCACTTCGGACCTCGTGGGACATTGTTCCACTAGGACCCCACCGATGAGCTGGCAGCAGTACCCCAGTGTCCGGATCTGCGGGAGACCAGAAGCGGTTACCACAGTCCCAGTCGTGGCTGAGCTGCAATCCCACCGCACACCCAGCCCTGAGCCCTTTAGGACGGAACCTGGAAAGGGTTGCTGGGGATGGTGGCTCAGGCCTATACTTCTCAACGTGAGAGACCGAGGCAGGAGGATCAACCCCAAGTTCAAGGCCAGCCTGGGCTGCTGAGACCCTGCCTCATAAAACCAGAAAGCTCTAAGAGTCAACAAACTCCCTGACCCAATCTACAAGGTTTTTATCTTTTGTTTCTTTCTTTTGTTTGCTGAGGCTGGGTCTTACTTTTACCTCACTCACCATATAGCCCAGCAAGTCACAGTCATTCTCCTGCCTCAGCATCCGAAGAGGTTAAATAACAAGCATGAGGCACTGAACCTGGCTAAAACTGAAACCTTTTTTCTCTCTTCCTTTTTTTAAAAGATGTAACTTTATGGTAATTTGTTAATTTGAGAGGAGGTCTCATGTAGCCAAGGCTAACCAGACACTGTGGTCATGATTAGAATTCCTAATGCTCCCCCCTTCCACCTCCCAAATTCTGGAATGAGAGGCGCACAAGTACCTGGTGTGCCCGGGTCTGAAACCAAGTCCTCCTGCATGCTACACAACCACTCTACCAATTGAGCCAGCATCCCAGGCTCTGGAGGTTAAAGGGAGAGCTTGAGCCGGGCATGGTGGCGCACACCTGTAATCACAGCACTTGGGAGGCAGAGGCAGGCGGATTTCTGAGTTCGATGCCAGCCTGGTCTACAGAGTGAGTTCCAGGACAGCAAGGCTATACAGAGAAACCCAGTCTCGGGGAAAAAACAAAAACAAAAACAAAAAACAGAAAACAAAACAACAAAAAAAGGAGAGCTTGATATCAAAATTCAAAAGGTGCCACAGAGCCAGGTGCAGTGAGGCACACCTGTCATCCCAACCAGTGCTTGGGGAGCTGAGGGAAGGTTCAAGGTCAGCCTGAGCTACAAGGTAAGTTAAGGCAACCTGAATTATAATGACAAGGCCCTGTTTCAACAAAGAAAGAAGAGGGGAGGAGAGCGGAGGGGACAGGAGCTAAGGAGAGGTGCTGTGGAGAGTCCCATTAGAGTGCAAGTTTCACCACCAATGTTTGAAATGACAGGGTCAAAGAAAACAAGGCTGCTTCCCACCTCCGGGGCTCTCCTCTGCCCACGGGCAGGGGCTCTTCCTGGCCTAGCCCAGCCTTTAGCAGTCTAGGAGGCAAAAGAGCAATTTGCTTGGAAGACTTTAGAGAGGAGGCCACTCACTAAGAGACCTACAACGCCGGAAATTCAGCAGGCTCACCACCCTTGCATCTTGTTTCTTTTGTTTTGAGACAGGGTATCATGTAACCCGGGCTGGCCTTGAACTATCGATCTTTCCATTATGAGTGTGGAGATCACAGGCTTGTGCCAAGGCATCTGATTCACGTGGTGCTGAGGACGGACCTTAAGGTTTGGTCTATGCTAGAAAGCAGTGGGCTACAGTCCCAGATCTTTTATTTCATTTGCTTGTCAGAAATGATTAGTTTCAAACTGTGTGTGATGGCACACACCTGTAACCCCAGCAATTCCGGAGGCTGAGGTAGGAGGTTCTCATGTAAGACACCAGCCTGCCGAGACCGGTCCCTTTAGGACCCCCTCTCTGGCCTGTTTTCCTCATCTCTGAGTCCTGACCAAACTCCAGGTCACTCCGGCCCCGCCACGGCCCCAGGCTTCCTCTCACCAGGCGGTCGCGACCCCTGTAGGACTCCAGCGCGGAAGCCAGACCGTTCAGCAGAGCCATGGCAACTCGATCGTGACGTCACCCAGGGCGGGGTCAAACTCCTTCCCGAAAGGGCCGAAGGTCTGCGCAGGCGCAACTGCCCGCCCTTTGTCCGAGTGCGCCTCGTAGGCGTGCTAACCCGAACCCAGTTTGCAAATGTATTGCTGCCACGTCTGTCCTCCCTGCCCACGGACACCCAGAATGACCTTCTAAGCCTGTTGCAATTCGTTCCACGGCTGCTTAGGCAACTCCATAAGCAAAATGTTTCAAAAATTATTTCATCGCCCACAGAAAAAGAAAATCCAAGCAAAAGCATATGTCAGAATCACACAAAGGGGATTTCCCCTTCGTTTGTCGGCTTCACCTGCCTGCTTGTCTGTTCTGAGCATCTGTGGCTGGTGTATTCTCACAATGCATCTCGATTTTCATTTTCTTTGAGGAGTGATTTTTTTTTTTTTTTTTTTTTTTTTTTTTTTTTTTTTTTGAGGATCTCACATGGCTCACACTATCCTTGAACTCACCACATACTCACACTGACCTCACAGTCCTTATTCGGTCTCCCACGTGCTGGAGGACAGACATGTGGCATCATTAGGTGTCCCTGGCTACAAGGCACCTTTAGAAGAAAAATGAGCCTGGCAGAAGACGAGTGCCTTTAATCCCAGCATTCAGGGGGCAGAAGTTCTCAGGGAGTTCGAGGCCAGCCAGAGCTACATAGGGAGCTCTGGACCAGCCGGATGGCACAGTGGGTAGAGGCCCATGTAGGCCAGACCTGAGGACATGAGTTTTTATCTTTGGGACTGGCATACTCGAAAGTAAGAGCAGACTCGGGCAAGCTGTCCTCGGACCTCCAGTTACGGTATGGTGTGTGCACACGTGTCTCTGTGTGCATGTGCATGTAAAAACAACCTCAAAATATTCAAAAGTTCTCCTCCACTCTTCCTTCCAGGAAAGACAAAAGTTGATCCCTTAAAGGTGTTTGATCCATGTCTACCCGGACAAGGCACCAAGAGGATTCACTCTAGCCACCAGTGTTTTGCTTTGTTTTGTTTTGTTTTGTTTTGTTTTGAAGAGGGAAAATGGGAAGACCCAAGTATTTTAAATATTTGTTTTGAAGCAGGATCTTATGAAGTCCAGGCTGGACTCCAACTGAATTAATTTGTAGCCAAGACCGACTTTGGACGCCTGATCCTCCTGCCTCCACCTCAGAAGTGCTGTCATGACAGGTGCGTGCCACCAAATCCGGTCTGTGCAGTGCCGGGGTGGAACCCAGAGCTGTCTGTGCTAAGCTAATGTTCTACCCACTGAGCCACATTCACAGCCCCCAGAACAGTATTCTTTGTTTTGTTTTGTTTTGTTTTGTTGTTTTTTTGTTTTATTTTTCCGAGACAGGGTTTCTCTGTATATGGTTCCTGGTCATCCTGGAACTCACTCTGTAGACCAGGCTAGCCTTGAACTCAGAAACCTACCTGCCTCTTCTTCCCAAATGCTGGGATTGAAAGCATGCACTACTACTGTCCAGCCAGAACAGTAACCTTAAAGTGACAAAGTCTCATCTCTCAGGGTGGATATGAGTAGGGGGATAAAGGCTACATAAAGGTTAGGTAGCAAAGCTTATTGAGTAGGAAGTTGGGGATATAGCCCAGTTAGAAAAGGAGAGACCCAGCCAGAACCAAGCAAAAGTATGACTTCACTCAAGTCTAATGTGGTGAAGCAGTGAGTGTATTGAGGTTTCTGACAGGAGCAGGGAGATGCAGAAATCTCTGGAAAGCTGCCCCGACTGGAGGATGACTGGGAAAGCTGCAGACTAGAGCTTCCTGCTCAGCTGGTCGGCTGTCTAGCAGTCTGGACAGTGTCCTCTCCCTATCAGCTGTGTGTGTGTGTGTGTGTGTGTGTGTGTGTGTATGCGCGCACGCATGTATGCGTGTGCACGTGATGTGTGCTCACAGGAACAAATGCTCTCAAGACCAGTGATAGTGTTACAGACTGCTCTGAGCTGCCTGGTGACATAGGCGCTAACACACGAGCTTTGGTCCTCTGGAGGAGACATATGGCCTTAGTTAACTCCTTGGCCATCTTGTCAACCCTTGCTTGTTTCTAGTGGTTCTCGGCCCATCTAATGCTGCAGCCCTTTAACATAGTTCCTCATGCTGTGGTAACCCCAACCATAACATTTCTTTGCTACTTCATAAGTGTAATTTTGCTACTGTTATAAATTACGATGTAAATATCCGATATGCAGGCTATCTGATATGGGAGCCCTGTGGGAGTCACCACCTACAGGTTGAGAAACCACTGTTTTAAAGGTGAAGAAAGCAGGCTGGAGAGGTGGTTCAGTGGTCAAGGGAACTGACTGCTCTTCTAGAGGTCCTGAGTTCAATTCCCAGGAACCACATCCTCACAGGCTCACAACTACCCATGATGGAATGCAGTGCCCTCATCTGGAGTGTCTGAAGACAGCGACAGTGTACTCATAATAAATAAAATAAATAAATCTTTTTTTTTTAAAGGTGAAGGGAATGAAATAAGATTAGATCATTGGGAATGTGCCCTGGAAGGAAATATTGGTGTCCAGGCCTGTTTCTATCTCACTTTGCTTCCTGGAAATCATGGAAACTCTGGCCATGATGTACTGAATCCCACACGCCCAAACTATAGAGCCAAGAGATTATAGCTGAAGCCTCCTAAGACCATAAACTAAAATAACTTGCTCCCTCTAATAAGTTAATTGTATTTTGTTACAATAATGGAAATTTAATACAGTCACACACACACACACACACACACACACACACACACAAACACACACACACGCCTCTTTTGCTAATCTCTTTTTTAGGTTTGTTAACATGATGATTTGTATTATAATTCCATCTCTTCTGGAGAGGAGTAATATTCCACTTGGTAGCCACAATGTGATTATCCAGTCATCTGGACTCTGTCCATCGTTTGACTCTTAGGAGTAAAGGTGTTATGGAATATGCACTTATTCAAATCCCTGGTTTCAGTATGTCTTAGTAAGGGTTTCATTGCAGTGAAAGGACAAGACCAAGGCAGTTCTTACAAGGAACCATTTAATTGAAGCTAACTTAGTTTTAGAGGTTCGGTCCATGATCAGTGGGAAACATGGCAGCATGCAGGCAGACATGGTGCTGGAAGGGCTGAGGATTCTACATCTTAATCCAAAAGCATCCAGGAGGAGGATATGGATCACAGTGGCCAGACTTGAGCATATACATGAGACCTCAAAGCCCTGCCTCCACAGTGATGCATTTCCTCTAACAAGGCCACACCTCCTCCAATAGGGCTGCACTTCCTAGTAGTGCCACCTCCCATGGGCCAAGGTATTCACACCACTACAGAACCCCGTGCATGGGATGACTGGCTCGTGAAGTAATTATTTTTCTCTTCTTCATTTTTTGGTGGGGGTGGTGGTGGTAGTTGATGTTGTGTATATGTCTGGAAATCAGCATATGGAGGCCAGAGGTAAACCTCAGGTGTCTTCCTCAATTGCTCTCCACTTAATTTTGAGACAAGTGTCTCATGTTACCCAGAACACTCTAATTCAGCATGGTGGCCATTCCTGGAGATCTTCCTGTCTCTACTTCCCTAGCACTGAGGTTACAAACATACACCATCGGAGGCAGCTTCTGTGTTCGTGTGTGTGTGTGTGTGTGTGTGTGTGTGTGTGAACAAACACTCTGTCATTGAGTTACACCCCAAACTCTAACTTTAAAAAACTGATTTTACTTTTTATTTAATGTACATGTGAGTGCGTATGCATATGTGCACACATGTAAATGTGCCACTGAACATGTGTGTAGTCGGAGGACAGCTCTCAGGAGTCATGGTTGCTTGCTGAGCCTCCTCCCTCCATGTTGGACTGTAACCTTGAGCTCTTCCACCCGTGCCAAGGTTCCCTGAAATAATGACGCTGAGACTTCTTATATAGGAATAAATGCCTAGGTCAATAGCATTGGCTTGTTTCTGCTGGCTTATCAATTATCTCATTTATTCTCTATTCGAAGTCCTGCCACGTGGATAGTTACCTTTCCTCAGGATCATGAGGCAAATCCTCTCCTGTACCTCACTCTATCCCAGAATCCCTCTTTCTGCCAGAACTCCCACCTCCTATTTCCTGCCTCAGCTCATTGGCCAATCAGCTTTTTTTTTTTTTTTTTTTTTTTTTTTTTTTTTTTGGTTTTTCGAGACAGGGTTTCTCTGTGTAGAGGCGTGCGCCACCAACGCCCGGCTGGCCAATCAGCTTTTTATTGACAGGTGATGCCTCCATCCAGTACATAAGAAATTCTCTCTATTGGCTGAAGAGATGGCTCAGTGGTTAAGAGCACTGACTGCTCTTCCAGAGGTCCTGAGTTCAAATCCCAGCAACCACACGGTGGCTCACAACCATCTCTAATGGGATCCGATACCCTCTTCTGGAGTGTCTAAAGACAGATACAGTGTACTAACATATAATAAATAAATCTTTAAAAAAAAAAAAAAGAGCTGGGCGTGGTGGCGCACGCCTGTAATCCCAGCACTCTGGGAGGATTTCTGAGTTTGAGGCCAGTCTGGTCTACAGAGTGAGTTCCAGGACAGCCAGGACTACACAGAGAAACCCTGTCTTGAAAAACCAAAAAACGAAAAAGAAAAAAGAAATTCTCTCTCTATTTAACTTTCTGAGGAATTGTCTGTTTTCCATAGCACTGTGCTATTTCACATCTCTTTCCACAATGTGCTAGGACTGAAGCCTCACTGGTGTCTTTGCAATCTCTCTCTCTCTCTCTCTCTCTCTCTCTCTCTCTCTTCCCCCTTTTCTGATAGATGTGAAGTGGTCCCTACACTGCATTTTCCTACCTCAATAATTGACTCATCTTTGAAGACACCTCCTGTCCATTTCAACCTCTATTGCTCTCCCACCTCCCTTCCCTGCCTCTAATGCATCTCTTCCCTCCTGTCCTTCAAATGAAACATCTTTCTGCCTCAGGGCCTTTGCACAGTTGCCCCCTCTGCCTGGAACGCTTTCCTTCTCTGGATACCTAGATGGCTCCCATCCTCACCTCCTGTCCATGTTTTCTTATTTCTTTCCCGCTTTCATGTTTGAAACAAGGTGTTGCTCTGAAGACTATGTGGTCTCTTTTCTTTTCTCTCTCTCTCTCTCTCTCTCTCTCTCTCTCTCTCTCTCTCTCTCTCTGTGTGTGTGTGTGTGTGTGTGTGTGTGTGTGTGTGTGTGTGTGGTTTACTTGTTTGAGACAGGGTTAACTCTGTAGCTCTGGATGACCTGAAACTCACTACATAGCCCAGGCTAGCCTCAAGCTTACAGCAATCCTTCTGCCTCTATTTCACAAACGCTGAAATTCCAGATGAATACAACCATACCCAGCAAGATCCCTTGGATGTGTGCTCTTCCCAGCAGCCTGTGTTGGCGTGATGCCTTTCTCTGAATCCCCCACAAGCTGCCAGGCTCTCTGCGGCACGCCCGTCTCCATTCTCCAAGAAACAGCCCTGCAATTCGCCAACCATGCTCTTAGCAGAGGGTGAAGAATTGAGCTTGATTTGACTGTTGAAAGTTACTTAAGCCCTGGTCTTCCTAGCTGACCTTGGAGATGCCAGGCACTGATCTTGCAGTCACTGCTGTTCCCCAGCCAATGTCCTCCTCCCCAACAGAGAACACCCACAGCAGACAAGGCCACTCTGTGACCCTGGAGGAGCCAGACAAAACAAGGCCACTCTGTTATCATGTCTCTAAACACAGGCAGCATGCACAGCTGAACGCAATGAGAGGGGACAGACCGCCATTCTTTTTGCATTCATTTGTTGTGGGTGAGCCTCATCACTTTTTTTTTTTTTAAAGGCAAAGTGCAGGCTGGTGAGATGGCTCAGCGGTTAAGAGCACTGACTGTTCTTCCAAAGATCCTGAGTTCAAATCCTGGCAACCACATGGTGGCTCACAACCATCCCTAACAAGATCTGATGCCCTCTTCTGGAGTGTCTGAAGATAACTACAGTATACTTATAATAATAAATAAATCTTTGCACTTGGGAGGCAGAGGCAGGTGGATTTCTGAGTTCGAGGCCAGCCTGGTCTACAGAGTGAGTACCAGGACAGTCAGAACTATACAGAGAAACCCTGTCTTGAAAAACCAAAAAATAAAAAATAAATAAATAAATAAATAAATAACTCTTTGGAGCCTGGTGGCAGTACACACCTTTAATCTCAGCACTTGGGAGGCAGCGGCAGGCAGATTTCTGAGTTCGAGGCCAGCCTGGTCTACAGAGTTCGTTCCAGGACAGCCAGGGCTACACAGAGAAACCCTGTCTCGAAATAAATAAATAAATCTTTGGGCCTGAGCAAGCAAGGTTAACCAGAGTGAGAGGGGCCAACCACAGGAAAGCTCACAACCATCTGTACAGCTACAGTGTGCTCATATACATTAAATAAATAAATCTTTAAAAAAAAATAAAGACAAGGTGCTGCTGTGAAGATAGTCTGGCCTGGAGCTTATGATGACTACTAGCCTCTGTTGAGATGATGGAGAAAAGGGTGCAGGTGATTAGCAGCATGCCTGGTTTACTAGCAGAACACTTGCCTACCAGTGTGGGAGGACCTGATTTCCATCCATAGCAATGAAAATAGGAAGAAAAAAATGCAGCTTTGTAACACAACTCTGAGCTCTTCCCAGGCAGAAAGACCCCAGTTCTGTCTCTCTCCCAAAACTCACACAAAACAAGTCCTCTACCCCAACACACACAGCATACATATATGCTTCCATATACTGTGGAAGTTAGAATATGCTTGGCCCAGGGAATGGCACTCTTAGGAGGTGTGGCTTGTTGAAGGAAGTGTGTCACTGTGGGGGTGAGCTTTAAGACCCTCCTGCAAGTTGCCTGGAAAACAATCTCTCCTGGCTGGAGTTGGATCCAGATGTAGAACTCTCAGCTCCTTCTCCAGCACCATGCCTGCCCGGATGCTGCCATGCTTCCTGCCATGATGATAATGGACTGAATCTCTGAACCTGTAACCCAGCCCCAATTAAATGTTGTCATTAGTCATGGTATCTCTTCACAGCAATATAAACCCTGAGACATACACATAGCACACACACATTCATAACTCACACATACACATACATGTATAGACACACACACATACACAAGGACAAATCAAGTTAGTCAGAACTTACCTAACCAAGGGTATGTTTCCAAGTAATAGGGTAACATGCATTTAAAAGGTACTTTGGAGAAGGGCGGTGGTGGTGCACGACTGTAATCCCAGCACTTGGGAGACAGAGGCAGGCGGATTTCTGAGTTCGAGGCCAGCCTGGTCTACAGAGTGAGTTCCAGGACAGCCTGAGCTGTTTTTTTTTTTTTTGAAAAACCAAAAAAAAAAAAAAAAAAAAAAAAAAAAGAAAGAAAGAAAGAAAGAAAAAAAGAAAAAGAAGGTACTTTGGTGGGATAGGATGGGGATTATGGAGGTGTAAAATGGGAGGGGGATCATTTAAAATGTAAAAGAATAAAATGACTAATAAAAATCATAATGCATTCCATTTCAATTTGAATTTACATAATAATGGCACAAATTCAAGAAGAAGAAGAAGAGGAGGAGGAGGGGGAGGAGGAGGAAGGAGAAGAAGAAGAGGAAGAAGAAGAAGGAGGAGGAGGAAGAAGGAGAAGGAGAAGTTGAAGGAGAGGAAGAGGAAGAGGAAGGAGGAGGAGGAGGAGAAGGAGAAGGAGAAGGAGGAGGAGGAGAAGGAGAAGGAGAAAGAAGAAGAAGAAGAAGAAAAGAAGAAGAAGAAGAAGAAGAAGAAGAAGAAGAAGAAGAAGAAGAAGAAGAAGAAGAAGCTACCTTGAGGGGTGCTTGAACTGTAGCAAGTTGGCAGAGTGCTTGATCATTGCTTGATTGGCAAGATCATTCAGTGAGTGTAGGCACTTGCTGTTAAAGGAGAGTTTCTATGCCTCCCTTGTTCCCCAGTAAGGTCACAGAGACCTTTGTATTTATTAAAATTATCAGGCACAATAGCTAGGCAGGTTCTGAGCTATTCTAACCAAGAACACAGGCCTGGCTACTCCCAGCCACATGGCCCGGTACCTGCCATCTTGGTCTCTTGTCTTGGCACCTCCCCTTCATCCATGTCTCCCCAGGTCCCACCTGAAACTCTCTCCCTCTCTCTGGACTCAGAAGTTCTGACTTTTCTTCTCCTGCCCAACTACACTCTTTTCAGGACTTTATTTAAACCAGTCAGAAGATGGTAAAGAACAATAATTTACAAAATACTGAGAAATTTTGATACAAAATTCTGATACAAAATCAGGAAATACTTCATATTAATGACAATACTAAGGTCTGACTACCTCCAGATCTGTGGGTACAGAAATCAGCATTTGAATACACAGTGCACAAAAACATCCCCCCCCCAACCCGCACACACAATTTAACCCCTAGAAACCAAAATGGTAGGAGAAAGTTGACTCCCAAACATTTTTTCCTGACATCCACTGACCACCATGGAACACATGCACACACCCACATATATACAAATAAATGTGTTCTAGTTCCATTTATATTGCTGTGGTTTAAATACTCTTGAAGAAAAAAAGCAAGTTAGGGGAGAAAACGTGTATTGCAGCTTGTGATTCCAGGTGGCTGTCCACTATGAACGCAAGGTAGGACCTTCAAGCAGCTACTCAGGTCAGGTCACAACCACAGTTGACAATGGAAGGACTGTCATGGGTCCTCAAACCTTGCTCAGTGTGCTCACTGATTTCTCCACACATCATCTTGGACGCCCTCCCTGCCTATGGAATGTTGCCACTCACAGTAGACTGAGTACACACCAACGAACTCCAGACAATCATGTGCACACAGGTCGACAGGCCAACTGTACGGACACAACTCACAGAGACTCTTTTCTCAAGTGATTTTACGTTGTGTCCATTGACAGTTTAATTCTCACAAAATGGTACTTTTAAAAAAGTTCTTTTTTTTTTAAAGGAATTAAAATTCTAAAAGGTTCTTTGGCAGTTTGTGACCCCTGGCATGACAGGAAGGGGCCAGCGACTCAAGGACATCAGTCCCTGTGTGCAGCATCAAGATACAGATAAACAGAAAAACTTTAAAAAAATTATCCTCGCCCAACCTACCTCCACATACACATACATCTTCTAAAGTCATCACTATTCTCTATACCATTTTCCAGACCACAAAACTGAGGCCCTGAAAACTCAGATCCCATGCTTGAGTCTCTGCCAGAATTCAATCCCAGGTCCTCAAGACTGCCCCCAGAGGTAGTAGGACACCTATGTGACAGCATTATCTGGGAGAACTCTTGAGGTCACAATGAGCTGGCCCAGACCATCTTAGGTTAACCTCTAGAAAGGGCCAGAAGACCATCCCCTGGGATGACCAGGGCCAGACGGGATCAGAGGGAGCCAAGTTCAAATCATTAACCCAATAAGGTAGGTCTGTGTCCTTGTCCCTGTACCCTGTAGTACTAGGATCTGAAGCAAGGATCTCACATATGCTAGACACACACACAGCCACCAAGCTACAGCTTTAACCTAAGCTACAGGTTGGATGTAGCCTAGGTGTAGGGTATTCATGGGGGACTCCCTTTGTACACTTTGCATACTTTGCAGTCTTTGTGTACTTTGTAAATTTTGTTAACCCTCATGGCAAGAAAGTAGCCAGGCCCCTCAGCCAGACCTCCCTAATTCATAAAGGTGTTTCTAAAATCTGTAAGTTACAAAGGTCATCTCCAGCCCCTCAACAGGACTTTCTGCAGATTGTGCTAATTTTAGGTGAAAAGTCTAAACAAAAGCCCCCAGTCGCCGGGCGTGGTGGCGCATGCCTGTAATCCCAGCACTTGGGAGGCAGAGGCAGGCGGATTTCTGAGTTCGAGGCCAGCCTGGTCTACAGAGTGAGTTCCAGGACAGCCAGGACTACACAGAGAAACCCTGTCTCAAAAAAACCAAAAAAAAAAAAAAAAAAAAAAAAAAAAAAAAAAGCCTCCAGTCTTTGAACTTCTCACAGAAACCCACCAATCCCTGAGTATAAAAATTCATCAATCCCTGAACAGAAAAATTTACCAATCCCTGAGCTCACCCAAGCTCAGGACTTGAAATCCTCCCAATCCTCACCCTGGAAAGCTCCACCCTGGAAGAACCCCTCGGTAAGCACTGCCCTCTCTGGTGGCTGCTGTCCACTCCATCCGGGGAGCACAGGCAGCCACCCCTGCTTTCTTCCACCCACACCCTGGACTCGCCAATAAATTTTTTAATGAGATTTGCTCCCTGGTGTGACTCTCTCACTGGAAGACAAGCAGCCGTGAAAAGAAGCGGGGCTGAGGCTCCTGAGCGCCTGAGCTCCTGAGCTCCTGAGGTGGGGATGGCCTCCCCTAGAAGATACAACACCTCGGCTGAGGAGGCTTGCTTTCAGGGCTGTGTGGTTCCTGGGTCCCCAGGATACCTTCCCATCCAAGCAGAAAGGCCAACACTAGGCTGGACTCCAACTTGATATGCAGTCAGGGAAGGGCCTTGAATGTGTGTTCTTCCTCTGTTCACCTTCTAACCTTGGAATTGTAGGTGCATCACCATGATTGACCTGTGCCTCAAAGAGGATGGAGACCAGGTCTCCATGCATGGTAGGCGAGCACTCTACCAGCTGACTGCAGTGCAAGGCCCCTTATTTCATTCATTCATTCATTCATTCATTCATTCATTCATTGGCCCAGGCTGATCTCAAACTCACACTCTCATTCTCTTGCCTCTGCTTTCTAAATTCGTGGATCACCGTCACAAAGCCGGCTTGTGTGTTTAAGTGTATGTGTGTACACATATGTGTAAAAGCTAGAAAACCACCTCAGATGTCATTCTCACAATTGCCCTTCACCTCCCTTGAGACAATGTCTCTCATGGACTTGGAGTTCATTGATTTAGCTAGGCAGGATATCCGTGAGCCCCAGGGATCCCCCTGTCTCTACCATCCCAATGATGAGATTGTAAGAGCCACCTAACACGAGTGCTAGGAATCAAACTCACAGAATGATCTTCAGCTTTTTTCTGTTTCTTTTTGACATCATATCTTATGGCGTCCAGTCTGACCTTGAATTCGTTATGCAGAAAAGAATGACTCTGCATTTCTGATGCTCTAGCTCCTGCCTTCAGAATGCTAGGATGTCAGGCCTATATCGTCACACCTAGTTTACACAATGCTAGGATTCCAACCCAGGACCTCATGCGTGCTAGGCAATCATTTTGTCAATGAAACAGAGCCCTAGCCCAATACAGGTCCTTCTCTTCCTTTTTATCTTTATCAGAGTCCAATGTGAGCACATAGAAGGCTGACGTCAGGGAGGGCTTTCTGGAGGAAGCGAGCCCGGAAGCTAGAAATGTTGGTGGGCAGCAAGGGTCTCTAAGAGTATCAAGGAAGATGTGGGAGGAAGCATCTGGCTGATTGATCAGAGGGATTGATCATCTAAAGCTGAAGGTGGAGAGGAGTTGGGGAAGCTGCTATATAGAATATGCAGTCAACAAGCAGAGCTTGTCTTAGTCAGGGTTACTGTCTTAGTCAGGGTTTTATTGCTGTAAAGGGATACCATGACCAAGGTAATTCCCATAAAGAGTTATACCTTTATACCTTATTTGGTATACGTTTACACCTTAATTGGGACTGGCAGTTTCAGAGGTTTAGTCCATTATTATAATGGCAGGAAGCACGGCAGCACGCAAACATGTTGCTGTAGAAGGAGCTGAGTTCTACATCTTAATTCGAAGCAGACTGGCTTCTAGGCAGCTAGCAGGCAGGTCTCAAAGCCCAGCCCACACTTCCTCCAATAAGATCACACTTACTCCAGCAAGGCCACTCCCTGGGCCAAGCATGTTCAAACTACTTAGGAGCCATACCTAGCCATAGAATAATGCAAACTGCATTTAGTCCAACTTCAAAAGTCCCCATAGTCTATCACAGTCTCAACACTGTCTGAAGTTCAAAATCTCTTCTGAGATTCATCCAACCACTTAACTATAATCCCCTATAAAATAAAAATAAAAAAGCAGATCACACACCTCTAACATATTATGGCACAGGATATACATTACCATCCCAAATGTCACAGTGAGGAAATACTGGTCCAGAGCAAGACCAAAGACCAGCTGGGCAAACTCCAAACTCTGCATCTCCACGTCTGATCTCCAACCCCTTTCAGCTTTGTTAACTGCAACACAGTTCTTTCTCCTGGGCTGGTTCCACTCCCTGTTAGCAGCTCTCCTCAGCAGGGATCCCACGGCTCTGGCATCTCTAACATCTTGAGGTATCCAAAGCAACTTGGACTTCACAGCTTCTTGTTCCAATGTCTGGGATCCACACATGATCTTCTGCTCTCCTCCAAAGGACTGTCATTTCAGCTCTGCCCTTGGTGGCACTCTAGGCTCTGGTTGTCTCCACTCCTGTGCTGCTGCTGTTCTTGGTGATTATCCCATGGTACTGGCATTTCCAATACAGTGGGGTCTTCTGCCACAACTAGGCTTCACCAATAGCCTTTCATAAACTCTCTTCATGATGTCTAGCCTCAACTTCTTTGCATGATCCCTTCAGTCCTAGGCCATCGACTACAACGAAGTCTGTACCTTCACCAATAGCCTTTCCTGACCTCTCCAAACCTCAGCTGTTCTCCATGACCCCTCACGCCTTCAAAACCAGTCCTACCTGGGTGATTTTTATACCTTACCAAATCCAGCTGCCATTCGGAGGTCTATGTACTGAACGCAGCTTCTTTGTGCTCGTAGAAAACACTTTCCAGGTTCCACCTCTTCCTAATAACCACTAATTTCTTAGCTGCAGCTAACCAGCATCAACCATCTCAGTAACCCCTTCTACTCTTGATTTTAAAGCCAGAGCAATATGGCTGAAGCTGCTGAGTTGTTCTGCTTGCTGGGGCTGGAACATGTCCCCTCTTGTTCTATTACATCATCACCAGCTTTCTGTTTTCCAACTCTAATTGTCTAAGCTTAGCTGTCCTGGAACTTGCTCTGTAGACTGGCCTTGAACTCAGAGATCTGAAAGCCCTTGTCTTCTCAGTTCAGGGATTAAAGTTGTGTACCAACACACCTGGACCTAAGATCCTACCTGTTTGGTACTTGCTCTGCCCCAGACTGACCCTGAACTCAGAGATCTGCTTGCCTCTGTCTCCTGGGCTTAAAGGCATGCACCACCAGGCCTGAGCCTAAGCTCTTCATGGCCACTACACCTCAATATCCAGATCAAAAGCCTGTGTGTTCCAGCCTTAAGATCTGGGTCACAGGAGTGCTTTAATTTCTGGATTGTAGTTCATTCCAGATTAAAGTCCAAATGAAAACAGTAAACAGGTAATAATGCCTAACTTGATAAAATTATCTCTAGTTCAACTGTGAAAGTATAAGTGTAGCAGGGTAAGCTCTTTCCTGGTGGTCACCACTCCCTTAACGCCACCTGATACCCTGGAGCACAGATGAGCCTCACTCCACCTTCCTGGGGCCCCTTGACTCTTTGAACTATACATTTTGCATCTTTCCCTTCCTACCTTGCTACACTTGATCAAAATGCTCTTAATGAGAGTAAATAATAGGACAGAGTCAAACTGGGTTGTTTTGAGTCCTCCTTTCTCAATGCAATTAAATTGACTCTCTTCACCTTAGCCTCAGGCAGACTTTTTGGACAAAGGCAAAAAGCAGCCACGTTCTTCATCAAAATATCACAAGAACAGTCTATAGGCCACACACTA
This sequence comes from Apodemus agrarius, assembly GCA_964023405.1. Taxonomy (NCBI): domain Eukaryota; kingdom Metazoa; phylum Chordata; class Mammalia; order Rodentia; family Muridae; genus Apodemus; species Apodemus agrarius. The sequence continues at coordinate 45,016,669 of OZ030028.1, forward strand.
AAATTCTTCTCTGAAACTTCTAGAGCCAGACTTACACAGTTCAAATCATCCTCAGCAGCAATGTCTTCCATTTTCCTACTAGGATAGCCTATTAAGACCCACTCAAAACATTCCAACGCTTTCCAAATTCAAAGTTGTAGAGAGAGTATCTTGTGTGTTGTATGGTAGCATCACCTGTCAATTCAAAAGCCTATGGCTTATGGCTTAGGCAGGAAATAGAGGTAGCACATCTGGACAGAGAAAGGATTCTGGGACAGAGCCAGGCAGGAGATTGACAGGGAAGATGTGAGATGACAGACACATGGCACCTGAGCACAGGGGACCAGCCACGTGGTAGAATGTAGGTTATAATAATCGGGTTATTTAGTTATGATCTAGTCAGGTCAAGGTATTTGTAAATATATTTTTAGTCTGAGTCATTTCTGGAAGCATGAGGCTGGGAGGCAGAACCGGACCTAACTTCTAAACAAAGTCCCCAAATCCAGCTTCTTTCAAACAAAATCACGATCAGGCCTATCACAGTAATGTATCATGTAGCACGACACACGTCCTCCAAGATCACACCTACCCCAACAAGGCCAAGCGTGCTCAAACCACCACAGCTACCAAGGCTTGTGTTCAGGTCAGCTTCACCATTTATACCAGTGGCTCTCAACCTTCCCAATGCTGCGACCCTTTAATACAGTTCCTCATGCTGTGAGGACCCCAACCAGAAAACTCGTTGCTACTTCATCACTAATTTTGCTACTGTTACGAATCATAATGTAAATACCTGTGTTTTCTGGTGGTCTGGGGTAACCCCAGTGAAAGGGTCATTCAGTGTCGAAGGCATCCTGCCCCACAGGTTGAGAACCACTGATTCATGCAACCCAGAGCCCAGCTCAAGGTCACTGTTAAGGTGCACCTTCTCACCTCAATTAACTTCCAACATTTCTCACAGGCCTGCTTGGAGGCTTGCCTCCTGCATGATTTCAGATTCATTGGCCATTACAATGTTTAAATATTCATTCGTGTGTGTGTGTGTGTGTGTGTGTGTGTGTGTGTGTGTGGTCTCTAGCCCCATCATTAGCTAACAAAATATCAGAGTTCTTGATCTATTTTTGTTAACTGATGCCTGGGGTAACCTGTCTCAGGATTTTTTTTTTTTTCAGTGATAAAACACCATGACCAAAACCAAGTTAGGAAGGAAAGGGTTTATTTCATTTTACAGCCTGTAGTCCGTCATCTAGGGAAGTCAGGGGAAAAAACTCAAGGCAGGAATCTGGAGGCAGGAAATGATGCAGAGGCCATGGAGGCTGGTTACTGGCGTCTTCCCCAAGCTCTGCTCAGCCTGCTGCCTTATGGAAGCCAGGACCACCAGCCCAGAAATGGCACCACCAGCAGTGGGTTGGGCCTGCGTACCCCAATATTCAATGAAGAAAATGCTTCCCGGGTCAATCTAGTAGGAGTATTTTCTCAATTGAGGTTCCTCTTCTAAAAGGGCTCTAAGCTAAACTAGCTGGCAGAGCACCACAACACCCTCTACATACACACTAGGTGCCAAATAAAGAGACTCTTTACTCTTCCCAGGGCCAGGCCAAAAACTGAAAACCAACGTTGTCCTGTTGTGGGAGGAGTCAAGAGTACAAGCCTTTGTCTTTGCCCCTTGCAGGTAGAGGGGCCCCTCACGATGCCCGTGTGCCCGATGTCCCTGGAGTCCCTCAAGGCCTCACACTTCTCTCTGGGTCCTGATCCGCGGCTGCATGATGGTACTATGCAGTGCACAACGCACAGGGACTATCCGGCCTATTCTTCTATCACCCTGGTCCAGCCCCACTCATCACCACCGCAAGGAACAATCTTCCAAAGGGAGGCACGGTGGGCTGGCCAGAAACGTGTATCGGAGATGCGCCGAGCATTCTCACCACCGTCGCAGGACGAGCTGCGGAAGCACACAACGGAGCACGCGCAAGCCATGCAAACCAGCAACCTGCACTTGCATGCGGATATGCGTCCTGCCCTCAACCTGTCCATTGCCCATACTGACTATGGCTGGCCGGAGCTACCACCGAGCGCCCGCGCGGATATCCGAGGCGCGCGCCTCCTCTTTGACCGGGATTCGATGCCCTCGGGTGACAGGAAGCAGCTACGCATGCCGCCCACCTCGTACCAGGCACACTACCCGCCCTATGATGCAGTCACCCCTCAGCCCCGTGCGCCCTCTAGCCATCTAGGTGAGCGCATACCCTAGCCATGCAGTACCCAAGGGCTCTCAGGGACACCTCACAAGTCGTTGCCCCTCGCCCTTCCCCGCCCCCCATAAATGGTCACTTGTCAACAGAGAGGAAAATGCTTCTAGCTGTCAACCAGTAGAGATGCTGCTGCTAAAACCTCCAGGGCTGAGGATGTGACTCAGCTGGTAAAATATTTACTTAGCATGCATGGTACCCTGGTATTCCACCCCAACACTGTGTAAGCTAGGCATGATGGCTAACAGCATTCATCCCAGCATTGAGGAAGTGGAGGCACAAAGATAAAGTTGTCCTAAGACCTCTCTCTCTCTCTCTCTCTCTCTCTCTCTCTCTCTCTCTCTCTCTCTCTCTCTCTCACACACACACACACACACACACACACACACACACACACCACTACCACCACCACCACCACCACCACCACCAACAACAACAACAACAGTCAAACATGATTATGCATGCCTGTAGTCTGACTACTTCAGAGTCTGAGATAGAAGTTCCAGACAAGCCCTAGCTACAGCCTGAGTTCAAGTCTAGCCTGGGTGACTTAATGAAATTTCCAAAATAAAAAGGGTTTGGGGTATAGCTCAGTGGCAGAGCACTGGACTGGCGGTGTATGAGGCCCCAGGTTTTTTGGAATTTTCTGGCAATGTCCTCAGTACAACTGTAGTTGCTGTCAGTAAGAGAACTCCCTTTGAGTTGGGCTTTGTAGGGTGTTCTATTTGCTTCTTTTGTGTGTGTTTGGCTGTGATTGTATCAGTTAGAGGACAACTGTGGGTGTCAGAGCTCAGACACCTTCCACCTCTTTGGGTCCAGAGAATGAACTATGGTAGCCATTCTCTTGGTTTTGAACTAGAAAGATCAGTATATAACAAGCCAAAATAATAGGGAAAAAAAAGCAACTATAGTAACTAGCCTTAATAGTAAAACATCTTCATATTGGCTGCTCAAAGAATCCAGCAGAGACCCACCAAGGGAATCCTCATCAAGGTAGGCACCTGGAGCCCTTGACGGAGAAAGTTCCAGGCAGAGCAGTGTCCCCTCAGGTGAGGATCCCAACTAAAAGAACAAATAACAACAGTTGGAAATGACATTAGACTAGGTGTTCACAACCTACAGCAGAAACTTACATAAAGGTGACACATGCCTTTTATCCCAGCAAATATTTTGAGGGTAGCCAGGACTACATGAGACCCTGTCTGGGGGTGGGGGAGAGGCAGATGGAGTCCTGTAAATTCCAGGACAGGCTGGTCTGCAGAGAGAAAGAGGGGCGATGAGACTGGGGAAGTTGAGGCAGTCAGAAGGAGTTCCTATCAGAGCCATCTGTCTCTCCATGGTGAGCTGCCCCACCGTAAGGGCTTTTCCATCACGGGAGGAGCAACAGTCACATCTGTTGGAAACGGTTTACCTTCTAGTGGTTCTCAAGTGTTTTCATTCTTGGGTTATTTCGCTGCTTTCTGCTGCTTGTCAGAGTTAGAGGGGACAGCCCATCTGTGGAGAACACTCTAAGGCGTGCATGCTGAGGTCTAAAATGGGGGTAGAACTAGTTTCTCAGTTCATAGAACAGAGTCTGCAATCGGCCTGGAGCTTACTCAATAGGCTACACTGACTGGCCAGCATGCTCCTGGGAGCTGCCTCCTTAGGCTGAGACCACACACCTGTGCCACCATTGCTGATTTTTTTATGTGGGTTCTGGACATCCAAACCCAGGACTTCATGATTGTAGAACAAGTGCTTTACTGAGTCTCCCCAACCTTCTTTTCTTTTTCCTCTTGGGAACCGAATTCAGGGTCTCAGACATACTCAGATTATGCTCAGATTATACAGAGCAAGTGCTCTACCATGGTCCAGCTACCATGCCCCTCATTTCTATCAGGCCACTTCAAGTCGCTGAGCCTCAAGTGTATAAAATGAGTGAAAGACTACAGTCCCTTAATTCAGCCTAAGATAGGCCTAGGACCCATCACACAAAAGGCTGAAAACTGAGAGTCCCTAAGCAACTATGGCTACTGATCAAAATACTGTATCAGCACACACATAACCAACCCAAATAAACCCAAACAAAACAAAATACAGAAGAAAGGGGAGGAGCCTGGGCATGGTGGCGCTAAGCTAGCGCTAAGGGAGTCAGAGCAGGGTAATCAGCTCATGGGCATCTCCAACTGCGTGACAAGGTTGAGGCAGGCCAGGACTGCATGAGACCCTGTCTGGGGGTGGAGTCGAGAGGAGAGAGGAAGGGAGAGAAAAGGGAGGGGGAAGGACTTAGCCTAGGTACCTGTCTCCATACTTGGTGGTCATGCTTTTTCTTACATTTATTGTGCTTATATGCATATGCGCATGCCCCAGGGTGTGAGTGTGGAGGCCAGAGGACAGCTTGCAAGAGACACTTCTCTCCTCTCACCATGTGAAATTCAGAGATCTAACCCAGGTCATTAGGCTTGGTAGGGAGCATCTTTACCCCCCATCCCATCTCAACAGCTCTCCATCTTTTAAAATTATTTTTAGTTCTTTGTTTTGTTTTGTTTGAAAGATCTTTCAGTCTTGAATGATCAGGGTTGCCTTACCTATGGGTAGAGTTCCAGGCCGCCTTAAGGCTGTAGAAAAATCAATCCCATTCTCTCCCACCTGCTTCTCATTCTCCTTCCTTAGGGGGTCCTAACACCCTGAAATGGAACTACAAGGGACAGGGTGACACCTCCTACAAGAAGCAGTTCCAAGCCCTCCCAGGCCCACCAGCCTTGATGTGTAAGAGGGTAAATCAAGCTGGCATTGGCTCTGCGGGGACTGGGTGGCAGCCATGGCAACTGGGGTAGCTCTGACCTTTGACCCTATTTTTCCCACAGGCCTCTTCCAGTGTAAACCTAGGAGACAGCAAGGTTGGCTATAGTCCTCTGTGCTCTCTCGTGAAGCAGACCTACACACCTCAGGGGCTGTCCCCACACAGGTACACAAGGCCACTGTCTTCCAGCAGTTGGCTTTCAGTTAGGTGTACTACAGGGCTCCTGAGTGTTTGCCTGCCTTGGAAATGTTCATTCCAAGCTCCACCACAGTATCACATTGTCTACCAAGATACCTGCTGGGAAAATGGCTCAGCATGTACATGTTCACTGCCTGAGCATGAGAATCTGAGTTCAAATCCTCAGCACCTAACTAAAAAGCTGGCTGTGGCCATGTGCCCACCATCCCCATGGAGTGGTGCACACAGACAAAGGGGATGACTGGGGCGTGTCAACTGCCAGCCTAACTCCAGATTCACTGAGACTGTCTCAGAAGGAATAAGGCACGAGCCAATGGAATGGCTCAATGGTTAAAGTGCTGGCCGTTGGACTTGAGTTCAATCCCCAGGATCCACATAGTGGAAGGAAGGAACAGATTTCCTTAAGTTCTCCTCTGACCTCCTCATGTGCATGATGGAGAAAAACACAGGCAGGTATGTTCACACACAGAGTCAGGCACACACTGGCATATAGCCTGCATATACATGGCACAAATATACCAAAACACCAAAATCAGGAAGAGAGGTTTCATGGTTAAAGAGTTATGGGATAGTGATCACACTCTGAACCCCCAAGATTGTGTTATTTACCAAAAACAAACAAACAAACAAACAAAGAAAAGAAAAGCTGTTTCCAGCTGTGGGCATGGCTCCCACCTTAAATCCCAACCTTTAATCCCAAACAATAAAGGAAAGTTAGTTTGTAGAAGAAAGGACCCATGTTCAAAAGTGATGTCTGAGTGTCAAAGGAAAGTGACAAATCAGAGAAAGATTTGACAGACTAGGATCTGCCCAACTCTCACAAGAAGAGAGAGGAAAGAGAGGCAATGTCAGAGGGAAACAAAAAGTCCAGGGAGAGAAGAAGGAGACAGGTTTACTTTTCAGAGACAGGTTGAAGAGACAACCTGAGATAGACACAGGTGAAAACAGGAGGAGCCAGAAAATGAGGAGCCAGAACCGAAGATGTGGAGAAAGAGGAGCATGCCTCCACTGCTGGTGGGAATGCAAGCTGGTACAACCACTCTGGAAATCAGTCGGGCAGTTCTTCAGAAAACTGGGCATGATACTACCGGAGGACCCTGTTATACCACTCCTGGGCATATACCCAGAGGATTCCCCAGCATGCAATAAGGACACATGCTCCACTATGTTCATAGCAGCCCTATTCATAATAGCCAGAAGCTGGAAAGAACCCAGATGACCCTCAGCAGAGGAATGGATACAGAAAATGTGGTATATTTACACGATGGAATACTACTCAGCTATTAAAAACAATGAATTCATGAATTCTTAGGCAAATGGGTGGAACCAGAAAATATTATCCTAAGTGAGATAACCCAATCACAAAAGAACACACATGGTATGCACTCAGTGATAAGTAGATATTAGCCCAGAAGCTTGAAATACCCAAGAGACAATTCACATGTCAAATGATGCCCAAGAAGGACGAAGAACAAAGTATGGATACTCTAGTGGTTCTTAGAAAGGGGAACAAAATACCCACAGAAGGAGATACAGAGAAAGTGTGGAGCAGAGTCTGAGGGAAAGATGATCCAGAGACTGCCCCACCTAGGAATCCATCCCATATACAGTTACAAAACCCAGACACTATTATCGATGCCCACAAGTACTTGCTGACTGGTGCCAGATATAGCAGTCACCTGGGAGGCTCTGCTAGTACATGACAAATACAGAGGGGACACTCTCAGCCAGCCATTGAACTGAGCACAGGGTCCCCAATGAGGGAGCTAGAGAAAGAATCCAAGGAGCTGAAGGGGTTTGCAGAGCCATATGAGGAACGACAATATGAGCCACCCAGTACTCCCAGAGCTCCCAGGGACAAAACCATCAACCAGATAGTACATGTGGTGTTACCCATAGCTCCAGACTCATAGGCAGCAGAGGATGGCCTTGTTGGACATAAAAGGGAGAAGAGGCCCCTGGACCTGGAAAGACTCAATGCAGCAGTATAGGGGAATACCAGGATAGGGAAGTGGGAGGGGGTGATTGGGGAACAGGGGGAGAGGAGAGGGCTTATGGAACTTTGGGAGGGGGGCCAGGAAAGGGGAAATCATTTGAAATGTAAATAAAGAATATATCTAATAAAAAAATTTTAAATTAAAAAAGAGAAGGAGCCAGATCAGAACAGATTACAATAGTTGGAGTCCAAGCAGAACAATTCAGTCAGAGGCTAAGAAGCCAGACTGAATCAGTCAGCTTAGAGAGGAGTTTGAGCCAGAACAGCTGAGTTGAATCAGCCAGCCAGAGTGCAGTAAGAACTAGAAAGGGTGAACTTATTCAGCAGTAAGTCTCAGAGGCTAAAAACACTCTAAGCCTAGAGTAGATTATACTGAGGCTAGAAGCTTCCAGGACTAGACTAGGTTAGCAGACAGAGGCAGTAAGCCTTGAACAATGACATCATGTGAGTTAAAGTTACTTCTACATAGAGCACTTGCTGCTCTTGCAGAGAACCAAAATTTGGTTCTCAGCATCCATATGGTATCTGGCAACGACTTGTAACTCCAGTTCCAGGAGATCCAACACCCTCTTCTAGCCACCTACACACAAGGGGCACACACATACACACGGATATGTTTTTTTTTTTTTTTGTTTTTTGTTTTTTTTTGGTTTTTTCGAGACAGGGTTTCTCTGTGTAGCTCTGGCTATCCTGGAACTCACTCTGTAGACCAGGCTGGCCTCGAACTCAGAAATCCGCCTGCCTCTGCCTCCCAAGTGCTGGGATTAAAGGCGTGCGCCACCACCGCCCGGCCGGATATGTTTTTTTTTAATCTTTAAAAAAAAAAATTGTGGGCCAGGCGGTGGTGGTACACGCCTTTAATCCCAGCACTTGGGAGGCAGAGGCAGGCAGATTTCTGAGTTTGAGGCCAGCCTGGTCTACAGAGTGAGTTCCAGGATAGCCAGGGCTACACAGAGAAACCCTGTCTCAAAAAAACAAAAACAAAAACAAAAACAAAAAACAACAAAAACAAAAACAAACAAAAAAACAAATTGTGGGAGCACCGTTCACCTGATTCCCTATTGGCATGGCAGCTCCCAGCTGTTTCTAACTCTAGTTCCAGGAAATCTGACTCCTTCCTCTTGTCCTCTCAGGCACCAGGCACGAATGCTGTGTAGAGATACACATTCAGGCAAAATACCCATACACATACAAAATAAATAAAAAACATTTTCTGTTGTTTTTTTTAGGGCTTTTCTTTTTTTTTTTTTTTTTTTAATGTAGCCCTGGATGTCCTGGAACTCTTGTAGTTCAGGCTAGCCTCAAACTCACAGAGATCTGCCTGCCTCTGCCTCCCAAGCAGCTGGGATTAAAGGTGTGGGTCACTACCTCTGGCAAATGAAAACATTTTTAAAAAGGGAAGTTGGATGATGTGGTGAGTGCCCTGCATTCCAGAACTTGGGAGGCTGTAAATGTTGTTTGAAAAGTTGATGATTTTTCTCTATCCTGGCTAGCTCCCAAATAAAAAGACACTATAAGATTTCTTTAATCAAGCTTTATGGAACAAAAACTGGGCAGTCATTGATCTATTCTAAACTAATCTGGCTCCCTCCCAGCACAAAATCCCCAAGATCCTTTCATTTTAGAAGTGGTCTGGGCTCTCTGCTCCCAGTGTGTTCCCATGGCATCGCTCCTGGACCCCTCAGAATAAGTATTACAAAGCCATCTCCGGGATTGCAACATCATATGGGCGCAGAGAAATCAGCGTTGGACCAAAACAAGGATCATCTTTACACAGTGCACAAAAACAGTATACCTACAGGAGGCAAGGAAAACAGAGTGCTTCACCATGAGGTTGAGGCCAACGTGGTCTACATAGTTCTGGGCCAGCAAAGCTTCATAGTAAGAGCCTGTCTCAAAATAAGCAAGACCTGGGGAGATGGGTCGGAGTGAAGAGTGCTTGCTGCTCCTGCAGAGGGCTCAGGTGTTAATCCTGGTGCCAATGGTGGTTCATGCTTATCTGTAACCCCAGTTCTTAGAGATCTGACACCCTCTTCTGGCTTCTATGGGCACCAGGAATACATGTCATACATTTATTTAATACAGGCAAACATACACAAAATAATAATCTTTAAAAATAAGAGGCTGGGCTGGGCATGGTGGTGCACGCCTGTAATCCCAGCACTTGGGAGGCAGAGGCAGGCGGATTTCTGAGTTGGAGGCCAGCCTGGTCTAAAGAGTGAGTTCCAGGACAGCCAGGGCTACACAGAGAAACCCTGTCTCGAAAAACCAAAAAAAAAAAAAAAAAAAAAGAAAAGAAAAGAAAAAAGAGGCTGGGCGTGCCTTTTATTAAAATTTCAAATTTATTAAATTATAAGTTGGCGCACGCCTTTCACTCTAGAACTCCTGCCCTGCTTTGTTTTCTGAGGCTCAGATGAACACCAAGGCCAAAAGCAACTTTGAAAGGAAAGTGTTTGGTTTATAGGTTATATTCCATCACTAAGGAAGGTCAAGGAAACTCAAGAACCTAGAGGCAGGAACCGAAGCAGAAAACATGGAGAAATGCCCTTGCTTTCTGGGCTGTTTCAGGGCTGGCTCAACCTTCTTTTCTCATCAACCCAAACCATCAGCCCATGGTGGCACCACCCACAGAGGCCCAGTCCTTCCCACACCAATCATTAATGAAGAAAATGCCCCCCACAGACAGGCACCACAGGCCAATCTGATTGAGACAATTCCTCAGTTGAGGCGACTCTTTCTAAATGATTCTAATTTGTGTTGACAAAAACTAACCAACACAACTGAGGCAGAGACAAGCGAATCTGGAGAGTTCCAGGCCAGCCAGGGTTGTGTAGTGAGACTCTCAAAAATTTATACAAATATCAATGCATCCCAGGCTTAGCCATGGTTCACCCGAACCAATCTCCTTTCCTGAACATTCTGAGGACCCACCTTGACCCTAACTTACTTTGCCTGAGGTATGACAAGGCCCAGGCTGCAGCCCACATCCACCAGGTGAACATCGGTCCTGGAGACCGCCTGTTCCACGGCAGAACCTCCATGAATGACCACTTCGACGCCAAGGAGCCAGGTGAGAGCCTACAGCGCATGCACACGCATACACCCCCCACTCCCTTTGCAGCTTCCTTTCTATTGCTTAACCCTGACACACCCCTGTCCTGGCAGATCCTTTTGTCCTTCAACACGATAAGACTCCGGAGTCACACATCATGAAGGGAAACTGGTGCCCCGGCCCTGGCAGCCTGGCTACCTCCTCAAAGTTCTTCTACGGTGAGGTCAGCAGGAAGGGGGAGAAGGTGGCAGTGTGTTCTTATGGGGAGGAAGGGGTCTTAAAGGCAGAACAAGAGGTGGCGCTCAGAGCAGATCACAAGTCCTGGGCTTGACATACATGAATACCAGCCTCAATGGTTTTATTTGTAAAATACAATAACCCAACAATTTAAGTCCATCTGGAATCCAGAGGGTGGAAGCTATCCACGTGGCACGGAATAACTCCCAAGGCTCCCATCCCTGGACTGGAGATACCTAGAAACCTGTATTCCTACAGCCACCTCCTGCGACGCAGCCTCCAAGCCGGCAGGTGTCCCATGAAAAACTGAAGGATCACGTGGTCTTCGGAGAGTCAAAGCTGCTCGGAAACTTCTTCCAAACTTCCATGGGCTCAGACTACCGTCCTGTGGTGACCCCCATAAAACGAAGAACCCTCAAATTGTCTCTGTTGGAGAGTAACTTCCCTGAGGGCACAGGTGGTAAGTGTGAACTACCCCTCAGAGCCCCGCCCCATCCCCAAAGATCCTCCCAGGTTCCTGGAAGCCCCGCCCACCACTGAAAACCTCCCTCTTCCCCAAATCCTAAAAAAAAAAAAAAAAATTCCTCTCTGAAGCTCTCCCACACCCCATCCCTCCTCTAACACTAAAGACCTGCCTCTCTGCACCTGGAAGGCCTATTCACTGCTGAAAACACACCTCATTCTTAATGTCCCACCCATCTGAAAGCACCCTACAGTACTAACGCCTCCGAGCCCCAATATACCGTCTTTATTCCCACAGACCTGCCCATTCCTCTCCATCTCCAAGAACCTTCGGCTGTTCCAAAGGCTCTCTGCCCTTAAGCGCTCATCACCCCACCCCACCCCACCCCACCCTTTTTTGTTTGTTTGTTTGTTTGTTTGTTTGTTTTGGGTTTGGTGCTTGGTTTTTTCCGAGACATGGTTTCTCTGTGTAGCCTTGGCTGTCCTGGAACTCACTTTGTAGACCAGGCTGCCCTCAAACTCAGAGGTCACCTGACTCTTTGTCTCCTGAATGCTGGAATTAAAGGCATGAGCCACCAACCACTTGCTTTTTATGAGGACTCTAAAAGAGTCTCCAAAGACTGCTCCCTAAAGCCCCACCCACATGCCCAAGTTCCTCCCCTCCCTAAAGCCCCACCCACATCCCCAAGTTCCTCCCCTCCCTAAAGCCCCACCCACATCCTCAAGTTCTTCCCCTCCCTAAAGCCCCACCCACATCCTCAAGTTCTTCCCCTCCCCAAAGCCCCACCCACATCCCCAAGTTCCTCCCTTTCCTAAAGCCCCACCCCCATCCCCAAAGTTTTGCACCTCAAAATGCGTACCACCACCTTCCTTGAATTCATTCCACCCTGGATTAACAACTCCCATCTCCCAGGCTGTGGTACCTCCCCTTGTGTAACTCCAACCCTCTGATCTGGCCAAGGCTCCTCCCCTTTCCGTATTCTCCCTCACCCATAGCCAAACCTTCCTCCGTCAGACAAGGCTCTGTCTGCGGCCTTCTCTGGCCCCACACTTCAGACTCACATGCTCCTCAGCCTCTGTTCAACTTCCGTGCTTGAGTCCTGAATCTTCCACACTTAGATACTCATATTTCGCCTGTTCCGTTTTCTCTACCCCCCAACTTTCCCCAAACCCAAATCTCAGAACTAGACTTTTTAACCACGAACCAACTGCTGATGAAGCCGCATGGAATAGTTCGAGCCTCTATCACTGAAGATTTGTTACGGAAGGTGAGCCCCGGGGAAGGGATGCATCCCCTGCATCAGCGTCTCTCAAACTAGTGTTAACGCCCAGTCTCAGAATCACAGTTAAGTGGCCTAGGGCCAAATGAATGCGGAGGAGAGATCAAGCCAAGAGTCTCTCTCTCTCTCTCTCTCTCTCTCTCTCTGTGTGTGTGTGTGTGTGTGTGTGTGTCTGTCTGTCTGTCTGTCTGTCTCTCCGTCTCTCTCTCCGTCTCTCTCCCTCCCCCCTCTCCCTCTCCTCCCCACTTGAGACAAGGTTTCCAGCTCAGGCTGGCCTGGGATTCCCTGTGTGGCTGCAGATGACCTTGAACTCCTGCCTCTACCTCCCCGTGCTGAGGTTTCCGGCATGTACCACAACTTAGTCCTCAAGGATCTCTCTGATGACAGCCCAGCTTCAAGATCATACCTAGTTTCTTCCGAGGCTTGGGTTTATAACAACTGAGATACATTTATTGCCCAACAGGGTTTAAGCCTCAAAGAAGGAGTTCACTTTAGAAGCTGCCTAGGACCATCCAAGTCCTGGGGTCATTCCAGCGACCATTTGATTTTTTTTATTTTTATTTTTTTTACTTTTTATGGCGTTTCATTTTAGTGGGTTGTGTGTATGCACCCATGTGCATGCGTGTGCCATGGTATATACGGTAAGGTCAGAGGACAACTTGTGGCAGTCAGTTCTCTTCTTCTACCATGTGGGCTCCAAGGGTCAAACTCAGGTTCTCCAACACAGGGTTTAATCACCAGCCAAACACATGCTGAAAGTAATCTTTTCAGTGCTGAGGATCAAGCTAAGAGTCTCTCTCTCTCTCTCTCTCTCTCTCTCTCCCCCGCCCCGCCCCCCTCCATCCAATGTCCTCACCAGAGTGGTCTTGAGGTGGTTAGGGTGAATCAGCCACCACAAGGCTGTCTGTCAAACTGTCTACCTTGACTTCACAGTGCAAATACAGCCACATAGAGCCCCCTCTGGGCAAACAACGCTTCTTCGCTACTCAGTACCAAGACGAGTACACCTACAAGTACCTGGGCCCGTTGGTACAGAAGCTGAGTTACATGCAAGAGAGTCACTTGCCAATGGGCACACCCAAATACCTTGGCTGCTGGCATGAGCAAGTAGACCCTCGGGGCCCCCAGATCCCTATGTACCCTTGCCTGAGCCAGCAATAAATGTCACCTGACTGTCAAATTGACAGACTGCATCTTTTACTTTATTTTACATTGACTTGTTTACTTTGTGTCTGTGCATGGTCATGCCCATGCCGCAGTGGGGGAGGGGTGTCAGAAGCCAGTCTGTAAGAACTGGTTCTCTCCTTCCACCATACGCATCCCACAGGATTGATCTCGCATCCCCAGGAGCGAAGCCTTGTGGCAAAGCCTTTACCTGCTGAGACATCTTGCCTCCCTGCCCTTAACAGAATTTAGAATAACCATGAAGCAAACCTCTAATCATGTGGTCAAGAGAGTTTCTGGATTAGATAAATTGAGGAAAGAAGACCCTAAATGTGTTTGACGCTAAATTTCATGAGTTTAAAGGTGCTCTTAATGGCTGAGCCATCTCTACAACACTGAACTGTTGAAGTTTTGTTATTGTTGTTGTTTAAAGATTTTGTATTTATTTATTGTATGTAAGTACACTGTATCTGTCTTCAGACACTCCAGAAGAGGGTGTCAGATCTCATTACAGATGGTTGTGGGGCACCATGTGGTTGCTGGGATTTGAACTCAGGACCTTCAGAAGAGCAGTCGGTGCTCTTAAGCTCTGATCCATCTCTCCAGCCCCAACTGTTGGGTTTTTATGAGCTATCTTCTCATAGCGATGAGCCAAGCAACTAATACAGAGGGCATCTTGCCCTCTCCACCAGCTATGGTGAAAGGGGAGGGACCGGTAGAAGGGGATGTACTAAGGAAGAATGGCTTCATGAAGACGCCTAGGCAGCCGTGTTTGGTGCAGCGTACCTGGAGACTCTAGTAAGAGGATGAGAATCTAAGCCTTGCCTGAGTCATACAGGACAAGACCCCTAACAAAAAAGCCAGAATGAAAGGCAAAACATAGTAAGACACTTGAGCATACTTTTCCAATGTCTGAGTGACACAGGTAATATGGGTGGGGGCACTGGAGATGGCTTACTGGTTAAGAGAAGCTCACCAGCTGCTCTTGCAGAGAAGCTGAGTTCCGCTCTCAGCACTCATGTCTGGTGGCTCACTGTGACTCTAGCCCAGGCAGATCCATGGCCTACCTTCTGAGAGTTCTGCACTTACATATGAAAACACGCAGCGATATGACCGCAGACACATAGTTAAAAATTAAAGCTCATGCAGGAGAGACGGCTCAGGGGTGAAGAGCACTGCCTACTCTTCCAGAGGACCTGGGTACAATTCTCAGTGCCCACATGGTGGCTCACGACCTGCTGTAACTCCAGTTCCAGGGGATCTGACGTCCTCCTCTGGGCCCTTATGGCATTTACATCCCTGTGGTACACAGACATTCGTGCAGGTAAAACATCCATCCGCACAAGTAAAAATGTGTAAATCTTTTTTAAGTCTTCAAAGTAGTTGATATAAAAATTTAAAAAAAGACTAATGTTGGACAGAGGCATTGAGTAGGGATGTTAAATATGGAAGAGTCCTCCCTCACTGTGTAGATCAGGCCAGCCTTGAACTAATAAAGCTCAGCTTGTCTTCTGAGAGCTTAGGTTAAATACGTGCACCACAATGCCTGGCTACATCACAATCTTTTCAATCTAGGGCCAAATGATACTGGGTCCTGTCTCCTAGCAACAGACCTACATTTTCCAAGACCACCTATCTAGTTGAAAGTTATAACTGCAGAATAAATAAAGCCTGTAGTGACCTCTCATTACTGAAAATGATTCTTAGGTTCTGTGGATGAGAAGTATTTAGTATGTCAGAAGAAACAGGCATCTAGAATCACTCTAGATATTCTCAGATAATCCTAGTTATATCTCTACCTTGCTCTTTTAGTGTGACAGAGAATTCAGCTTTAGCAATTTCACATGTCACAGAAACCATCTTGTCTTTGGCAAAGAATGTATACAAGAAGCTTATGTCTTTTAAGACCCACTGAAGGTGCCAGTGACATGGCTTAGCAGGTACAACTTGTGGCCAACTGGAGAGACTTGACATCCACCCTGAGGATCCATGTGGCAGAGGGAGAGACTAATATCAGCTACTTATATTTTAACCTCCACATAAATGCCACGGCTCATGTAATAATAATAAACAATAACAAGAAAAGACCACATTGGGGCTGGAGAGATGGCACACTGGTTGCTCTTCCAAAGGTCCTGAGTTCAATTCTCAGCAACCACATGGTGGCTCACAACCATCTGTAAAGAGATCTGATGCCCTCTCCCCAGCCAACCCCAAATTTGACCCACTCTACAATTTAATATCCTTTTCTTTCCAGGCCATGATACCTTTTGTTTTGGTTTTGTTTGGGAACATTTTGTTTTTCGTTTCTTTTGGTTTATTTGGGGTTTTTCCCCCTATTTAGCCAAGAATGAACATGAATTTCTGATCCCCCTGCCCCTATCCTCCCAAGTGTGAGGGAGTGATGGGATTGGTCAGTGGATAAAGGCACCTCCGGCCAAGCCTGGCAACCTGGGTTCATTTCCTGCAACTCCTATGATAGAAGGAGAACACTGGCTCTCCTGTGCTGTCTTCCATCTGACTTGCACGTGTGGGTACTCACCGATACCTTCCCTACAATAAACACATTATTTAAAAAAATACTTATGTATATAAGTGTTTGCCTACGCATGTATGTGTACTGTGTATGTACCTGGTATCTGAAGAAGCCAGAAAGCTAGAAGAGGATGTTGGATGTCCTGGAACCGGAGTTACAGAGTTGCGAGCTACCATGTGAGTACTGGGAACTAAATCTGAGCCCTCTGCAGGAGTTGCTAGTCCTGTCAACTGCCGAGCCATCTTAACAGACCCGTAAATGTAATTTTTTAAAAAAAAAAAAAAAAAAAAAAGCAAAAAAGGGTCTGGGATGATGTGACTCAGTGTGGCTTTGTGACCTGGATGCCTAAAGTCCTGGGTGGGGTTGTTGGCATCAGGACCTCCGAAACCCGTGATGTCATATAGGCGACAGCGACCTGCACACCTGTGGCCAAGGCAACAGCTACCATGTTTCCGGAACCCATTTAGCTCACCTTTACCTGTGACCTCGTCATATCACCATCCATACATAAGAAGAACGCCTCTCCCTCCCTCTCTCTCTCTCTCTCTCTCTCTCTCTCTCTCTCCCCCCCTCTTTTTCCACTGCCACCTTGCCCTTTCCCCCTCTCAATAAACCTCACATGGAACTGGTTGGCCCGTGTGGTCCTTCTGAAGCCTCAAGATGTTCAAGAGCATGACATTGGTACCGAGACTTGGTATCGCTACACAGGGGACCTGCGGAACCCACCACTGGCGTCACAAGCCGCCGTTGATGCCTGAGAAACGACGCCACTGTGGACGGCCGCCACCACCATCACTCTAGCTCCTGCTATACCACGTGGACTCCATCCACGGACACCTGCTGTCATCCACCACGTGGATTTCCACTGCCGCCGCAGGCCATCGCTGCTGCCCACTGGGAGACTCACAGACTTCTACCTCGTGAGCTGTGCTGCCCTGGTTCACCCTGCGGGGCTAGCTTCTGCCGGGTCCACACCAACCACTCAGTGCCACATTTCCATTTACCAGTTTGCTAGAATTTTCGCACAGATACTGGCATCAGCAGGAGGGCCCCTAATTTCCCAGATAGGGCCTGGTCAGCTTTTTCTGGGGGCTAAGGTGTTGGCATTTTACAACCACGCCTCCCAGCCGACATGAATTAGGACATCGACCCTTGGGTGACCATATCCCTCGAAAGTGGCTCTCATTCCCCCACCCCACTCCACCCCCCAACTTTTGCAACTGTTTAAGAACCCCCTGAGCCCAGAGAAGAGCCCTTTCTAGTAAGTTGGGACTTACTGTGTAGCTTCTAGGGGGCCCTAGTGACAACTTGGGCCTCTAGCCTGGCTGATTTCTTTTTGGTTGTTGAATTGTTCTCTGGATGCCAGGACGAATAATCCAGTAAACCGCCCCCCCTCCGCAATGGGTGCTGTGATGTCTTGGAATATACCTCTAAACACCCCACTGGGATGTCTCCTGGAAAATCTCAAGTTTTTGAAGCTAACGCCTGACTTAAAGGCATCAAAATTAATATACCTCTGCAATAAGGTCTGGATTCAGTACCAGCTAGATAATAGTTCCAAGTGGCCACTTAATGGTACCCTAGTTCCAATTATTTTAAGGGAGCTTCATACATCCCGCCGGCGGTCGGGTAGATGGAAAGAGGTCCCCTATGCCCACACATTCATCTATCTTTGCTCCAATCCCCTCTTGTGCTCCTCTTGTTCCCCAACCCAACTTCTCTTAGCCATGAAACCTGCACACCCTCCTCCAGAGGACGCTGCAACGCTAGACTGAGCTAACAAAGCATCTGTTTCCATGCTGCGGAAAATCCAAACTGCTGCCTCAGTTTCTCTTTCTCACCAGGCCCCAGAGCCTACTAGCGCGACCTCTCCTGACCCCTCCCCTCCTTCTGTGGCAGCTGCAGGTTGCTCCAAATGGCCTGAACTGGTGCTGACCTTTACCCTCCTATCACTCACTCTAAGGTCACAGCCAGACCCCCAAGTCCTTCTCCTCCAAGAACACCCGACCCAGCAGCGGTCCTTTCTGTAAGGGAAGCGGCTGGAGCTGAGGGTCTGGTCAGAGTACATGTTCCTTTCCCGCTGAGTGAACTTTCTCAGATAGAAAGCAGGCTGGGTTCCTAGACTTCTGACTCCTCCAGCTTTATTAAGGAGTTCTAGTGCATCCCTCAATCTTACAGCTTGACTTTCCGTGATGGTCACATGATTCTTACTAACAGTTTACTTCCTGATGAGCATAGGCGAGTTTGGGAAGAGGCAAGAAATTCACCAGACAGAACATACCCAATCGGATCCGAGGCAGTGACTGGCCAGGATCCCCATGGAATTACAATTCTGCAGATGGTATCTTAGCCAGAGACAGGTTTATTACATGCCTTCTGGCTGGTCTAAGAAAAGCAGCAGCCTTAAAGCCAGTACATTTTGAAAATCTCCAAGAGGTTGTCCAGGTCAGACAAAAACTCATCTCAGTTTTTATAACGCCTCACAAAGGCCTCATTGCAATACACTAATGTGGACCCTGAAACTCCAGAAGGTAAGCAACTTCTGATGACCTACTTCTTTTCCCAGAGCTACCCCGACATATAAGCTAAACTTAGAAAGCTGGAGAGGGGACCCCTAACTCCACAGGCAGAAGTCTTGGCACTGGCCTTCAAGGTGTACCATGGGAAAGATGAGAAAGCCTGCAAACAAAAATACCACATGCTGGCTAAGGCTGTCCAACAGCCCCAGCCACTGCCTGGACTCCTGGTCTTCTAAGACTCAGAGACCACCAGGCTCCTGCTACAAATGTGGTCAACAAGGTCATTGGACAAGAGGCCATTGCCCTAACTTCCGCAAGCCAAGGGGCCAAGCCCTAGGTGCCATCAAGAGGGACACTGGGCTGTCGATTGCCCTCGTGTTATGCAGAACAGAGGGCCAACCTGTCCAGGTACTCTTCCAGCTGGCCTCCTAGGCTTGGCTATGGCTGACTGAAGAGGCCCGAGGTCCCCTGACCCAACCACTGTCATCACCAGCAGGGAGCCCCGGGTAGACATTGCGGTATGTGGGCAGCCTATTTCCTTCCTCTTGGACATTGGAGCTACTTAGTCCTGACAGAGCTTTGGGAACCCACTTCTCATTTTCCTTTTGTCAGGGTAGTAGGACAACCTTATCGTCCTCATCAGACCCCACCACTTAGTCGCACTTTTAGGGGTGTACCCCTCACCCATTCCTTTTTGGTAGTGCCGACTTGTCCTTAGTGGGAAGGGATCTTCTAGCTAGGCTGGGAGCCTCTGTTTCCTTTGCTCCCCCCCACTCTCCTGAACCCAAGCTCGCCAGCAGTTCCTCTGCTTCTCCTAGCCAGTCAACCTACTAACACTAACATGTTTCCTTTACCAGCTTCTCAGGTGGACCCCAGAGTCTGGGACGTCCAGAACCCCTCTGTTGCTAAACACCATTCTCCTGTTGTCATCCAGTACTGGACTATCAGGTACATCACCCAAGCTCAGTACCCTCTCTTTCCAGAGCCTTAGGGGACTTAAGCCTATCATTTCTGACCTCTTAAGGAAAAAACTCCTTCTCCCCACTTCTTCCCCCTTCAACACCCCTGTACTAGCAGTTAAGAAACCTAACGGAACCTATCGCCTGGTTCAAGACCTCAGGCACATTAATGCCGCAGTGGTCCCCCTCCATCCTGTTGTGGCTAACCCGTATGTATACACTTCTTTCCACTTCCCTACCGGGACTTCCCATTTCTCAGTCCTAGACCTCAAGGATGCATTTTCCTCCATTCCCCTCAATGCCCAGTCACAGAACATATTTGCCTTTACCTGGACAGATCCTGACACCCACTTTTCTACCCAACTTACCTACCAGGACAGCCCACACCTATTTGGTCAGGCCCTGGCTTCTGACTTACTGTCTCTGTCTCTCCCAAAACCTAAGATTATACTTTACATAGACAATGTCCTTCTCTGTAGCCCCTCTCTAGAGATTAGTCAAGCTGACACCTCTGCTCTTCTAAATTCCCTATCCAGTAGAGGCTACAGGGTCTCACCTTCTAAAGTCCAACTGTTCACCTCTCAGGTAACCTATTTGGGACTAACAATTACCCCAATCCACAAGGTATTACCTTGGATAGAATCTGATTCAGTCTCTAACTGTTCCTTCTACAAAGGAAAAGATTTTATTATTCCTAGGAACAGCCAGGTTTTTTTATGTTCCTGGGTTCCTTCCTTTTCCCTCCTTTCCTGCCCCTTATATGAATCAGCATTAGGCCCCACCCACGAACCTCTCCTCAAACCTGTTACCAAGCCCTTTCAGAGGTTCCAACAGGTTCTCCTTAAGGCCCCAGCCTTACATCTCCCTGACCTGATTTGTCCTTTTTCCCTCTATGTAACTGAAAAGGAGGAATTTGCCCTTGGAGTCCAACTGGGACCATCTTTTGCAGTAGTATACTTGTTGAAAAAACTAGATCTTAACCATCCAGGGATGGGCACCTTGTATTCGTACCTTAGCAACCGCTGAACTCCTTATCTGAGAGTCAAACAAACTAACCTTTGGGTCACCTATAACTGTCTTCTCTTCTCATAACTTGTCACAGCTCCTAACTTCCAAAGGCTTACAGACTCTACCTCCCTTCAGGACTCTTTCTCTTCAGGTAGAACTAATAGAAGACCCCCACACTCACCTTCCAATCATGCCTGCCTCCTAATATTTCCAATCTTCTTCCTCAACCAAATACTAACCACTCCCTGTCTCACTCCTGCACTGAAACTTTAGAGAAACTATTACCTCATCCTTCACACATACAGGAGGGTGCACTGCCTCAAGCCATTTATACCTGGTACACATATGGTTGCTCCTTTCTATATGAAAGTTCTGGAAAAGCTGGCTATGCCATAGTGTCAGACACAGGGGTGGTAGAGGCGCAGGCCCTTCCTGCACACACCACTAATCAACAGGCTGAGCTAATAGCCCTCACCCAGGCCTTTCAACAGGCACAGGGACAATCCCTCAACACCTACACAGACTCCAAATATGCTTTCCATATCTTCCTGTCCCACGCTGCTATCTGGAAGGAGTGTGGGTTACATACTACAAAAGGAGGATCAGTAACTAATGCAAACCAAATTATGGCCATGCTAAAGGCCTCCCATCTCCCCGCAGCTATTGGTATTGTCTGCTGTAGATCCCATCAGGCAGATGACTCTACTGTCTCCAGGGGAAACAACCGAGCTGACGAGGCAGCTAGAGCTGTGGCCCTTAGGGGCCTAGACTCATCTCACCCTACCCAGGACATCCTTACACAGCAACCCACATCCCCACCTTCACCCCCTGACACCCGCCAGCTGGTCAAGAATTTGCATGTTGGTTGCCTGAGCCACCTCACAACTAGGATTCCAGACACCCATCACTCGATCTGTCTTTCCACACAGGCGAGAGAGATCTTAAGCCAGGTCTTAAGCTTCTACATCAAGCAGTACATCGACTGGGCCACCTCTCTAACCACCGGTCTCACCACAAACCGTCACCCACTGAGCCATTTTGACAGCCCTAAACTTCTTGAGATACTACTAGATGAAGAAGAGACAGACACATGTTTAAACTGCAGGCCTTCTTTTTTTTTTTTTTTTTTTTTTTTTTTTTTTTTTTTGGTTTTTTGAGACAGGGTTTCTCTGTGTAGTCCTGGCTGTCCTGGAACTCACTCTGTAGACCAGGCTGGCCTCGAACTCAGAAATCCACCTGCCTCTGCCTCCCAAGTGCTGGGATTACAGACGTGCGCCACCACGCCCGGCTCTGCAGGCCTTCTCAAAGCACCCCCACCCCCCTCCACTTAGGTGTTTGAATATGATTGCTAGTGTTTGAAACAAGATAGAGAAATGAAAAGTGGGCAAGACAAAGACAGGCAGAGACAAAAGAAGCCAGAGGCAGAGACATTAAAACAGGAAAAATAGATTCCGATAGAGATGGAGAAAGATAAAAAGGAGGGCTGAAGAGATGGTTCAGTACCTACAGATGCACAGCTGCACGTGCAGACCCTGGTTCCATCCCTGGAATGGAATAAGGAAAGGACTCCTGCAACGTATCCACTGATTTCCCATGCGCAACACTGCACACATAGGCACTGAATCAAATAATTGTTTTTTAAGGAGATGAAGGAAGGAAGGAAGGAAGGAAGGAAGGAAGGAAGGAAGGAAGGAAGGAAGGGACAGAATGGAAGACAGATGGACAGATGGAGACGGAGACGGATGGAGAGTCAAGATCAGGGTCGGAGAAGGGGCTGGAAAAGTCACATGAGTGCACGGAGGGATTAGGGTGGCAGGTTGGTAGGGCGCAAACAAAGACTGGACGCGCGCCAGCCCGGGTGGTCCTGGCCGGGACAAAGGCTTGGCCCAGGGGGCGGGGGCAGCGATGGCGCCGGCCTCCGAGGGCGCGGGCGAACTACAAGTCCCAGCAGCTCCCGCAGCGGCCCTCGGCCGGCCCCTCTCGCTCCCCGGGAGCGCCTGGCGGGGCCGCTGGGCCGAGGGGGCCGCCAGCGGGGCTGGCGATCGGTGGGGTTTCCTGCAAGCCTGGGGCGGGGAGACACTGGCTGGCCAGCGCGAGTGCAGCCAGACCGGGCAGGGGCGAGGGGCATCGGGTGAGTGACCCCGAAAGCGGATCGGGCCGGATTGGGGTAGGCTGGACAAAAGGGGGAGGTGATTGGGAGGAGACCCCCAACACTAAGAGCAGGGTGCGAGGCTCGGCCCCAGGCTATCTCTCTGCACCCCTTGCAGAGTGCATGGTAACAGCGCTCGACTTGGGGGGTCGAGGTGGCGAACGCGGTGGGAAGGGGGTCTCGAGGAGCTCAGGCCTAGTACGTTTATCCCGCCAACGCCGGGACCACCCCCTAATCTACAGTGAATCTGAGATCCGGATGGGTGGAGGCGCCCGCTTGCTCGGGTCCCACAAAGCAGGACACCTTTTTGCTTCAGAAGGTGATAGGTGGTTCTTTCTTTCTGGAAACCAAGAGAAGCCCGGGGCATTGTTCTTCCTATGTGGGACTTTGTACTCCATAGTGTGTGTGTCCAGGAGGGAGGTGTTGTCTTACCGCAAGAATCCCAAGAAAAATCCCAGTTATTGTTATCTTCCATCTCCAGTCTTGGGATGTAGAGCTCCGGATGCCCATTTTACCAAGAGATGATCCGGGTGCACCTGCCCTCTCCACAGGGTTTTATCTAACAGATAGATGGGAGTTTCCATCCAAGATGGGAGTTCATGAGGCTGCTTCCTTCGAAGGCAATCTAAAAATACCTTGTCTCCAGAAATCTGGGCGGAGGCCTGGGATATTGCCCACTAATCTCCAGCAGTGGGGCCTGGGTAGAGAAACTATTGGGACAACTCAGCTCCCCTCTGAGTACTGTCTTCTGGCTGTGAGGTTGGGGTCAGGTAGCTCTCCCTAATCCCCAGGAGCCCAGCCCAACAAAGAGTTAACTTAGCCCCAGAGTAGAGATGTGTTATTCTTTCTCCACATCTGCCCCTTCCCCTAACACAGTCCTCATACCCTGATCACGGAGTCTATGGTTCAGGAATCCCCATCCTTGGAGACATGCTTCCTCAGCCCCCTGCTGCCCACCCTCCAGTTCTCTCTATAACCCCAGAGCCCCCCAGCTATTGTTTTCACCAGCTCTTCGCCAAGAGGTTAAAGCCACACTCTTCTAGCCGATTGGAAAACTGCTGTATTAACTGCTCCCCCACCCTCTGGCTGTGGAGCTCTCAGTGCTCCTTCTCTCCCTTTCCCCAGAAGAGGGCCATGTATGCACCCCTCCTTAGTTTTGAAAACCGTTATTATTTTGTAGCCCAGGCTGGCCAGATCTGCCAGCCTCATTCTGAAAGATGCTGGGATTATAGGTGTGTGCTAGCTCAGGCTTCCTCTCCCTTGTCCTTTGGTTTAGGAGAGGACATATCTCACCCTAGCTGTGAGGTGAGAATTCTTCCTGGGAAGCAAACAAGGGTCCCTGCGTTTCTCACCGTGACAGTGAAGGAATACTAGGTATTGACTTCCCATCCTTCTGTAAGACAAGCTACACACATTCCCCTCTTTACTGGGGACCTCTGGATCTACCGCTTTGCGAGGTGGGGCAAGAATTCAGACCATGACCTCATAAGGAAAAGAGAACCCTGGCACCCTTTCCCCCAGATTTAGGATGTCAGACCTGAGAACTGCCTTCCATAACACCTAAGTTCCCTACTACACAGATCTCAGGATGGGGCCATGGATGCCTCTCACCTACCATGCAGGAAACCAGTACCATATAAGCTGAATGTGCTTGTGCACACCCTGTAATTCCACACGGGAGGTTGAGGCAGGAGGACAAGAAATTTAAGGTCATCCTTGATTATATGAGTTGATAGAAAGCTGGAGCTACACAAGACCCTGTTTAAAAAAACAAACAAACAAACAAACAAAAACCCCAAGATCCCAAGATGGCCCCCATCCAGGTTTGAGGTGAAAAGTGAGGGTCCCAGCATGTCCCACTAGGGTCTTTCTGTTTCAGATCCTAGCTAGGACACCAGTTAGAACTCTTCCTGTGGTTAAAGAAGTTCACCAGGGACTTCAGTGTGGCGTGGCCAGGCCTCTTCCCCCCAGAACCTCCCTCCACCAACCTCCTGTCCTCATACTGCAGATCCTGTTCCAGAAGCCGCAAGCAGTTCTACTTCCAGGATGAGGCGCTCAGTCCTGGTTAGGAACCCAGGCCACAAAAGTCTTAGGCCCCTTTATGGAGACGTTCATTCAGACCCAGAAGACTTGGACCCCAGTCCCAAAGATCCAGATCCTATTTCTGAAAGCCCTGAGCCAGAGCCAGAAGACCTCAACACTGTCTCAGAAGATGGGGACGCCAGCTTAGAAGACCTGGACCCTGAAGCAGACGAAGCTCCACGATCCATCTTGGGGAAGCCAGACTTGGATTCTCAAGATCTGGATCCCATGCCTTCAAGTTTCGACCTCGATCCTGATGTGATTGGCCCCGTGCCACTAGTTCTCGACCCAAGCAATGAGACCCTCAGCCCTGCGGCTCCGGACGTGGATTCCCTTCCTTCTGGCCTCACTGCCACCCCCGAAATCTTGGCCACCAGTCCAGCGGTGCTTCCTGCCCCTGCCAGTCCTCCTCGTCCCTTCTCCTGTCCTGATTGTGGGCGAGCCTTCCGCCGCAGCTCTGGGCTGAGCCAGCACCGACGCACACACAGCGGAGAGAAGCCTTACCGCTGCCCCGACTGTGGCAAGTCTTTCAGCCACGGCGCCACACTGGCCCAGCATCGTGGCATCCACACCGGTGCACGGCCCTACCAGTGTGCTGCCTGCGGCAAGGCCTTCGGCTGGCGGTCCACACTGCTCAAGCATCGAAGCAGCCACAGCGGAGAGAAGCCACACCACTGTCCCGTGTGTGGTAAGGCCTTCGGTCACGGCTCATTGCTGGCCCAACACCTGCGCACGCACGGTGGGCCTCGTCCCCACAAGTGCCCGGTGTGTGCCAAAGGCTTTGGGCAGGGCTCTGCGCTCCTTAAACACCTGCGCACCCACACAGGCGAGCGTCCCTACCCGTGCCCGCAGTGCGGCAAGGCCTTTGGGCAGAGCTCAGCGCTGCTCCAGCATCAGCGCACCCACACCGCTGAGCGTCCCTACCGCTGTCCCCACTGTGGCAAGGCTTTTGGGCAGAGCTCCAACTTACAGCACCACCTCCGCATCCACACTGGCGAGCGACCTTACGCCTGCCCGCACTGCTCCAAGGCCTTTGGGCAGAGTTCAGCACTCCTACAACACCTCCACGTGCATTCTGGCGAGCGTCCCTACCGTTGTCAGCTTTGTGGCAAAGCCTTTGGCCAAGCCTCCAGCCTCACCAAACACAAGCGTGTGCATGAGGGAGCTGCAGCAGCTGCAGCAGCTGCCGCAGCAGCAGCTGGGCTGGGCCTCCGGCCTGGTTTGAGTCCAGTATCTATGATGAGGCCAGAGCAGATCTCTTTCCTGGGTCCTGATGCTGTTTCTGTGCTAGAATCTGGCCTGGGCCTCAGTTCTGGTGCCAGCTCTGCCCGAAGTGCTGCCCCTACTGTGCTGGGTTCACCACAAAATCCCATTCTTCAGACCCACTCAGGATCTATCTCCAGTCCCGATCTTGTTCTGTCTTCTGACCCTAAGCCAGGCCTTGATGCTGATCCTGATGTGGTACCCAGTGCTGACCAAGAATCTGATCCCAGTCCTAACCCAGATCTTGTCCCCAGTCCTGACCCCAAACCCAAGTCCCAAATTGACCCCTGTTCTCCCACTCACGGCAGTCCCAGCCCACCCCTTCCAACTGGAGAAAGTCCCAAGTGGGTAAAGGAGAAAGGGGCATTGCCAGGGCCTGATGGGTAAAGGGGGCGTCGGCCTCTGGTGATCTGAGGAAGGGTGTTATGTTCACAGTAAAATCCTCCTGCCTCCTGACTCTGTGTTGCTACTTGCCTCCTTTGATCTCTCCTGCTGCTGGTGGGGATGGCGGGTGTAGTCCGGGCCAGGCAGATCTATGAAGGCACACCCTAGGCTTCTTAGCTTACCATACAGGACCCCGCAGAGTCTACATATTATGTCTCTGCTCTCCTGGGTCTTGCCACTGTAGTCAGTTCCCACAACTTCTGTGGGTTTTCCTTAGGTATTTGCTCCAGTGCTGGTCCCAAAGACAAGCCACTGGATCCTTGGGCTGACCTCCTTGTCCATGAAAAGCCACGGGAGAAGTGGAGGTTGCATATGCCTGTTACACATTTTATGTGCTTAACAACCATCTATTAGCCTGTGTAGTGGTGCAGGCCTGTCATGAAAAGCTACACTATCACTTGGTGATTTATCTTAAAATGCTTATTTTATTTGATGTGTATAAATGTTTTGCCTGTATGTGTATCTGTGTACCATGTGCATGGAGTGCCCACATAGAACAAAAGAGGACATTGGATCCCCTAGAACTGGAGTTACAGATGGTTATAATCTATGATCTGGGTGATAGGAATTAAACCCAGGTCTTCTATAAGAGCAGTAAGTACTCTTAACCACTGAGCCATCTCACATATTTAAAAAGTACGCTTTGTGGCGTGTGTGTGTGTGTGTGTGTGTGTACCATAGCATCCAAGTGTGGAGGTCAGATAATTTTCAGGGGTAGTTTTCCTACCATGAGGGTTTTGTGTACTGAATTTCAGCCATCAGGTTTGGCAGTAAGTGCCTTTACCTAGTGAGCTATCTACCAGCTTGCCTTATTTAATTTAAATTTTTATTTATGTGTGTGAGTGTTTTGCCTGCATGTAAGTGCATCATGTGCGTGCCTGGTTCCTCTCTGGAAAGCCAAAGGCTGGGGCTGGATCCCCTGGAACCAGAGCTATGAGCAGCTCTGAGCTGCCTTGTGGGTCCTGTGTACTGACCCAAGTCTCACCACTGAAACATCTCTTCCCCTCATTTGTTGGTTTATTTGTTTATTGAGATAGAGTCTCATTTTGTAACCCAGGCTGGCCTAGAACTTACTATGTAGTCCAGGCTTGCCTCAGTTTCCTGAGTGGTGACATTACAGGTGTTAACCATCATGCCCTAATAAACATCTAATACTGAGATCTCAGAAGGAAGCAAGACCAGCACAGTTTGGACACTTATAATTTAGAAATATCTCAGAACCAAGGACAGAGAGTGGAACATTCTAAAATCATAGCAAGGTTTCTGATTTAGATGGAAGGACTCCGGTAGGATATCATTACACAGACCTATCTGATCTCAAAATCCATCTTCTAAACAGCCCAACATGCTTCCCCCTCCGTGTGTGTGTGTGTGTGTGTGTGTGTGTGTGTGTGTTGGCAGCGGGTGGGGGTGGGGGTGCCAGTGCTTGTGTGTGTGTTGTGTGTGTGTGTGTGTGTGTGTGTGTACACATAGAGGCAAGGGATCTTCCTCAATTTTTGGTGTCTTCCTCAATTCTTCACTTTTTTAAATTTTATTTTTATTATATATTTAGGAGTGTTTTGCTTTCAGGTAAGTCTGTGACCAGTGAGTGACTGGTGACTTTGGAGGTCGGAAGAGGGCATCGTATCTAGTGGAACTGGAAGATTGTCAGTTGCCTTGTAGGTGCTGGGAACTGAACTCTAGTCCTCTGCCAGCGCCAGTTCTCCTAGCTGATGAGCTATCTCTTCAGCCCCTTATCCTGGAGCTCACTGGCTAGACTGGCTGGCCCCGGGCGTCAGGGATCCTCTCGTCTCTGCCTCCTCGATGCTGGAATCATGGGCACCACCAGGCCTTAGTTTATACATGAATTCTAGGGATCTGAGTTCGGTCTTTGTGCTTTTTTGGCAAGCACTTGAGCCACTGAATCACCTCCTCGTACGATTGCGCTGAGCCATCTCCAGAGCCTCGATGCCTGTCTTTTGAGAAAGTATTATAATGCTTACCAATATTACTGACTGCATGGGCCACCGTGCCTTGTTTCCACAGCTCTGGGGATTGACCCCAGCTTGTGCATGCTGAACAAGTACCCTATCAACCGAGCTACATCTCCAGCACTAAGATGGTCTTGAATTATTTCATTTAATCCTTTGTACAGCTCTGGGAGGCAGGTAATTCTGGGTGAATCCTGTTTTGCAAAGGCCAAGAACATTTCAATTGATTATTATTAATAATTAAAGGAACTAGCACACAGTTTAGGGCACTGTGGAAAGTTACGAAGGGATGGTCAGATTTAAACTCAGAATTGCCTTCAGGTTCCAAGCAGGACTGCCATAAACAGGTGAATGTAGAAGATGGAAACTAGACCAGTGGTCAGTATAAGTGGGAAGTTTTCTCGTCGTTGCAAAGCCCTGGGAAGCCACTTAGAAGTTCTAGAAGGTAGACATTCTTTGGAGGTCCTGGATTCTCCGTAGGAGGAGACTAGCAGTAAAAGATAGGGCTGAGCAGGGCAGTGGTGGTGCACGCCTTTAATCCCAGCACTTGGGAAGCAGAGGCAGGCGGATTTCTGAGTTCGAGGTCAGCCTGATCTACAGAGTGAGTTCCAGGACAACCAGGGCTACACAGAGAAACCCTGTATTGAAAAGCAAAAAAAAAAAAAAAAAAAAAAAAAAAAGGTCTGAGGATGTTGCAGTAGTGCAGAAAGGCCAACGTCTTTGGACTGTTAAAAATATGATTCTATTTGGTTTAGAAAATACAGTTTGCTTGTGGCTCAGATAGGAGATAGAAAAGGTTTCTGAGAGTAGAGGGGAGAATATTTTCGGCTTAGGACGTCGGGTCATCACTGGACACCATTGAGGGTAACAGGTCAAGCAAGCTCTGGACGCAGAAGCTCAAGGCTGTCGCCGAGCCTGGTCGGATCCAGTCCCCGCCGCACCTAGAAGCCAGCAGGTCCCTCAGACCTTTTTGTTAGAGTTGCCGTCGGCACTAGGACCGCGCGACTGTTTTCAGGACACAAGAGGCCAGCGAGAGGCGCATGCGCACTGCTGGGAGGCTCTGCCCTGCCCCCTAAGACAGGGTCGACCTTGTCACGTGCTCAGCTCGGCGTCCCGCTCACGTGACCGCGGCGCGTGTCAGCTGATGCGGGAGGGTTTGAAGCGGCGCCGGGAGGGAGCGAGGCCGCAGCGACCGCGGCGCGCGCTCGGACCCGCCCGCGTCCCGCGCTCACTCTGCGGCCATGGCCACCGCGGCGGGCCGGCGCGGCTCAGGTGAGCGCGGGCGGCGGGAGGGCGCGCCCGGCTCCGCGAGCTCGGGTGACGAGCGCCCAGCCTTCCGCTCCAGTCCAATACTGGGAGATTCGGCTTCTGGAACCTGGGCGGCGGGTGGGCACCTGCATCCCCTACCTCAGGCGGAGAGCTTCTACCGATCCTAGGATCTGGGCATCGGGCGGGCATCGACATACCTGACCTTGGGCGGCGAATGTCCATCTTAATGTTCTGACGTTCAGGGCGGACTTCTCAGCGTTCCTATGGGAGATTGACAGATGATACCTCCTAGAACCTGGGCAGTGGGTGCGCGTCGACAATTCCAACCTTGGACGGCAAGCGCCCAACTTCCCGTTCCAGTGCGGACTTCTCAGATGCTCCATAGGGGGGAGATGGGCAGATGGCTCCCAGAACCTGGGCTTTCAGTTCTTAAGTTTTTCAAGTCCCCATATGAGAGAGATAGACAATCGCATCCCAGAACCTGGGTGGTGGGTGGGTGGGTACCAACATCTAACCTCAGGCGGACAGCTTGCATAGTACCCAGAGCTCAGGTAGTAGATGGGTACCAGCATCTCTTGGCCCCAAGCAGGGAGGGTCTACAGTTCCTAGAACTGGACCACTTCCCAGCTTCTTACACCAAGCTCTCCATTTTCCCCCTTAAAGGGTGGTGCAGACTTATGGAAGAGAGATGAGCAGTTGGTTCTTAGAACCAGTGGGTGAGCCCGAGCTTTAAAACCTCTGCAGAGAGCTAATTGTTGTTGACAATGATCCTGAAGACCAGTACAGACTTAATTGCCTTATGAGAGAGAGACAGAGACAGAGCCTCCGAAGAACTTGGACTGTGGTTGGTCTTAAGATTCTCCTGTTTAAGAGGGCGGAACTCCTGACAGTCCCGGCCTCCAGCCCCCTGTGCGGGACTCTGAGCAAGTGTCACCGTGGACGGCTGTATTATTATGGAGCATTTCTTTCCAGGGTTGTTTGTGACCCGTAAGAATATTGCCTTTCCCAACCTAGTCCCTTCTCAGGCAGGCAGCCAGCTTCTTCCATTGGGACAATATTTGAAGCCCATGGTTTTGTTGATGGTGGTTTGGTTTTGTTTGGATCAGGTTCTTATTCTATAGACCTTGAACTTCTGGGGGTTTTTTGTTTGTTTGTTTGTTTTTGTTTTTTGAGACAGGATTTCTCTGTGTAGCCCTGGCTGTCCTGGAACTCACTCTGTAAGACCAGGCTGACCTCGAACTCAGAAATCCGCCTGCCTCTGCCTCCCAAGTGCTGGGATTAAAGGCGTGTGCCACCTCCGCCCGGCTTGACCCTGAACTTCTTTTATTTTTGTTTTTGTCTGTTTTGAGACAGAGTCTCTATGTAGCTCTGGCAGTTCTGGAATTCTGAGATCCACCTTCCTTTGCTTCCAGAATTCTGCCAGATTTGAACTTGTGATATTCCTTCCTCAGCCTCTGAGGACTGGGATTGCAGGCCTAATCTAGTCTTTGTCCTCTTCCTCTCCTCCTGGGTTGACCCTAGGGTCATGTACCACACTACCACTGAGCTGTGTTCTAAGCTATAGCCAAAGTTCCAGTTGCTCCGTGTGCTGGAACTCAGCCAGTAACCCGCACATGAGACCCAAGGCTTCCCTTTTGGAAGCCAATGCCCAGATGCTGAACCCCCCTGAACGTAGCAGGAAAGGAGCTAGAGAGATGGTCTCCACGACCTAGGGGACTAAATTACAGTTCCCCAAACTCATGCAGTGAGAAACCTGGGGATGACACCTCGTGCTGGTCTCTCACTGTGTGCTGGCTGCAGACATCCTCGTGGGAGTCCTGGCTGGCCAGGCCTGGGATGAGTTAAGCTGTGATTTTAGCTAGGGATTTATAGCCTGCCTTTTGGCTTTCCTCCCTTCCAGCTTGTAAACAAGCTTACCCAGACTAAGAAGGGAGGAGCCAGGTAGGAGCCACAGGGAGTGGCGTGGCCCAGCCTTTCCTGGCAGCTTTGGGGCTAAAGAATGGCTCACAGAAGGCTTGTGTAGCATGCCCCTCAGACACACCTGTGCACTGAAGAATGGGTTCTTCTCTGGTTGGTCTGGCGGGATTCTCAGTTTTTTGGATCTCGGCCTCAGGGGTAGATGGTTTTAATTTCCACTCCCTGGATGCTCTGAGGGAGGTAGACCGATCTGCAGTTTGTCTTTTGGCTGTGGGATTCCCAGAACTTGACTCCCTGCAGGGTGATATAGGAGTTTGTCCTCTCCTTCTGCCATGTGGGTCCCAGGGTGTCAGGTTTGGCCACAAACACCTTTACCTACTGATCCACCTCGCCAGCCCATTTTGGGGTTCTTCTGGATCAGGCGCTAACCCAACCTGGCCTGTGTTTTGCTGTGTAGTTCAGGCAAGCCTTGAACTTCTTCCTCTTGAGTGCTGGGTTTACGGACATGAGTCATTATGTCAGCCTTTATTAATGTTAATGTCAGACCTGTGGCCTGGGATAGGCTAGTTTCTAATGAGTTCGAAGGTTAATCTTGGGGGATTTGTCCTAAGAACACTGGAATTTAGGTCCAGCTCGGTGCTAATTACCCGTAGGCTGGAGTTTGGGTAAGTGTGGGGGCTTTACCAAGCCCTTGAAGAAGCCAGCCAGCCCAGCTGGTCCTTCTCCCACGAGACACTGGTGGACCAGGCTCTGTGATAAAGGATTTTGAATATGGAGTTCTTAGCTTTGGTGCTTCATTTGGAGGGTGAGGTTGAGGCCCAGCGAGGAGACTAAACCTGGATTGTCAGGCTTGGTAGCAACCATCTCTATTCTCTGAGCTAATCCTGCTGCCAACTGTTAAATTTCAAACTTTGAACAAATGACTGAGGTGCCTATTTAACATATGAAAGCAGACCTTGGCTTCAAGGTTTGTGTCCCGTCCCTCAGCCCCTACCTGTTACAGGACCTTCCTGTCTGGCAGACCCCTGCTGCCCTCTAACTCTCCAGCCTAGAGTCTGGGCTGCCCTTCCCTACATAATCCAACCATTTTGGGTATCTGGACCCATCAGCTACTTTCTTTTAGGCCTTCTGGCTGCTGCACCTAGTTCCTGTCTCTTCCTCCTCCTTTCCCCTCCCCCTGCCCCTCCCCCTCTCCTCACACGGCTCAGGGCCCTGTCCACTCTGCACTCTCCCAGATGTCCCTGCCTTTGGCTATGTTCTCCACATATCTATAATAAACTTTCTCCTCCTCCACCATACCTAGGGACAGTCATGTTCCTTTCCTTTTCCTTTTTATTTCTTTTTTTAATTCACCTAACCCTTAAGACAGAATCCTAGGCTGGCCTAGGATACTTATGTAGCTGAGGGTGACCTTGAACCTCTGATCCTCCTGTCTCTGCCTCACAAGTGTTAGGATTTATAGGCATGTGTCATGCCAGGCTCTTCTTTCTCTCACTATATGGCCCATACTGGCCTAGAACTTGTAATCCTCCTACCTCATGCTTTCAGTGTTGGGATTATACGTTTGTGCCTTCTCCCGATTCTCCCTCCTTCCCACCTGTCCTTCCAGCCTCGGCAAGGCCTCTGCATCTCAAGCTGCCCTAAACTTGCTGTATCTGGAAAGGTGGACTTGATTTTGTGGTCCTGCTGCTGCCGGCTCCCAAGAGCTGGGGTTTCAGACGTCACCACCACACGCCATGTTTTTCACATGCTGGGATTAGACTCAGGACTTTACATCCTGGGCAGGAACTCTTATCAACTGAGCTGGAGCCCAGCCCTGTTTTTTTGATTTTCTTTTTAAAATACTTTTTATTACATTTACTTGTTGTGTGTGCACATGAGCTTGTGAGTTCTCTCCTTCCACCATGTGGGTTCAGAGGATCAAGCTCAGGTTGTCAGGCTTGGCAGCAAACACGTTCGTGACCCACTGAGCCATCTTACAGTTTTTCTTCTACACCCTTCCTCTCCTGTAGAGTGGGTGGAGGCCTGCTGGTGAAGGAAGCAGAGGGCCTTGCCCATCGCTGATCTTCTACTATCCTTTCCCACTCTTCTAGAGACTGAGCGACTGCTGACCCCCAATCCTGGGTATGGGACCCAGGTGGGGACCTCACCAGCCCCAACAACGCCCCCAGAAGAGGAAGACCTCCGCCGCCGCCTCAAGTACTTCTTTATGAGTCCGTGTGATAAGTTCCGGGCCAAAGGCCGCAAGCCCTGCAAGCTAATGCTGCAGGTGGTCAAGATCTTGGTGGTCACTGTGCAGGTGAGACCAGCTAGGCAGGACCTTGGCCAGGTGCCCCCATTGTCACTGTTTTCATCTTAGAGTGGCCCCTTGCTGACACACAGTGATAATGACAGCGGTGTTACCAGTCAGGAAGGAGTCTGAGATTTGTGGTCGGTAACTCTTTTTAGCTCCCAGAAGCACTGGCCAGTCTCTCACCTCCATTGTATACCCAAAATGGCCCCGAGGCTCACACAGTTACCGTGTAAAGTTACCCGGTGGCTGAGCACAGGGTAGATGGGATTTGAATCCAGTCAATCTGATGTTATCCTTTCTGATCTCCCCTCAGCAAAAGCAGACCACTCATGTTGGCTATCCTGGAAGCGTGGGTTTAGCACACACGCTGTCAATCAGTAAACATACACTAACCACTCCTTCACCATGCTGTGAGGTACCTGCCTTGTGCTGTGCACTGGGGATGCTTTGGTCAATGTAGCATGGAACTGAAGAGGCAAAAAAAAAAAAAGAAAAAGTACAAGGAGCTGATTTGCCGGCTGATTTTTATGTCAACTTGATAGATACAAGCTCCAGACAGGAGGGACTTCAATTGAGAAAATGCCTTCATGAGATCTGGCTGTAGGCAAGCCTGGTGGGCATTTTCTTAATCCATGATTGATTGGGGAGGGCCAAGCTCATTGTTGGTGGGGCCATTCCTGGGATGGTGATCCTGGGTTCTATGAGAAAGCAGGCTGTGCAAGCCAAGGGGAGCAAGCCAGTAAGCAGCGCCCCTCCATGGCCTCTGCACCAGCTCCTGCCTCCGGGCTCCTGTCCCATGTGAGTTCTTGTCCCGACTTTCTCCAATGATGAACTGTGATGTGAAAGTATAAACAAATAAACTCTTTCCTCCCCAAGCTGCCTTTCCTTTGGTCATGGTTTTCCATCGCAGTGTAATCGTAAGGCGGCTTGAGGATGGTTGGCTGCTGTGCCTTGCTGAGCTGTGATCAAGGCCGACCTCTGGCTTCTTCTTGGCAGCTCATTCTCTTTGGGCTCAGCAACCAGCTGGTGGTGACCTTCCGGGAGGAGAACACCATTGCCTTCCGGCATCTGTTCCTGCTGGGTTACTCTGATGGGTCCGATGACACCTTTGCAGCCTACACACGGGAGCAGCTCTACCAGGCCATCTTCTATGCTGTGGACCAGGTATAGTGAGCACTTGTTAGGGGGTTGGGGGGACCGTACTGAACAAGTGGGGCTGACAGATCCTCTCCTTCTCTCCCCATAGTACCTGATACTACCTGAGATATCCCTGGGCCGGTATGCCTATGTCCGTGGTGGGGGCGGGCCATGGGCCAATGGCTCAGCTCTTGCTCTCTGCCAGCGGTACTACCACCGTGGCCATGTGGACCCGGCCAATGATACCTTTGACATTGATCCAAGGGTAGTCACTGGTGAGTAGCCAGGGCAGGGCCTGACTGTTGGATGTGTAGGCTTCTGGGATTAAAATCCTGACATCTAGGGTTCAGAGATTTGTCTCAACAGAATCTCCCAAGTGAGGGAGATTGCCTTGCCTAGAATCCCACATGAGGGGCTAAAGGTGAGGCTGTAGGGGGGGGGGAACTAGAGAAAAAGGGGGGGGATCTAAAATCTTGACCTTGTCACTTGTACATTTGTGTGATCAGATTGTGTAATCAAGAATAATTTGACATGTGCAGTGTTCTTAGTGGAATGCGTGACACAAGAAGAACCAGGCATTATTAATATCATCTACTCCCTGAGCGTCTGGAGGGCCCGTGCGACGCTGTGGCCTTTATAGAGCATAAGGCAGATCATGCCCTCCCTTGGGTAGTGGCAGCAAAAGGTTAAATGGGAGGGGACCGGCTGAAGGTGTAGCTCTAGTGGACTCTGGCCTAGCACACAGATTCTAGGCTTGATCCCTAGTGCTAGAAAGAAGCAGTAAAGCATCGAAGAAGGTCCAGTAGGACTGTCGGGGGCCAGCCTGGGCCTCCCTGAGTCCTTTTGCCTGTCCTCAGACTGTATCCAGGTGGATCCTCCTGACAGACCCCCTGACATCCCCAGTGAGGACTTGGACTTCTTGGATGGCAGCACCAGTTACAAGAACCTCACGTTGAAATTCCACAAGTACTACCCTTTTCTCTTGAGGGGGCTGGTTCTTTGAGGAGCTCAAGGGTCCAGCTGAGGGTGGTGTGAGTGGAATGTCCAGAGTCCAAACACTGGAGCTGAGGCCACTTTCATGGAGTTGATAGGGGCCAGGGCCCTCCCCAGTGACCATTCCCTCTGCTAGCTGCAGGGTCAGCATGGGATAGGAGGGTGTGACACTGGACCCGTGCCCCTCACCCAAGCCTCCCCCCAATAGGCTGATCAACGTCACCATCCACTTCCAGCTGAAGACAATTAACCTGCAGAGCCTCATCAACAATGAGATCCCTGATTGTTACACCTTCAGTGTCCTGGTGAGCAGCCGGTGATGCTCTGGACCCCCAGGCTCCCCTGTGTGGTTGAGGGACTTGAGAGGAGTCTCACTCAAGATGTTATGAGGGTGATGGGTAGAGGCTAAGACGTGGACCAGCCGTCATGGGGGCTGGGGGTTGGTATGAGAGTGATGGGAGGAGGCTAGGACAGATTGGCCGTCACGAGAGCTGGGCTTGGTGTTTGGGGCTGCTTCACCTTACTCTGCTCTCACCCCTTCAGATCACATTTGACAATAAAGCGCACAGTGGGCGAATCCCCATCCGCCTGGAGACCCAGACCCACATCCAGGAGTGTAAACACCCCAGTGTCTCCAGACATGGTAAACCCTCCCATCCTCAGACTCCCTGTTACCCTAAGATTAGTCCTGACTCTCCCAGACAGTTCCTGGGCCTCAGATAGTACTATCCAGGGACCCTTACTATTCATAACTTCTCTGTGACCCCAGACCAGTGTTGATCAGGAATCTTGACTGTGTAGGAGTATCTTGGGTATCTTAGTTAGGGTTTCCATTGCTGTGAAGAGACACCATGATTAAGGTAACTTGTATAAAAGAAAACATTTAATTGGGGCTGGTTTATAGTTTCGGAGGTTCAGTCCATTATCATGGTGGGAAGCATGGCAGCAAGCAGGAAGACTTGGTTCTGGAAGGAGAGTTCTACATCTGGATCCAAAGGCAGCTAGGAGGAGGGTCTCTCTGCACTGAGTGGAGTTTAAGAACTCAGAGCCCTCAAAGCCCACTTAAACAGTGACACACTTATTCTAACAAAGCCACACCCCCACCTGGGGGTGCATTGGAAGACCCTCCGACAGTGCCACACACCCCAATAATGCCATTTCCCTTGGGCTAAGCATATTCAAACCACCACAGTGGGCCTGGCCAGGTTCATCCCAGGCCTGTAATCCTAAATATTTAGGCAGTGGATATAGTGGATACTCAAATTCAAAATCTGCCTGGGCAATTTTGAGAGACCTTGTCTCAAAACAAAATGTAAAAAGATGACTAGGGACGTGCCCTAGTGGAACAGCAGTTTCCTGCCATGCTCGAGGCCTTATGTTTAGTCCCCAGTATTGTACATAAGTACATAAGTAAATAAATATTTCCTTACAGTCGCAGCACAAGGAGGTCGAGGTCATCCTTGTCTACATGTAATGAATCCCAGGTTACCTTTGGTTATGTGAGGCCTTGTCCCAAAAGAAAACAAAGCAAAGTGGGCTGGAGAGTGAGTCTAGCAGACAGGAGACCCTATGTTCAATGCTCACTGCTTTCAAAACACCTTTAAAATTTAGTTTTTCTGTAATCCCAGTATGAATTCAAGACCAGCCTTGGCTACATAGTAAGTTTGAGGTCAGCCGAGGTTATATGAGATCCTGTCTTTGAGACAACAAAACTAGATGGAGTTGTACGTTAGTGGTAGAGCACGTGGCTTAACACCACATTGCTCCGTTCCAGGGTTCATCAGGGATTTTTGACCCTCTCCATGCTACGCCCACACACACAGGGCTTCTTCCCTGGTCCAACCCCTAGCCCCAGCCTCTTTTGGCCCTGCGTGAGTTTTGATGGCAGTCCCCTTTCCTGTAGGAGACAACAGCTTCCGGCTTCTCTTTGATGTGGTAGTCATCCTCACCTGCTCCCTGTCCTTCCTGCTGTGTGCCCGCTCACTGCTCCGTGGCTTCCTGCTGCAGAACGTGAGGCCCTGGTGTCACGAGCGCTGGTGCCCGCCTTGCCCAGCCCTGGGGCCATGGTGGGGGTGATGGCTTAGGGGGTTTCTAGACAGACCCTCACCTGGGCTCCTCCCATAGGAGTTTGTTGTGTTCATGTGGCGTCGACGGGGTCGGGAAATCAGCCTCTGGGAACGGCTGGAGTTTGTCAATGGCTGGTACATCCTGCTGGTCACCAGTGACGTGCTTACCATCTCAGGCACTGTCATGAAGATTGGCATTGAGGCAAAGGTATGAGTCCTATCAGTGGCCACTTCTCAGGACCGTGTGTGTCTGCTCCCGGTCTTTGCCTGCTTGGGGACCACCTTCCCTCCAGGTGGAGTACAGCCCATGGGCTGACCCATGCTTCTGCCCACAGAACCTAGCCAGCTATGACGTCTGCAGCATCCTCTTGGGTACCTCCACTCTGCTCGTCTGGGTCGGTGTCATTCGCTACCTGACATTTTTCCACAAGTACAACGTGAGTGTCCTGTGCCTGAGCCCCGCCTGGGCAGTGTCTGCCCCCTGTCTCTCAATAAACCCAAACATACAAAGCAGTCACTAGTTCCTGCTAATCAGTCTTCCTTCCTTCCTTCCTTCCTTCCTTCCTTCCTTCCTTCCTTCCTTCCTTCCTTCTTTTTTCATTTCTTTATTATTTAAAAATATTTTTTTGAGACAGGGTTTCTCTGTGTAGTTCTACAGTAGTATTGGAACTCCCCCTGTAAGCCAGGTTGGTCTGGAATTCAAAGATCTGCCTCCCTCTGTCTCTCAAGTGCTGGTCCTAAAGGCATGCACCTGGCTCTTTTTTTAAAGACAAAATCTTTTGTAGCCCAGGTTGGCCTTCCTATCTAGTTAAGGATGGCCTTGAACTCCAGATCTTCCTGTCTTTCACTTCCCAAGGGCTGGAACGACAGCTGTGTGTCACTACGCTTAGCTTTATGTAGTGCCAGGTATTGAACTCAAGTCCTTGTGCATACTAGACACTCTACAATTGAGCTATGTCACCAAACCACAAATCTCTTATACCCACCTACCACAGACACACGAGTCTTTGTACCTGGGCGGGACCACGGGAGCCTGTCCCTACCTACCCATCCAGCTGAGTCCAGCTGTGGTATGTCCTAGGCTTCTCCCAGGTGGGTCCTGCCCTATCTAAACTCCTCGGCAGCCCCTCTGACCACACTGGTGAGGCCTTCCCTGCCCTCCAAGAGTTATCTGGGTTGTGGCCATGGCTTTCATTGTGGTCCCTTGCCCTTCTGCAGATCTTGATTGCCACGTTGCGGGTGGCACTGCCCAGCGTCATGCGTTTCTGCTGCTGTGTGGCTGTCATCTACCTGGGCTACTGCTTCTGTGGCTGGATCGTCCTAGGGCCCTACCACGTGAAGGTAAGGGTTAGGGAACTGCGTTTGTTGAACGACCATCAAGGGGCTTTAGTTTTTCATTTGTATAAGTAAGTGTGTTCATGTGTGTTTGTGCAAGTCTGTACTCTGTATACACATGTATGTGGAAGCCAGAGGTCAGCTTTTACTCATTCTAAAAACTCATTCACCTAATAGGTTTGTTTTGTTTGTAGACCAGGTCTCACAATGTAGCCCTGACAGTCTTGGAACTAACTATATAAGTCAGGCCGGCCTCAAATTCATGGACATGCATGTGTCTGCCTCTCAGAATGCTGGGATTAAGGGCAGATGGCACCCGCCATGGTTTTGACTTTGAGACAGGGTCTGATTGGCCTGTAGCTCATGATTAGGATAACTTAGCTGGCCTCTGAGCCTCAAGGGGTTCTCCTGTCTCCACCTCCCCAGGGCTGGGATCACGAGCACACTTTCATACCCAGTTTTTAATGTAGGTGCTGGGGATCAAACTTGGAACCTCGTGCTTTCTAGGCAAGAACTTTACCAACAGAGCCACCTCCTATGCACCTTGTAGCAGTCTTGTGTTCTGTCCCTTCTGACCCTCGATGCTCCTGACATTGACCCCGACCTGGTCATTCTTGTGGTCACTGATGACTGTCTTGTTCTGTTACGCCACCTATCAGCCCCTCTGACTCCTGAGGAACTAGTCCTTGACCCTGTGACCTCTCTGTTAATTCCACGACCCTCAGACGGGCCCAGTTGTCATCTTCCTGCCCACTGAGCCTTAGTGAGCACAACGACCCTCTACTCAAGTGTGTCTTCTTACCCGACCCCTCTGCCTACAGTTCCGCTCGCTGTCCATGGTTTCCGAGTGTCTGTTCTCGCTCATCAACGGAGACGACATGTTCGTGACATTTGCAGCCATGCAGGCCCAGCAGGGTCACAGCAGCCTGGTGTGGCTCTTCTCCCAGCTCTACCTCTACTCCTTCATCAGCCTCTTCATCTACATGGTGCTCAGTCTCTTCATCGCTCTCATCACCGGCGCCTACGACACCATCAAGGTCAGCCACCTCTTACCATCTCCTCCCCCGAGTCCTGTCTCCCCTTTCCCTCCCCTACGACACCATCAGGGTCAGCCGCCTCTCCATCTCCTCCCTGGAGTCCTGTCTTCCCTTTCCCCTTCCCTGAGTTCCAAGAGCTGCCTGGCTTCACAAAGTTGACCTGGCTTCGCGATAGTTGGGACCGGTAAGACCCAGAAGCTCCGTGAAGTCCGAAGAGAGAGTGGCCAGGGTCTGGGTTTGGGGGAGTTGGGGTTGTTTGGGTCGTTCTGGAAGAGTTGTCCTGGATGGATGGTCCATGGCTGGATTCAGCTGGATGGGCAGGAACGGACAGGCTCCTATGGTCAGTTCCCCTTCTGCGGTACAAAAATGTCAGTATTTCTCTCTCTCTCTCTCTCTCTCTCTCTCTCTCTCTCTCTGTGTGTGTGTGTGTGTGTGTGTGTGTGTGTGTGCGCATCTTGTTACATGTTTCAGAGGTCAAACCACAGAACTGGATCTCTCCCTTCACTGTATGCGTCATAGATAGACCTGAACACAAGTTATTGGTTTTGCAACCTTTACCTGAAAGCCATCTTACTGGCCTCCTCCCTCTCACATATCATCTTTAAAAAAATTTTTTTTTTTTTACTTATTTAGGGGCAGGAGGCGGTTGTGCACAGCACACTGTGTTTGGAAATTAGAGACAGCTTGTGGGGGTTGGTTCTCTCTGCCCATCATGTGGAGTCAGCAGGTGTGATGGCAAACACTATTTCCCCTCTGACCTTCTGACAGACCTGTTGAGATCTTTCCTTTGAGGGTGACCTTGAACGTCTGTTCTGTGTCCACCACCCGAGGGCTGGACTTGTAGATAGATGCATACTATCACCTCCAGTGCATGCGGTGCTGGGTACTATCACCTCCAGTGCGTGCGGTGCTGGGGATGGCACTCAGGAGTTTCTGCCTGCTGTGCAGTCACTCTTCCAGCTGAGCCACTTATCCAGCCCAGGAGCATTTTCAGGACCACCCTGATACCCAACTACAGCAGGGCCCGCTGTGCAACCTTCCACATTTCCTTTATATCTACTGCTAGTGGCTGCCCACCCATGGACATTCATATTCCTCACTAGCACTAGCTGGACAATGACTACTTGGTTCTCCCTGATACCCAGCACCGCACACTCCTGGGAACGTGCTTGATACCCAGCACCCCACACTCCTGAGGACATGCGCCCTGGGTCAGCTCCGCCCCTGCCGCCCTGCAGGCTCTTGTCTTCTCATCGAGGCCACCACAACCTGAAGCAAAGCTACTTTTTCTTAGTACTGTATAAGACCCAGGAGTTTTATACCGCACACACGTACACACACTCGCACATGTGTGTGCGTGCACACACACAAGGCAAATATACATAACTATCCAAACGTTGGTGTGGTGAGGTGGCTGCTCAGAACGTTCCCGTCATCTCTTGAGAACTCCAGACTAGGGAGGTGGGAGCCCGGCAAGAGCACACGTGTAGGAAGGGACATCCGAAGATGGTAGGTAGAAAGAACTTGGAGAATAGTGGGGTGCCGGAGGTCACGGGGAGCAGACTTTATTCGGACTCTGCCTCATTCTAAGTCACTGACAGCGGATGTGTGCGCTCTTTCCCATGTGGATGGATCCATAGCTGTACCACAGGTTCTTTACTGTCACCCAGGCCCCAAGCGGCCACAGTGAGTCTTGCTGGAGCACTGGTCTATCGCATACACGCAGGACCCTTGGATGTAGTTCAGGCTTTATGCCCATTAACTGCGTGTTACACTGTTTCCACTATATTGACAAACTAGATTGCTAAATACCAGTCTAAGCTTCTGGTCTACAGCAGAGGGCACTAAACCAATAAGCCTGAGACCTGTGGCCACATCCAGGGACAGAGAAAATTTCTACAGTGAAGCAACCCACAAAACAAAGGTCCAGCCGGGCAGTGGTGGCACACGCCTTTAATCCCAGAGCTTGGGAGGCACAGGCAGGTGGATTTCTGAGTTCGAGGCCAGCCTGGTCTACAAAGTGAGTTCCAGGACAGCCAGGGCTACACAGAGAAACCCTGTCTCGAAAAAAAAACAAAAAAAAAACAAAAAACAAACAAAGGTCCAGAAGTGAGACCCAGAGTGGTCACATCAGAGAAACAGCAGGACATCTGGCTGACTGGACCAAGCTTCATGCTGACGGCTCCTGGGAACCGTCTCTTTCCAGCACCCAGGAGGCGCTGGCACAGAGAAGAGTGAGCTCCAGGCCTACATCGAGCAGTGCCAGGATAGTCCCACATCTGGCAAGTTCCGTCGTGGAAGTGGCTCAGCTTGTAGCCTTTTCTGCTGCTGTGGAAGGTTGGAGCCCCCGTCTGGGTTGTGGGTTGATAGAGGCTGGGGTTAGGACTGACTGTGTGCCGGAGAGACCCCATGCCTCTTCTTTCCATTTCTGTGTTCCAGGGACTCCCCGGAGGACCAGTCACTGCTGGTGAACTGACCCAGGATGATTGCCACTAGACTGTCCCCATGTACTGCTGGGACCCCAGCTTATTTATTTTTTAGAATTTGCTGTAAAAGATCTGCTTCTGACAGGCCTTGTGAAGGCTTGGGCTGATCGAATCGGACACTGGGGAAGGGAGGGCATGTAGGGCAGCTGTTAAATAAAAGGGAACGTAAATGTGGTGGTCTAATTTGTAACAGGTGAGGCAGCCCTTTCATAAATTGTCAGCTCCTTTAAGAGGCCGCCACTCTAGGCATGGCTGGCTAGTGCGACCTTCCAAGCATGGCGGAAGGCGGGGATGGGGCGTGCCCTGCAGCGGAATAATTTAAAGGTGCCGCATCTGAGGCGGCGGACAGAAAGCTAGGGGTGTTGGCCGACGCTGGGTGGACCTGGTTGCAGCTCCTGAGTGGTCCGAGTTTCCATCGACCGAGCAAAGGTGTCCCTTCGAGGACCGTTAGCGAGCTTCGGCTTTGCCCCGAAAAGCTTTGTCCTGATTCCGGGTAGGTCCCGACTTTTTGATGCTCCAATACCACCCCACCCCCATTCCTAAGTTCCTTGTCCCGGTGTTTCCGCCTCGGTTTCCAGTTACGACCTGGAGTACGGAAAGGAAGAAGTCAATCTAACAATTTTCCAGGTAACATCTCAGAGCCCTTCGATCCCTCTGAATTTCCATTAATAGTCTAAAGGCATGAAAAAGATCTCCAGCGTCCCAGAAGAGTCCCGGTAGCATTCCAACCTCCCTCGGTATCTTCCTGGAAGCTCTTAGACTCCTTAGTAGTTTTGTGTATCTCCGGATCTCAGTAACTTTCCAGTGCGTCGTTCCTCCTACCCTCCCCCAATTCCGGCGTCCCTGGTTACACATCCTGCATCATTCCACTATTCCCAG
Source organism: Apodemus agrarius (assembly GCA_964023405.1). Classification (NCBI taxonomy): domain Eukaryota; kingdom Metazoa; phylum Chordata; class Mammalia; order Rodentia; family Muridae; genus Apodemus; species Apodemus agrarius. The sequence continues at coordinate 45,060,410 of OZ030028.1, forward strand.
GGATGCTCTGCACCGCGAGACCCGGTAACTCTCCTCCTACGTGACAGTTACATCTCCAAGCTCACGCCTATAACACTTTGGGAGCTCCTCTTACTCCGATGGCCCTAGAGCCCCCCTTTCAATAGATTGCACAGCAGTGCTCCTCTACGCCCCAGCTCCCAGCTTCCTCGATGGGCCAGGCTTGAGTCAGGAGCCCAAAGTCCAGTTGTCCCTCAGCCTCCTTCCTGGCTTACCGGTCTTGGTTTCTTCTGGAGTGAGACATCACGTCTTTACAGGGTATAGGAAAGGGTCTCCCCTGAGGGTTGGTTAATCAAGTGTAGTCAGACTTATGGAAGGCCAGGCTAAGGAAGGAACCGCTTCCAGAAGAGATCATGGCTTAAGGGCACCTGCCAGCGAACTGCTGTGGGTGCCAGAAATCGCTACCCTTTGGCCATTGGGTGCCGATGAATACATTGGGGAGTCTGGTCGGCCTTATGCATAAGTGAAGTAGGTCAAAGAACTGGGGGCTGGTCTCACCCCTCGAGCTGGGTTGGAAGGTCAATTTGCCCCTATCCTTCTGTCTAGCAGTAACCCCTCTAGACGCTCTCACCCCAAGCCCGGCGAATGGAAGAGTCACTCCAGCCAAAGGTATCTAGGGGGCGTGGCTTGTGAGGCGACAGGGGAAGAGCCTGTAGTCAGTGCTGGGTAGGCTTGATTGACATCTTGTTCTGGTCCCTTCTGCTCCTCGATTTCCAGGACTGCAGGCTACCAGACCTGCTGCTTAGTCCGAAACAATCAATGGAGGCCCCACTGCAAACCGGAATGGTAAGGGTTGGGGAATTTTTGCACCGGACTACAACTCCCGGCGGGCTCCGAGAACCATGTATGTGCAGGCGAAACTACGTTTCCCGGCTTGCATCGCGGGAGACCTAGTCTCAAGGAAAGCTTAGTCGCTCCCCCCGTAGGGGGTGGGAAGGAAGCCGGCATTGACCCATTCCGCAGATGGGGACGCCGAGTCACGAGCTGAATACGACCTCCTCCGGGGCAGAGGTGATTCGAAAGGCCCTGGAGGAGGGCTTGGGGAGACGGATATGCGTTGCCCAGCCTGTGCCGTTCGTTCCGCAGGTGCTGGGCGTGATGATCGGGGCCGGAGTGGCGGTGCTGGTCACCGCCGTGCTCATCCTCTTGGTGGTGCGAAGGCTGCGGGTGCAGAGTGAGGATTCGGAGGGCCCCTCTCGGGGAATACTATAGGGATGGAGGGGGAGCTGCAATACCCGGAGAAACCAAGCGGCTGGGGTGGGGAATTTGTTGAAACCTGCGCGGAGCCCAACGCACCGTCTCCCCTCGCCCCTAATCCCCAGAAACTCCAGCCCCGGAGGGTCCCCGGTATCGCTTCCGGAAGCGGGACAAAGTGCTTTTCTATGGCCGGAAGATTATGCGGAAGGTGAGTTCTAAGACCTACTGCTGGCTGGCTGACCACAGGAGCCCAGCCCTTTCCTATTTACACATATTAGTGGACATCTCTGCCTTTATTAGGTCTCCTTAGATCTGCCCTTCCTCTCTCTCCAATTGACTCAATATTCTAAATTCCCCCAGGTGTCACAGTCCACTTCTTCCCTGGTGGACACGTCAGTCTCCACCACTTCCCGACCCCGCATGAAGAAGAAACTGAAGATGCTTAACATTGCCAAGAAGTAAGGCTGACACTGAGTGTATTGGGTGCGAGAAGGGTCAACTCACATCGGGGGTTTTTGTATTTAAGAGTTCTTGAAATATATGGACTGTCTGGGAAATAGTCCCATAGCAGAGGGACATCTCAAGGCCTCCTTGGCAGGGGCTGTCTCAGAGTTCTGCCATTCCAGACATGACACTTCCGCTGTGGGTATGCTTGTCACTTAGGCTTGTCTCATAATGTTTCCCTGTCCCGGGAGGCTATGTGCCTAGATTTAGGAATCTACACCTGGTGTCTTGCAATATCGGAGAGTTTATTCAGCGTGACTTATTGCAGTTATCTCCGATACTTGTATGGCTAGCTAGAGGGGCTGTTCCGCAGTTCTGTTCTCCAGGGACCTCATTCTATCCATACAGGGAAGCATCTCTCTCAGAGTTGTCTGTGCCGTTTGCCCTGTATAGTTCTTTGCTCTGGGGGCTATCTCGTGTGTGTGTGTGTGTGTGTGTGTGTGTGTGTGTTGATGTTGGTGTTGTTGTTGTTTGCTTGGGTTTGTTTTGTTCTCTGAGACAAGGTCTCATTTAACCCAGGCTGGCCTGGAACTTTCTATATAGTCAAGACTAACATTCTGACATTGGCTTCCCGTCCTCCTTTGTGTTGGGATTTGTGTCAGTATGCCTGTTTTATATGGTCCTGAGGATTAAATCCAAGACTTTCTGCATGCCAGGCAAGCATGCTGCTAACAACTGAGCCACATCCCTGTTCATTCATTCATTTATTTATTCATCCATTCATTTTTAAATCAAGTACTCTGCCACTGAACTATATCGCTAGCCCCTACTTTACTTAAATTTTTTATTACTTAAAATGTATTTATTGTGTATGTGTCTGTATGTGGGTGCGTGCATCTTATAGCATGTGCATGGCAATTGTGTATGTGTCTGTATGTGGGTGCGTACATCTTATAGCATGTGCATGGCAATTGTGTATGTGTCTGTATGTGGGTGTGTACATCCTATAACATGTGCATGGCAATTGTGTATGTGTCTGTATGTGGGTGCGTACATCTTATAGCATGTGCATGGCAATTATGTATGTGTTTGTATGTGGGTGTGTACATCTTATAGCATGTGCATGGCAATTGTGTATGTGTTTGTATGTGGGTGTGTACATCCTATAGCATGTGCATGGCAATTGTGTATGTGTCTGTATGTGGGTGTGTACATCTTATAGCATGTGCATGGCAACTGGTTGTCTCCTTCCCATGTGCGTGTCAGGGCTTGAACTCAGGCTGTCATGCTGGGCAGAAAGGACCTTTACCCACAAGCCATCTTGCTGGCCCTACTTTTTCATTTCTTTCAATTTATTTAATTTGCTTTATGGTACTCAGTGTCAAGCTCAGAGACTGGCCATGGTAGGCAAGCGTTTTTACCAGTGAGCTAAATTTAAGCCCTGTGGTTTTTTTTGAGACAAGGTCTTGCTAAGTTATCAGGTTGGCCTTGAACTTCCTCTGTATCCCAGGCAGGTATTGAATGTGTGATTCTTCTTTCTCAGCTTGCTTGGTGACTTGAATGGCAGGCCTGTGCCCATCATGCTTAACTGTTTAAGAATTCCTTTGTGGGCCAGTAAGATGGCACAGTGCGTAAAGACACTTGCTATCAAGCCTGGAGATGTGAGTTCCATTCCTAGGACTTACTCTTGCAAGTTGTCCTCTGATCTACACAACACACACACACACACACACACACACACACACACACGATAAACAAATATGAATTTTTAAGGAAATAATTCCTTTGCATTAGAAACTTAGGAAGGTTATCTCAGATGCTTATCAGTGTCTTTGAGAAGGCTCTTCCACAGATCTCTGTAAATTAAGAAATGGTTCTTGGATCTTCTTGCATCATGAGGTCTACCTGAAGGTCTTTTTCAAGAGTGTGTTTTAGCCGGGCGGTGGTGGCGCATGCCTGTAATCCCAGCACTTGGGAGGCAGAGGCAGGCAGATTTCTGAGTTCGAGGCTAGCTACAGAGTGAGTTCCAGGACAGTCAGGGCTACACAGAGAAACCCTGTCTCGAAAAACAAAACAAAACAAAACAACAAAAAAAAAAAAGAGTGTGTTTTAACACCGGGGCCATCCTTGAACTCCATAACAAGCCAGAGTGTCAACAGCCCGTTTCATGATTTTGGTAGAAAGACTGTTGGTCAAGTATTTGCTTTGCAAATATCAGTATCTGGGTCTAATCTTCAGAACCCACATTTAAAAAAATATCTGGGTGTGGTAGCTCACTTGTCACCCCAGCCCTGGGGGGCTGGGCACAGGCGGGTCCCTGGGTCTCACTGACTGGCCAGCACAGTCTCCTTGGCGAGGTCCATACCACGGAGAGACCCTGTCTCAAGCAGAAAGGCAGAAAGCATCTGAGGAGCTAAAACTGAGGCTGTCTTCTGGCCTACAGACTCACACACACACAGACACACCACACACAAACACAAACATACACACATACCACACCCACACATGGAGACCACACACACACAGACACACCACACACAAACACAAACATACACACACACACACACACATACACAATACACACATACACACACACACACACACACACACACACACATGAACCATGAATTAGCTGTGGTAATCACATACTGTTAAGAAGCTACCCTGAAGTCTTTCTGAGTTTGGGATGATTATTTCAGAATGGTGAGCCAGGAAAAGGCTTGGTTAAGATCTTCTCAATAGCTGGACAGTGGTGGGACATGCCTTTAATCCCAGTACTTGGGAGGCAGAGGCAGGCGGATTTCAGAGTTCCAGGCCAGCCTGGTCTACAGAGTGAGTTCCAGGACAGTCGGGGCTACACAGAGAAACCCTGTCTTGAAAAAAAAAAATCTCCTCAATAGAAGACTTCTTCCAAGCCTGGTATGGCACACACCCGCTACCTCTGTAGTCAAGGAGTGGAAGCAGGAACACCAGGACTTCAAGGTCATCGCTGGCCACTTAGTCAAGTTTGAAGCTATCTTGGGTTATAAGAAACACTGCCTGAAAGCACCAACAAAACAATAAGAACAAAATGGAAGAGTTCTATTTAGGTTTCTCCTTATCACTGAATTTAATTCATATGAGAGGGTCTATCTCAGGACTCTTGTGCTAGTAAAGGGGCCTGCCCCACAGCCACTTTGACTCACAGGAAGGAGTTTCCCCCAAGTTCTTAGCCAAGCAGCTGTATCTAAATTCTCTGCATTAGAAGAGGAGTAGCTCAGGTTATCTGTCAGAAGAGTTAGAGTGGGGTTCACTGAGACCCGAGAGGAAGCTATCATGGACCTTTTGTCTCTATCTATCTCTCTCTCTACTTTAACTTTTTCTTTTCTTCCTTTCTGTTTCCCTTTCTTGCCTTCTTTTTTTAAAAAAAACTAATTAATTTAGTGTGTAGGTTTGTGTGACGTGGGTGCCCATGTGCGGTGCACAGAGGAGAGCATCGGTGAGTCGCTCTCAGCCGTATTCCCTTGAGACAGGGTCTCTCGTTGAACTCGCAGGTGATGGCTTTAGCTAGATTGGCTGAAATGACTTTCAGGTCTCCTGTGGCAAGTACAGCCTAAATCTCAGGGTGCAGTCCTTGAAACTACGGAGCCCAGGGTACGGGGTTCATGAGGCTCTGCCCGTCCTGAAGAGGTGTGAGCTGCCAGGGCTTGCGCTGAGCCACAGCCCTCAGTGGTGTCACCACTAGGAAGCTGCCCTTGCTCAAGTAAATAACCCCCATGCTATGCTTGTGCAAGTACCCCTAAGTAAGGCAGCCGGCCACACAACAAACGAAACACCCGTGAAGGTAGGAAGGGGTCTGGCAGAGAGAGGATCAGGCTGGGAAGGATCTCGGAGAGCATGATCAAAGCTCTTTAGATACATGTGTGAATTGTGAATGAATAAAATAAAACCCCTAAGAAACTAGAGGGTCCACTCGAGAGCCCGTGACTGGGGGACGGAAGTCCCTGCAGTTTGCATCATAAGTTTTACTCTGTCAAAGGACATCTGGTGAACATTTGGGGCTTTGTGGGGCACACACAGTCTCTGTGCTGGCCTTCAGCTCTGCCTTTGAAGTGAGAAGGCAGCCATAGGTAACACAGGAACAGATTAAAATGGCAGTGTGCTGCTAAACTTAACGACAAAGAAGAGGGCCTGGTCTGGACAGCGGGCCAGTGTTTGCTTTGCATAAACCAGAGGAAGGGGTAAGTGGCTGCCTTAGTCCTGCCTGAACCTTCTGTGACCAAGCAGTCAGCCTGTGGCTTGTGACCTCTTTGGGGGTTGGACACCCCTTTTACAGGGCTCACCTAAGACCATCTGATGTCAGATATGTGCATTACAGTTTACAACAGTACTAAAATCATAGTTATAAAATAGCAATGAAAATAATTTTGTGGCTAGGGGTCACCACAGCATGAGGAACTTTATGTCAAAGGGTCACAGCATTAGAAAGGTTGAGAACCACTGTTCTAACCTCCTCCCATCAGGATCTTGCGTATCAAAAAGGAGACTCCGACCCTACAACGGAAGGAGCCCCCACCTTCAGTGCTGGAGGCTGACCTCACAGAGGGAGACCTGGCCAATTCCCACCTGCCCTCTGAGGTACTCTACATGCTCAAGAATGTTCGGTAAGTGTCGGGGTCTGGGTGTTTTGAGGGTCCCTTCAGAGCCTGGGACGACCTTGACCTCCTCCGTCCCTTTCCCACTGCCCATGTTCTAGGGTACTGGGTCACTTTGAGAAGCCACTCTTCCTGGAGCTCTGCCGACACATGGTTTTCCAGCGTCTCGGGCAGGGGGACTATGTCTTTCGGCCTGGTCAGCCAGATGCCAGCATCTACGTGGTGCAAGACGGTCTGCTGGAGCTCTGCCTACCAGGGCCTGTGAGTGACCTTGCGGGACCGCCGTGGGAGGCTGGGCACTGGGCGTTTCTTCTGGTGTTAGATACCGCTTCTAGGTATGTGACGTCAGAAGTCAGGTCAATGATGGCTTAGTGTGGAGCCCAGTGGTAAATGAGCCTTTGCCCAGTGAGGGTAAGAGGCGGGGCTTAGAGGTAGGCCCCGGTCTAGAACCCCTCAGCAGTGCTCACCCAGTGACCATTTGGGAAGATCCAACAGAGGGGCAGAGAGCGATGTGCAGGAAACTGCAACGGGTTTGTGAATCGGTTATTACTGGGGTGAGTCGGAGATGAGGTCCAGTGGCAGCCACTAGGAGGCTGGCATTGGTCTGTGGCCCCTTGTCTCAGGATGGGAAGGAGTGTGTGGTGAAGGAGGTGGTCCCCGGAGACAGCGTCAACAGCCTTCTGAGCATCCTTGATGTCATCACTGTGAGTGATAGTTTTAATTATGCTGGGTGGAAGGGTGGGGCCCTGATGCTGCTGTTGTCGCTTGAACCACGAAGGGTGCAAGGAGCAGGGAATGGTCTCACAGATCTTGATCTCTCTCTTCTTCCCGCACATCTCCCAGGGTCACCAGCACCCCCAGCGGACTGTGTCAGCTAGGGCCGCGCGTGACTCTACAGTGCTGAGACTCCCAGTGGAAGCCTTCTCCGCTGTCTTCACCAAGTACCCTGAGAGTCTGGTGCGAGTGGTGCAGGTCAGCCGGCCTTTCAACCCATCCTTGTACCTATGGGGCATCAGCGCAGTGGCAGTCAGACTCACTCGCCTGACCACGCCTCTCTCCTGGCCCCGCCCTCGCTCCTGCAGATCATCATGGTGAGGCTACAGAGAGTCACCTTCCTGGCGCTTCACAATTACCTGGGTCTGACCAATGAACTCTTCAGCCACGTGAGTTGGATGCAGGCACCAGAGGGTGTGGAGACTCAATGAGGGGCATTTAGATACGCTATCAATGACTCTGCCTCTACTCCTCCGCAGGAGATCCAGCCCCTACGCCTCTTCCCCAGCCCTGGCCTCCCGACCCGAACCAGCCCTGTCCGTGGCTCTAAGCGGGTAGTCAGCACCTCAGGTACCGAGGAAACTGCAAAGGAGACCTCTGGCCGGCCCCTGGACCCCACTGGAGCTCCTCTGCCTGGGCCTGCAGGTACTTGAGATGGCGCCTACCTACCACTATAATGTTTATTTATTTCATGGCTATAGAAAGCAGTGCGTGTCACGTAGCAACTTGCAGGGGTTCTCCTCTCTCTTTCTCTACCTTGGGAGTCCCAGTGCTAGAACTCGGTCAGCAAGTTTGATGCACCAAACCCTTACTCGCCGAGGCTAATTTTGCAGATGTAAATTGATCCTGCCCAGATGTCTTCTGTTTCTCACTCTTCCTAGTCCTAGCTTGAGGCCTGGGGATTTGGGGGCAGAATCCTGAGCACTTCTCTCCCCCAGGGGATCCTGTGAAGCCCACATCCTTAGAAGCGCCCCCAGCCCCTCTGCTGAGCCGCTGCATCTCCATGCCAGTAGACATCTCAGGTTTGGAGCCCTGGTGGGCGGGAAGTCAAGGGTGGATAGTATGGAAAGGACTATCAAGGGTCTAAATTTGGGGTTGGTGAGATGGCTCAGCAGCTAAGAGCACCGACTGTTCTTTCAAAGGTCCTGAGTTCAAATCCCAGCAACCACATGGTGGCTCACAACCATCCGTAATGAAATCTGACACCCTCTTCTGGTGTGTCTGAAGACAGCTACAGTGTACTCACATATAATAAATAAATAAATCAAGCCGGGCGTAGTGGCGCACGCCTTTAATCCCAGCACTTGGGAGGCAGAGGCAGGCGGATTTCTGAGTTCGAGGCCAGCCTGGTCTACAGAGTGAGTTCCAGGACAGCCAGAGCTACACAGAGAAACCCTGTCTCGAAAAACCAAAAATAAATAAATAAATAAATAAATAAATAAATCTTTTAAAAAGGGGGGTGGGAGAGCCGGGCGTGGTGGCGCACGCCTGTAATCCCAGCACTTGGGAGGCAGAGGCAGGCGGATTTCTGAGTTCGAGGCTAGCCTGTTTTACAGAGTGAGTTCCAGGACAGCCAGGGCTACACAGAGAAACCCTGTCTCAAAAAAACCAAAAAAAAAAAAAAAAAAAGGGGGGGGTGGGTGGGACTATGGTGGGTGGGAACTGGGAAAGGGGAAAGCCTTTGGAATGTAAACATAGAATATAGAAAATAAAAATTTAAAAAAAAGGGGGGGGTGGGGAGGGGAGGCTAGATTTGGATCTAGGACATGCTGTTTTCAGTCCTGATTTTGTATCCTTGCCTACAAAATGAGTGTATAGATCCTACTTCTTGGTTCTAATTTTTTGGTGGATATACTCTGAGATCGTTCTCCACCCAACTGTGTTAAGAAAGATGCAGAGATAAAGTGTGGTCATCAACTAGTCATGTCTGTCATGGTTGCAACATTAACATTATTATTATTATTATTATTATTATTTTACTTATTTACTTATTTACTTTGGAGCTGGGGGTAGAACCCAGGACCTCATACATTCTAGCCAAATGCTTCCTCATTGAGCTCCATCCCAGCTCCATCCTATTGCCTCTCCTCCATGCATAGGCTTGCAAGGTGGCCCTCGTTCTGACTTTGACATGGCCTATGAGCGTGGCCGGATATCTGTTTCCCTTCAAGAAGAAGCATCTGGAGGATCTCAGACAGCGTCCCCTAGGGTGAGGCCTTCTCTTTTCTCCCATCTCACCACAGCCTCCCTTTCAGACCTCTGGCCTTGGCCAGTTGGCAAGTCACTTGAAGAGGTTAGTTGGGAGGGCACAACAGGAAATCACAAGTCCTGCCTTACCCAGACCCCCACTCAGGAGCTCCGGGAGCAACCAGCAGGTGCCTGTGAATATAGCTACTGTGAAGATGAATCGGCCACGGGTGGATGTCCCTTTGGGCCCTACCAGGGCCGCCAGACAAGCAGCATCTTTGAGGCTGCAAAGAGGGAGCTAGCCAAGCTGATGAGGATTGAGGTGAGCAGACTGTGGAGGGATACAGGGCATGAGGGAGGCAGGCGGAAGGCCTGGCTGGGCCCACCTCAACTCCTCTCCCTCCCCAGGACCCCTCTCTACTGAACAGCAGAGTCTTGCTACATCACGCCAAAGCAGGCACCATCATAGCCCGCCAGGGGGATCAGGTAAGGCTGACCCTTGAGCTGTGGTACCCAGAGCTCATCCTCTGACCTCTGACCCCTAACCTTTATGTAGTAATTGCTGCTTTCCTTTCACAGTGGTTAACTTCTTACCCCTCCCCCCCGTAGTTTTTAGCCTCTTACCCTGGGAGGTTTTGTTGTGTTGTTTTGAAACAGGACCTCACTGTGTATCCTTGGCTTGCCTAGAACTCACTGTATAGACCAAGCTAGTCTTGGGCTCCTAAGAGATCCACCTGCCTCTGCCCCCACTGCTAGAATTAAAGGTGTGCACCATTATGTATGTGTTGCGGGAAATATTAGAAAGTGACCTGCCAGCTCTCCTGCCCCTGCCGGGCCGTCTCTCTGGTGGGGATCCCAAGTACCTCTCACTTCCACGCAACACACACACGCAACACCCCGCACACCCCACGCTCAGCCATCCCAGCACCTCACTACCCAGTAGAATCAAGACTCTTAAAGCTTAATTAACCAATCAGATTTACATATCAATAAAATCACAATGTACAAGATGCCAATACAGTAATTTCAGAGCCAATTAATAATGTTAAAAGCTTTATCCCAAAATTTCTAACCTTGTTGTGAAATCATAGCTGGAAATTGGCACACGGGTTCATGTCTGTGGGCGTGGCTCTTCTCCTTCCCTTCCTGGACAGCCCCCACCCCAACTCTTAGCTCCGCCCCCTTTCCCTGTCCAATCACAGATACCTTCTCTGCACTAATGTAATTGAACAGGGAAAATCCTGCAGTGTGTATGTCCTATCCATACAGGGTTTTAGGAACCTCACCCTCTACCTTCACCTCAAATGCCATTGGTGCCAAGCCTTCACCCCTTATCCCTAAATAGAGATCAGGTGTGTGTGTGTGTGTGTGTGAGTGTGTGTGAGTGTGTGTGAGTGTGTGTATGAGTATGTGTGTGAGTGTGTGAGTGTGTGTGTGCGCGCGCGCGCGTGCGTGAGTGTGAGTGTGTGTGAGAGTGTGTGTGCGCGCGCGCGCGTGTTAGTGTGAGTGTGAGTGTGTGTGAGAGTGTGTGAGTGTGTGTGTGCACGCGAGTGTGAGTGTGTGTGTGTGAGAGAGTGTGTGTCTGAGTGTGTGTGTGTGTGTGTGTGAGAGTGTGTGTGAGTGTGTGTGTGCGTGAGTGTGAGTGTGTGTGTGTGTGAGAGTGTGTGTGTGCGCACTCGCGTTAGTGTGTGAGTGTGTGTGTGAGAGTGTGTGAGTGTGTGTGTGCACGCGAGTGTGAGTGTGTGTGTGTGTGTGAGAGAGTGTGTGTGTGAGTGTGTGTGTGAGTGTGTGTGAGTGTGTGTGTGTGCGTGTGAGTGTGTGTGTGTGTGAGAGTGTGTGTGTGCGCGCGCGTTAGTGTGTGAGTGTGTGTGTGTGAGAGTGTGTGTGAGAGTGTGTGAGTGTGTGTGTGCACGCGCGCGTGAGTGTGTGTGAGAGTGTGTGTGTGTGTGCGCGCGCGCATTAGTGTGTGAGTGTGTGTGTGAGTGTGAGAGTGTGTGTGAGAGTGTGTGAGTGTGTGTGCACACGCGTGTGAGTGTGTGAGTGTGTGTGAGAGTGTGTGTGAATGTGTGTGTGTGTGTGTGTGTGTGTGTGTGTGAGAGAGAGAGAGAGAGAGAGAGACAGACAGACAGACAGACAGTAGCTTAGGCCCTTGCCCACACTGAGCAAGTGCTCTACCTCTACCACTGAGCCACCCCTCCCTGCTCCAGCATTTTAAAAAATGGATATATTTATTTTAATTGAGTGTTGGTATGCACTGTTAGTGCAGGCAGTTGGGAGGCAGAGGCAGGTGGATCTCCGTCAGTATGAGGCCAGCCTGGTCTATATAGTAAGACCCTGTGTCAAAAATATTTTTATTTTAAAAAGTATGTGTGTTGGTATTTGCATGTAAGTACAGCTGCCTGTGAAGACCAGAGGCATCAGACTGCCTTGGATCTGGAGTCATGAGCAGTGTGGTTGAGGTTTACATTGGTCCTGGGAAGCAGACTTGAGTCCCCTACGATAGCACTATGCACTCTCAGCCACTGAGTCATTGTTGCTAGTATACACAAGAATCCTGTGTTTGCGCCTTATCCGGATCCTAGAATTCCCAGGCAGTGGAGGAGTCATCCAAACTAAAGTATCGATAGTGTCAACACTGGGAAACCCTATTGTACACAAGAATCTTCCCAACTGAGGGTTCTGTACCATCTCTAAGGCTCAGCATCCATAATGGAAAATTTCAAATCCACAGTGCTCCTAAATCCAAAGCCTTGTGTTAACATGATATCATAAGTAGGGAAGTGCACACCTGACCTGGGATAGACTATAGTCAAATAGAAGCAGTAAACAGTGTGTGGAATTACCTGGGGCTGGAGAGATGGCTCAGCGGTTAAGAGCACTGACTGCTCTTCCAGAGGTCCTGAGTTCAATTCCCAGCACCCACAAGGTGGCTCACAACCATCTGTGACGGGATCCGATGCCGTCTTCTGGTGTGTCTGAAGACAGCGCAGTGTACTCATACATTAAATAAATAAATAAATAAATAAATAAATAAATAAATCTTTTTAAAAAAATTACCTTTAAGGGGGTTGGAAGGATGGCTTGGTTGTAAGGTGTGTGCTTTGTAAGCACAGGGGTATGAGTTTGATCCCTAGAACAACATTTCCACACTAACATGCACATTAAAAGGCTTGGTGTAGTGGTATTTGCCCATAATCCCAATGCTAGGGAGGTAGAAGCAGGGGGATTGGGAGAATTCAAGGTCCTACTCAACTACATAGCAAGAGTGAGGCCAGCTTGGGCTATAAAAGACAATGTCCCTAAAAAGTAAACTAAAAACAATTATCCTATGGTTATGCATATAAAGTGCATATGAGAGAAAAATGACACCTGTTTAGACCTGTTGCCAAGATACCTCATTTTTCTTCTGCAAATATTCCAAAATCCAGGGGGGAAATTCAGAATACAAAACACTCAAAGCACTCACTCCGAATAAGGGATTCTCAGCCTGTATTAGAACAAGGGATCTAGTGAAACAGGTTTTTGAGAAAGGCTGTTTTATCCTTTCTTGGACATTCTGAGTGAGTTCTTCAGCTTGTTCAAGGTCCCAAGAAGTTCTGCACGGACATGTTCCTAATCTAAAGTTGGCAGTCAGTGGCAGCTCATTGGTACAGCACTTGGTATGTAATCCCAAGGACTGGAGTTCGAATCCCTAGCACCCACATGAAAAACCGGGGTCATGTTTGTTTGTGACCTCACCACGGGTGAGCCGAGAGAGCGACAGACCTCAGGCTTACTAGTCACCCACCTAGCCTGACCTAAGCAGCACTGGGCCCAGTGTGAAACCTTTTCTCAAAAAACCGAAAGACAAAGTGAGCCCAGGGCAGGGACACATGCCCTTAACCCCAGCATTCCTGAGGTAAAGGCACAGAGATCTCTGTGCGTTTGAGGCCAGCCTGGCCTTCACAGTGAGTTCTAGGCCAGCCAGGGATACATAATGCGACCCTGTCTCAAACAAAGAACAACAAGATGGACAGCACCTGAGGGATAACACCTGAGGCTATCCCGTTGGCTTTCAGATGCACACAGACACCCATGCACACACATGCTCCCAATTCAGTAACAAGCCTGATTTCAGTAATGCTCATATGTAATCCACACACTACCTGGAAATCATAGAAGGTCATATGCATGTATGTATATTTCACTTTGCCCCTAGTACTGTTGGTTCTTTGACATCAGACAGGTTGGTGTGGTTGATAGAGAAAGATCTTCCCATCTCTGGGTAGTTTCAGTTCCTCGTTTATAAAGGGGTGGGGCTAGGTGCATCTTGATGGCGAGGCTAGCCACAAAAGAGAGATGCAGATGCCATGTTGAAGATCCTGTCCTACTTGCTAGACAGAGGCAAGAAAGAGTTGTGTGTCTTTGGTAAGTAAGTCAGCAATTCTGGTGGATGTCACTCAAAGGTGCATATAAATCCTTGTAAACTCAGAGGGCTTAGAGCTTCAAAGAGCACATTCTTGGCACTACAAAGACTGGATTAGACAGGGCAGTGCCTCTAAGAATGTGACCACCAGCGAAGGAGGTAGAGTGAGGAAAATAGTTAGGTATAGATAGAGCAAAGTTTAGTCTAGATAGAAAGCAAATTCTGCAAAGGTCCTGGGGTGACACTGCCTAGCTTTTGAATATCCAGGAATTTTTTTTTCTTTTTTTCCATTCCACATATTTTGTGTGTGTGTGTGTGTGTGTGTGTGTGTGTGTGTACATGCAGTGTAGAGAATAGAGGACACCTTGGGGGAGCCTGTTCTTTCCTTTCACCATGGGAGACCTGGGATTGAACTCATGTGGTCGGGCTGGGCGGCAAGTACCTTTACCACTTGTGCCATCTTGCCTATCCTTGCTGAGGTCCCAAATAACTCAAGCTAGCCCAGCAGAATTCACTGTGTAGTCTAGGCTGGCCCTGAGCCAGAACCCCTCTTGCCTCTGCCTCCTGAGTGCTGACCTCAGCACCATGCCTGACTGAAAACTGTTTGAACCCCAGCATGGGGTGGGAGAGGAGGTGAACAAAAGAAAAATACTTTAAAATATCAGGATGGAAAGAAATATGGTCCATGTAGAAGAGACAAGCATCTGGGGGGTCCAATGGCATAGTTACACAGGGGCAACGGAGAGAGCTACTGCTTTAAGGGTTTATTACCTTTTTTATTTTGATGTGATATATATGTGGGCATGCATGCCACATCCTATAAGTGTTGACCAGAAGGCAGCCTTTGAAAATCAGTTCTCCCCTCCCACTATGTGAGGCCCAGCGAGTGGATTTGGCTGTGAAGCGCAGGAGCGAGCAAGGGCCTTCACTCTGTCATGGCCAAAGCCCCAGAGAGGGTCTTTTCAAGGGGACCCTGTTATTGACCAGCACGTCATAACTCACATAGTTTGCCTGTTTAAAGTGTACACTTTGCCGAGTTCTTGTACATTCAGTGAGTCGTGAGATCAGTTTTAAAACATTTGATCACCTTGAAAAGATCTCATTCCTTTAGCTACCAACCTCTCACCACAGGCCAGGCAATCACTAATCTTTCTGTCTCCATAAATGCGACTGTCTTGTTTTTGCGAGAGAGAATCTCACATTGCAAGGTGGCTTTGAGCTTTTTGCGTGGCCGAGTGTGGTCTTGAGCTCTCTACGTGGCCAACAGTGGCCTTTCTCTGCCTCCAAAGTGCTGGGATTACAGGAGTCGGCTACAGGCCTGGCTCTCTGTAGGCTTTTGCAGCCTCCTGTTGAGTTTCTTTTCAAAAGAATTCATAGGACTGGACTAAGTATTTGGTGATCCGTTAGCAGTGTCTGTTCTAGGTGCCGATTCTGGCATAAATACATACATAGGATCATCCTGTCTGCAGACTTCAACCAGCAAGGACTGAATGAGTTGATTTTGTGTGGCTGGAGAGATGGCTCAGGGGCACTTGCTCTTCCAAAGGATACAGGTTCAATTCCCAGCCCCTACATAATTTACAATAGCTTGTAATCCCAGATCCAGGGGACCCTGCCCTCTTCTGGACTGTGGAGGCTCCAGGCAGGCACATGGTGTGCATACACACACACACACACACACACACACACACACACACACAAGCAAACACTCATATACATAAAACAAAAATACATCTTTAAAAAAAAGGCTGGACATGGTAGCACATGCCTTTAATCTTATCACTCTAGGGGCAGAGATGGGTGGGTTTCTAGAGTGCCAGGTCTACATAGCACTTCCAGGCCAGACAAGTAATAGTGAGACCCTGTCTTTAAAAAGAAAAATATATATATATAGATAGGCTTAAGAAGTCTCCTGCATGATGTGTACAGGTTCTATACAAATCTAGCACCATTTTGTCCAGGTGAATTAAGCTTTGAGAATTTTGGTATCCACAAGGCGTCCCTGGGAACAATTACACTGAACATCAAGAAAAGACTGCTCATAATTTCCCCACGTGCTCTTTCGTTTGCATGCTCTGACCGTGGGCTTACAGATATGCCAAGGCACCTGCATTGTGCTGGGGATGGGACTCTAGGCTTTGTCTGTGTTCTGAAATCGCTCTAGTGATCTGCATTTTAAATTATGGCAAGCCGGGCGTGGTGGCGCACGCCTGTAATCCCAGCACTTGGGAGGCAGAGGCAGGCGGATTTCTGAGTTCGAGTCCAGCCTGGTCTACAGAGTGAGTTCCAGGACAGCCAGGACTACACAGAGAAACCCTGTCTCGAAAAACAAAAACAAAAACAAAAAAAATTATGGCAGGGCTTCACATATCCCAGGCTGGTCTTGGACTGGGTTTGTAGCTGAGGATGACCTTGAGTTTTGGGGACTGGAGTCATGCATTCATTCGGGTTCTGTGGTAGTGGGGATTGAATGCGGAGCCTGACACGCTGATCGAGCACTCTATCAACTGTGCTACGGCCCCTTTGCTTTATTCCATTGTATTTCTGAGACAAGGACTGCCTATGTAGACCTGGCTGGCTTCAAGCCCAAGCTGTCTTCCTGCCTCAGCCTCACGAGTGCTAGGATTGTAGGTGTGACTCCACACTTGGCTGCTTGTTTGGTTTTTTACTATTTATCGTTCATTTACTTATGTTGTTGAGACAGGGTCTCAGATAGCCCAGGGTGGTCTCAGATTTGCTACGTAGTCAAGGGTGACCTTGAACCTTCTTCCACATGCATTTCTATCTCAGCTTCCAGAATGCTACCGACTGGGGTTATGGTGCGCAACCAGATGTCTGCGTATGTGGTGGTGGGGATGAAAGCCGGGCCTTCCTGTGCCCCAGGGAAGCTCTTTACCATAGGAGCTATGTCCACAGCCTTTTCTTCTTAGCCCTTTTTAAAGCTGACTTGTGGGGTGCACTAACCTGAGCTCAGGGGAGAGGTGCTGAGGCTGGCTCATCTCTCCTCCCAACCTCCGTCCCCCACAGGATGTGAGCCTGCACTTCGTGCTCTGGGGCTGCCTGCACGTGTACCAGCGCATGATTGACAAGGCTGAGGAAGTGTGCCTGTTCGTGGCACAGCCAGGGGAGCTGGTGGGGCAGCTGGCGGTGCTCACCGGGGAGCCGCTCATCTTCACACTGCGCGCCCAGAGGGACTGCACCTTCCTGCGGATCTCCAAATCCGACTTCTATGAGTAAGGCTTGGATGGGGGGCCCGGGGTGGGGTGGGGTGGGGGTGGGGGGCGTATGGCACCTGGAGGACCGAAGCCCAGGTAGTTTTTCCAAGGGGGAAGAGACCAAAACATACTCCCCCACCCGATTCTACCCGATTCTAGAAGGGTAGGATGTAGCCTCCAAATCGGGCCTCCCAACACCTTCTAGGGCAGATGTGAGTTCTTTCCGTTTCATTCCCAAACCAACACCCGTTTTCTTCATTCCTTTTCATGGGCTCCAAGGACGCCTGGTCCCACATCCCTTTTTGTTTTCAGGATCATGCGTGCCCAGCCCAGTGTGGTGCTGAGTGCAGCTCACACGGTGGCTGCTAGGATGTCCCCCTTCGTGCGCCAAATGGACTTTGCCATTGACTGGACAGCCGTGGAGGCTGGGCGCGCGCTCTACAGGTACCACCCTCATCCTGCCCACTGCTCAAACCCTACCTACAGCTTTGTCTGACTCTCCACTCTTCCACCCCAGGCAGGGAGACCGTTCAGACTGCACCTACATCGTACTCAATGGGCGTCTCCGCAGCGTCATCCAACGAGGCAGTGGCAAGAAGGAGCTAGTTGGGGAGTATGGCCGAGGGGATCTCATCGGTGTGGTAAGGGCAGCCCCCTCCCTCTCCAAGCATAGTTGGCCCTTCACCCACGCGCACATCATCGGAGTAGTCTGATGGAACTGAAGAACACAACCACAACTGTAGCGCCAACCCAGACCTCTTCCCTGGCTCGTTCTTGCGAGTCAGAAGCAAAGTGGGCGAGGAGTCTGGACTCTGGACCTCTTCAGGTCCCCATTATCACCTGGGTGAGTTCTTATTTTGTATTCCAGGTGGAGGCACTGACCCGGCAGCCACGAGCCACCACTGTCCACGCTGTGCGAGACACAGAGCTGGCCAAGCTCCCCGAGGGCACTTTAGGCCACATCAAACGTCGGTACCCACAGGTGCATTTTCTGGTTGGGGACCGAAGGGGCCGGGGCCTCCCGTGTGCCAGGCTGCCCCAATCAGGGTGCAGCCCAAGTAACCGGATTTCTAGCCTCCCAGATGAAGGAAACAAAGGTGGGACCTTTCGATCTCACTGAACATCATTCTCTTCTCCCTCCCCAACGCACTGCCTTAGGTTGTGACCCGCCTTATTCATCTTCTAAGCCAGAAGATTCTAGGCAATCTGCAGCAGTTGCAAGGACCCTTTCCAGGTGAGAGTTTGATAGCCTCAGGGCCTAGTGAGGAACAGCTATCAAATGGCATGATGGGAAACCGAGTTCAACTGTAAATCTTACTGGAGGCGGGACCGGAACCAGAAGTTGGGTTTAGTGTTTGCTGGGAAATGTAGTCCTGGTTTCTAGGCAGTTTGTTAATTGGTCTGAAGTCTTAGCAGGCGAATTTTTTTTTTTTTTTTTTTTAAGTAAGGACAACATTTTTACTACTTATTTATCGTGAGGGCGCGTGCAAGTACAGCTGCACACACATGTGACCACACACGTGTGAAGATCAGAGGAATCTATTTTCTACCTCCCACCCCGTGGATCCTGGGCATCAACTCAGGGTGTCAGGCTTCACGGCAACACCTTTACCTGCTGAGCCGTCTCTCAGGTCCATGGGGGTGGGATTCTCCAGCAGGGAGGTTGGTTCCTGGTCCCAATGGAATCACATGAGCATCCTGGGGGAAAAAATCACAACACACTAGCGAAAGAGTTTGTGGGTGGCACATGGCACTAGGGGCACACTGGGAAATGGCTTCCAAGGCAAACTGGCCCACTAGGAAGTGTGGTTGTCCGTGCTGGAGCATAGTTCCTGTGAGCTAGAGTAAATCACGGATCAGCCTGCTCGAGCCATGCCACCAAACGCTCCTGAGCTTCTGCATTTTTGGTAACCTTTCCTCCACATAACCTTCACATCCAGGAAACAAAGGTCGAAGTCATGTACGTAGGAAAGGCATAATTTTAAAAACACATATAAAGACCCCAACATCAGGAGCTGGTATGTGTGGGGGAAACAAGGCAAGGTAATTAATGCGTGGGGCTGCAGGCAGGACGCGGGAGAGAAGGACGGATTGCCCGAGCACTTCTGAGGACCGTGGCTGAGCTGTCACGGTTTACCTAAAGCCAGATATGGAAAAGAAGTAGGAAGGTCCACACAAGGGTTGGTGGTTTGGAGCGTTGTTTAATGTTGCCCAGGCTGGCCTTGAACTCAGTATGTAGCCAAGGATGACCTTGAATTTATGATGCTCTTGCCTCTAGCTTCTGAGTGCTTAGATGACAAGCGTTCTGTCACCACATCCGTTTATGTTGTGGATGGAGCCAGAGCTGTGTGCGTGCTAAGACAAGCCCTGGCCTCTAGCCCCAGTCCAGGGCTTGGTACTTCTGAACCATGGCAAGGAGTAACTTGGCAGGGATACAGGGCCTAGGAAAGTGTCTGAGTTCTCTAAGGTTGTCACATGGGAAAGAAGAACCAGCCAGCAAGTAAAGTCCAAAGTGCGCCTGGGCAAGAGATGGGAATGGAAACTCCGGCCAGGCTGTCAGCTGAGAAACTGACACGTGACAGAGGAGTCACCATATATGCCTGTCTCAGTCGGTGTCGGGACATAGTAGCCTGAGTCCAGATGGGATGGCTCTGCATAGGCACCGCGGATTGGACTGGTTCTAACACTGCATAGTGGGTCGCTGGGTACAGTAGCACATGTCTGTTACCCCAGCACTTAGAGGTTCCCTGCAGGAGGCAGCCAATCAAGACCACTCTCAGCTGTGTGAGACCACGCCTCAGAAAAGAACAGCAACAACAACATTCCCTAATGGGTCTCACTGAGATTAAGGCCCATAGTGAAGGGTACTGGCCATGTCTTAACAAGAAACACCCAAGGATGGAATTGTATGTGGAGCACTACAGCGTGGCCTCAGTGTGGACTTATCACAGCCCAGAGCAGTGAGACACTGTAGGCTGGGGGACAAAAGGGAGGGACAGAGTGGGATGAAAAGGAGGCAGAGGAGGTATGGGGCTGTGAGGAGAAGAGGTGGGGAAGAAGAGGAGGAGGAGAGGAAGATGGAGAAGGCGATGGGTAGGAGAGGAGGTGGTGGGGAGAAAGGAAACAGAGTCGCTCAGCCGATCTGCATTGGCGTCTGTCTCAACAGGCTCCGGGCTCAGTGTTCCACAGCACTCGGAACTGACCAATCCAGCCAGCAACCTGTCCACTGTAGCAGTCCTCCCCGTGTGTGCTGAGGTGCCCATGATGGCCTTCACTCTGGAGCTGCAGCATGCTCTGCAAGCCATTGGTGAGTGAGCAGGGGATCTGCCCAGTGGGACCGTGTGGGTGCGTGGGTGGTGGGTGCGGGGGGGGGGGGGGAAGGGGGGCAGGGAGGTAGGGGTGGTGGAGGGGGGAAGGGACCCCAAGGGATCCACAGGGATGGGTGACAAGTGCTGTGTTCTAGGAGAGGCCTCCCAAGCGTTGAACTGGGTTTCTAACTCCCATTCCTCGACTACCACTAGGTCCCACGCTCCTCCTTAACAGTGACATCATCCGGGCACGCCTGGGGGCTTCAGCGCTGGATAGGTGTGTGGGGGAGCAGGGAGCAGGGCTGGAATGGTGGAAGGCCTGTATTGGAGAGTCTCAGAATGGGTTGGAGAACTAGGCTTCTGAATCGAGGAGTCTTGTCTGTGGGATCAATAGAGAGGCCATGTGGGCAAATCCCTTTTGATAGCAAGGGTGTCAAACTGGAAACCCCGGGGGCCATATGCAGCTCTCTCTCATAGTTGTGAGATACTGTGGCTTGAAGCATACTTAAAATATTATGAGTTTTTTTTTATTGTTTGGGTTTTTTTTTTTCTTTGTAACTTGATTGTGTGGTTCTTAGGCATTGACATTGTTGATAATTTCACAAGGCAAAGTAATGCAAAACAAATATATGTTAAGATAAATATACATATGCCTTTGCAACACCTGAGTCCCCATTTCGACACCCCAACCCCAACCCCACTCCTTGCTTCGGCATGAATTTTAATTGCTGGGACCTGGAATTATCTTCATATTCCCAGCAGTAGGATCGCACTATCCCTATATTGGGAGAGGTTGTGGGACTGACTCTAGGCCAGCTCCAAGATGACACTCCCTCATTATATCCCAGCATTCAAGAATTCCGGCTGTCAGGATGGCTGGCCCAGCAGGAAGATGCCCATCGCATTGTGCTCTACCAAACTGACACATCCCTGACACCTTGGACTGTCCGTTGCCTCCGCCAGGCCGACTGCATCCTCATTGTGGGCCTGGGGGACCAGGAACCCACTGTTGGTCAGGTCTGGAGATGATATACACTGATCACCCACGCCGCAGTCTTCCCCTCGGGCTCTCCTCCCTTGTCCTTCTCTGCCTGTATAAGGCCGTGTACACTCACGCTGCTGTTCTGTGAGGGAGCTGAGCTTGGTCGCCTGTCGGTAGAGAAGGTATCAATGATTCCACTGTCTCTGTCTTCCACAGCTAGAGCAAATGTTGGAGAACACTGCCGTGCGTGCCTTGAAGCAGCTGGTTTTGCTGCACCGGGAGGAAGGCCCTGGTCCCACGCGCACTGTCGAGTGGCTCAACATGCGCAGCTGGTGCTCGGGGCACCTGCACCTGCGCTGTCCTCGCCGCCTCTTCTCACGCCGCAGCCCGGCTAAGCTTGTAAGGGGTGGGACCTAACAAAGGAACCCAGGGGACACTCCCTCTTCTACCTAAGGGACTGGGTTTGGGTGTGGCATGAAGAAGAGCCTTGGGAAGTGCTCCTTCTGCTTGGAGGACTGTCTGAGGGATGCTTCCCCTCCAGTGGGGGTTTGAGGCCAGAGAAGAGCTGGTCTTTAATCTGGGACTGAGGTTTGGGCTCGGCTCGAAGAAAGGCCCTGAGTGGCACTCCTGCTGCTTCAGTTCCGGTCACACCCCTTCGCCTGTGGGCGTGGCTTGATGTCGCGCCCTCATCCACCTTGGGTGGCGTTTGGTACATCTGCCAAAGGTTGTAGTTTAGGGGTACAGCATGCCCCACAGTGGGGCAGGACCAGAGCTTGGACAGGGCCTAGAAAGGGCCCCTAGGAGGCACACCTTCCTCTGTCTAGGAGCAGGGCTTCGGGAACTGAGTCAGAGCCTAAATCTGGGGTGGGGGTAGGGGTTAGGTAGCAAAGTATGTGCCTGAGTGATCCCCTAGAGTTGTTCTCTGTTACCTCAGTCTAATGCGTCTTTATTCTCTCCCGGATCCCAGCATGAGCTGTATGAGAAGGTTTTCTCCAGGCGTGCAGACCGGCACAGCGACTTCTCACGCTTAGCACGAGTGCTTACTGGAAACACTATTGCTCTAGTGCTGGGTGGGGGCGGAGCCAGGTAAGGGACCGGCATATTCAGAGGCACAGCTAACTTACTGTGTCCTAAGGGGTAGGACCAGGATGTGTAAGGGGTGGGGCTTATTACCTGGGAGACACCCCCACAGCCTGGTTAGTTTTTTTTTGTTTGTTTGTTTGTTTTTTGTTGTTTTTTTTTTCCAGGAGGGGAAGTGGGAACAAGAGAATTCCTGGGGGTAGGTTCCCACAGATCCCCAGCTTGTCACCGGGTCTCTTCCATTCTGCAGAGGCTGCTCGCATATTGGGGTGCTGAAGGCATTAGAGGAGGCAGGGGTCCCAGTCGACCTTGTGGGAGGCACATCTATAGGCTCCTTCATTGGGGCCTTGTATGCGGAGGAGCGCAGCGCCAGCAGGACTAAACAACGAGCCCGAGAGTGGGCCAAGGTGCGTTTCATGTGGGGTGTGAGGCGATGGGGTTGCAGGGCCCAAGAAACGCAGGGAGGCCTGCAAAGACGCCATAGCCTGATCCGGTAGTGTGGGGTACTCTGGAAATTCTGCCTGCATCCTTACAGAAATATCACTGGGATCTTGGATGAACCCTCTGTGACTCTAGTCCCCAAACTCCAACTAGAGCCATCATGGTATTCAGTGACACCCTCAAGCCCTGTGTGGATATGGATATTCCTGGAGCGACAATCTCTCGTGAGTCTAAGCAACTCCTTTTGACCATTTGATTCCTAGAGCATGACTTCTGTACTGGAACCCGTTTTGGACCTCACATATCCGGTCACCTCCATGTTTACTGGCTCGGCCTTTAACCGGAGTATCCATCGTGTCTTCCAGGATAAGCAGATTGAGGTAGTCCACCCCCAAGGACTGGCCCTGCTGCCTCTTCCCTTGGGTTTTCCGCCCTCTTCAACTTTGGTTTTTCACCCCTTCGCAGGACCTGTGGCTGCCTTACTTCAATGTGACCACAGACATCACTGCCTCCGCCATGCGTGTCCACAAAGATGGTGGGTACCGTCTTGCCGAGCCCTGCCACAACCATGTTAGCCAGCCGTGTGGGAACGGGTTGTGGGGGAGGGGCAGCTGAGCGCCTGGGACGTTGTTAACACAAGTGACCGTCCACCTGGGCCCGTCCACCGATCACTAACCATCACCCACTAATGTCCCGAAGGCCCCAGGTATGTCCGTTCTCGGGGCGGGGAGCCGAGAGGCTTGTCGGGCACCTCACCCCCTCCCGCCATCCCCCACAGGCTGCGTGTGGCGTTACGTCCGGGCCAGTGCCTCCTACTGTCCCTACCTGCCCCCACTCTGCGACCCCAAGGACGGGCACCTGCTGGTGGACGGGTGTTACGTTAACAACGTTCCAGGTCAGCGAGCCCACAGGCTGGCCGGGCCTCCGAGTGTGTCTGAGCGTGTCTGTGCGTGTCTGTGTCTGTGTATCCCACCGGGCAGGCTCCCTGTGGCGGTATGTGCGCGCCAGCATGACGCTCTCGGGCTACCTGCCCCCGCTGTGCGACCCGAAGGATGGGCACCTGCTCATGGACGGTGGCTACATCAACAACCTGCCAGGCAAGTGGCTGCCACTCGCATCTGCATGGCCATTCGTCACCACACACGCCCACACTGACTTCTGTACGTGCAGACCAGACGGGACAGGTCCATGTGAGTGGAGAAGCTCGAGAGGACACACACAGCCTGCACAGGAACATAGACTGACACACATGCATGCATGTGTGCAAACACGCATACAGAAATGTGAGTGTGTGTGGACAGTAACATGAACATTTGAAAAGTTCAGACATGCCAGGCAGTGGTGGCGCACACCTTTAATCCCAGCACTCAGGAGGCAGAGGCAGGCGGATTTCTGAGTTCGAGGCCAGTCTGGTCTACAGAGTGAGTTCCAGGACAGCCAGGGCTACACAGAGAAACCCTGTCTCGGAAAAAAAAAAAAGAAAGTTCAAATATCAGACACGGTAGCACACACGTGTGATCACAGCACTTAGGAGGCAGAGGCAGGTGGATTACTAAATTCAAGGCCGGCCTGGTCTACATACAGAGTGAGTTCCAGAACACCCAGGGATGACGGGCAGTGGTGGCGCATGCCTGTAATCCCAGCACTCTGGGAGGCAGAGGCAGGCGGATTTCTGAGTTCGAGACCAGCCTGGTCTACAGAGTGAGTTCCAGGACAGCCAGGGCTATACAGAGAAACCCTGTCTCAAAAAAACCAAATCAAAAAAAACAAAAACAAAAAAAAACAAAAAACAAAACAAAACAAAAAAACACCCAGGGACTAAACAGAGAAACCCTGTCTGGAAAACAAACAAAAAGAAAAAAAGTTCAAGGCCTTCCTTAGCTACAAGATGGATTTGAGGCCATCGAGTTTGCCTAGCGTAACAAAGTCCCACGTTCTCTATGCCCTGCTCACACGAAACCTGGCGTGCCGCTGCAGTTGCAGTTGCACACCGTTGTCCCGGGATTCAGACTGAAGCGGGAGGAGCAGGAACCCAAGGCCATTTTAAGCTACAAAGCAAGTTCCAGACAAGCCTGAGCTACAGGAAGCCCTGTCTGTAAATAAATAACAATGAAACGCCTTTCCTTCTCATGTGTCACAGTGGACACGGAGAGATGGACATGTGAGGGACAAGAGCTGCTTCTAGTTATACGTGCACATCCATAGAGAACACACTTCTACGTGCACACACCTGTTCTCAGGTGCTTACATAGGTAAAGCACATGCACATGTATGTATAAACACATACTTGAGATGGGATTCACCATACTGAGCAGTGTATTCATCCACGCCTTCCCTGTACGCTCTGTGAGATATGTGTGTATAGACTTGAAGATTGAACAGGTACCTATGGGACGAGATAAGCATTTTTTCACCAACTTAAAGACTTTTTTTTTTTTTTTTAAAGACAGGATCTCATGTAGTTCATGCTGGCCTCAAACTTGATAGGTAATCAGAGATGATCTTTAATTTCTGATCCTCCTGCCTCTCTACCTCTGGGCTGCTGAGATGACAAATGTGCTGTCCCATGCCCAGTTCACGTGGTGCTAGGGATGGAACCCAGGGCTTTTGTGCTGTGCAGACACTACTAACTGCGCTACATTCCCGGCATGCCTGCTGACGTCACAAGCATCGATGGGAGGTAGATCCTAGTGCAGCTGTAAAACCCTCACTCTGGACGGTGGTGGCTCACACCTTTAATGCTAGCACTCCAGAGGCAGAGGTCGCTGAGTTTGAGGCTAGCCTGGTCTACATAGTGAGCTTCAGGACAGCCAGGGCTACACAGAGAAACCCTGTTTCAAAAGAACAAAAAGACCCTCAGTCTCAAAAGTGTATGCGCCAGAAACATTAGTTATGCACAGACACACACGTTTGATCTCATAGACCAGGATCTGGCCAGCTATCACACACTGTGTGCATCTGGGCCGGTGCGTGGCTTTATGAATAAAGGATCTTTTTGTAATTACATATTTATTTGTGTGTGATGACAGCACATGGAGGCTGAAGGACAATTTATAGGAGTTACTTTTCTCAGTCCAAAATAATGGGTCCTTACAGTTTGGTAAGTCTCCACCTGCCGAGTCACCTCAATGGCCCTATGTTTATTTATTTATTTATTTGGTTAGTTGTTAGTTAGCTAGCTAGTTAGTTAATTGTTATTGTTAAACCCAAACTGGCCTCCAACTTGCCACATAGCTGAGAATGATCTTGAGTTTATAGTCGCCCTCTGTCTACTTCCCAAGTATTGGGATTGTAGGCATGAGCCTGGCTTATAAATAAGGATTCACTGGGATAGCTATGCCCCATGAGACCTCTTATCTACTGTCTCTGTTGTCAGACAACAGGGGTGAAAACTCAGAGAACTAAAAACATTTTCTCATGGTGCCACCAGCACTGGAAATGTACTAAACATGTACACTGCCACAGCCTCATGTGAAGCCCCCATGGGTGCTCACAGACCTCCAAGGTAGACAGGCACACTTGGCTGTGCAGACACATACAGGGCTGGCAACGTGGCTCTATGGATGGCACAAACATAACCTGAGCTCCATCCCAGTACCCATGTAAAGATGGTCACTGCGGTGGACATCCATACCCCCAGCACTTTGTGGGAGGGGAAGTAGACTTGAGGATCCCCACAGCTCACTGGCCAGCAGTCCAGTGGAACAGGTGAACTCCAGGTTCGGTGAGTCACCTTTTCTCAAAAAAGACGGTGCAGGGCTTGGCAGTTAAGAATGTGCTCTGCTCTTGAAGAGAACCTAATTTCTGATCCCAGCACCTACATCTTCACTACTACCTATAACTCCATCTCCAGAGACACCTGATGCCTCTCTTGGCCACTGTAAGCATTGTACATATATGCACATAAACACATGCAGGCACATACCTACATACACAGAAATAAATCTCTTGTTTTACAGTTTTTTTGAGACAGGGTTTCTTTGTGTATAGTCCTCAAAGTCCTGGAACTCACTTTGTAGACCAGGCTGGCCTTGAACTCAGAGATCTGCCTGTCACTGCTTCCTGAGTGCTAGGATTAAAACTGTGCATCACCTATTTTTTTTTAAAGGTGTCAGGTGATAGAGGAAGACACTAAGTGTTAACCTCCAGCCTGCTCACGACACACACACAAACACACACACAGGTGGATATTTCCTGACATGCATTCAGACAGTCCTGTCAAGAAATACAGGCACATGAAGACATAGTGCTTCCCCCATCTCCACACCCCCACCCCGTGGGGGTTGGGGGGTGTCTCAGAGAAGAGGGGTGTAAACAGACACTCACGGGCAGGTACTGGTGACATAAACTCAAGGATAACTACACAAAGTTGGATAGACAGGTATTTCCTTGGGCTGGGGTTGGCTCTGTAGTACACAGACATGCAGACAGACAGATACAAACATAACTGCCATTCTCACTCTCACTGGACCATCTTCTCTTGGCTTGTTTGTATAAATTTCCATGTCATCTGCATGACAGCATGGTGTTTGCATGCTCCCCACTCCCAATCCCCATGTGTCCCTTTGCATTGTGGTATCTGTGGGACTGGTCGGGCATCCCTGCCCTGCGGGGCTCCTGTTGGGAGAGGCTGCTCACCTCCTGGCTCCACAGCGGATATCGCCCGAAGCATGGGAGCCAAAACAGTCATTGCCATCGACGTTGGAAGCCAGGACGAGACAGATCTCAGCACCTATGGCGATAGCCTGTCTGGCTGGTGGTTGCTGTGGAAACGGCTAAACCCCTGGGCAGACAAGGTAAAGGTTCCAGACATGGCTGAGATCCAGTCCCGCTTGGCCTACGTGTCCTGTGTACGGCAGCTAGAAGTCGTCAAGTCCAGCTCCTATTGCGAGTACCTCCGTCCGTCTATTGACTGCTTCAAGACCATGGACTTCGGAAAGTTTGACCAGATCTATGTAAGTAGGTGGGCTGTGGGAAGTAGATCGGTAATCAGACAGTAATGTTTGCAGTAGATCCAATAGGGACATGGCTGTATGTATTCTACATTTGCACTAAATTTGTTGTGTGCATTGCCTGAAGCATTAGGTAGTGGTTTCTAACGTCATTTCTAAAAAGTGGAGAGTGAAAGCAGTGATTAGCTAGTAATGTCTGCCATAGGTCTGGAGAAGGATGTAGCAATATGTTATATGCTACTGACCCTGCAAAACATGCCATAGCCCACATCAACTGAAATTGATCAGTAGTTGCTGCCCAGAGGCTCAACTGTTAAAATGTCTGATGTCCCTCTTTGATTACTGGAAGGATGGATGTACCATGAGAGACTAATGTCTACTGTAGACATGGGTCATGACACTATTCACAAAAGTAATGCATAGTTTCAGACCTTGAAAATAATTTTGCACGTTGCCGTCTTGTGTTAGTTGATATTTGAAATACCTCATGGGACTGAGTGGGAAAGAAATTTGAAGAGATTGATTAGTAATGTCTGGCAGGGACAACAACTGGAAATCTGTGGGCAGGTATGCTACATAACACTCTGAAATAGATTTAAATCAGATGTCTGCTCTCCCATAAGTCAAACACTTAAATGGGGGTGTTAAAGGAAGCTTATAGAAGTGTACAGATGCAGGGGCAGGTGGTGGTGTCAGACATAGTCCCAACCTCCTTGTTTCTTGCAGGATGTGGGTTACCAGTACGGGAAGGCTGTGTTTGGAGGCTGGACCCGTGGTGAAGTCATTGAGAAAATGCTCACAGACCGGAGGTCTACAGACCTTAATGAGAGTCGCCGTGCAGATGTAAGCCTGTGATGCTTCTGCTGGGACCAAACTTAGTCAGAGATTCCAGGACCCCAAGCTCCTCTATTCTGGAAACCCCAGATGATCCAGTACACCCCTGGGTTTTACCGAGCCCCTCAGGTCTCTGGCATCACCTCAGAGTCCCCTCTGAGCTCTTAAAACCCTTTGGCCATCCCTACTCCCAAAGACTCACCTGCCCCACCCCACAGATCCTTGCCTTCCCAAGCTCTGGCTTCACTGACTTGGCTGAGATCGTGTCCCGGATTGAGCCACCAACAAGCTACGTCTCTGATGGCTGTGCTGATGGTGAGGGGCTAAAGAGACCCTTGAGAGTTGGGGGTGCTGGGCCTGGAGATGGGGGGGGGCATGCGTGGCTGGAAATGCCAGCTCAGCCCATGTCTCTCATCTGCACCTTGATACTTCCTGTCCCAGGGGAGGAGTCGGATTGCTTGACAGAGTATGAGGAAGATGCAGGACCTGACTGCTCCAGGGATGAAGGGGGCTCCCCGGAGGGTGCCAGCCCTAGCACTGCCTCAGAGGTGGTAAGCATGGACGGCCCAAAGACCACATGTCCCCAGCAGAGCAGTGGTGCAGTGGGAAGGAACTAAGTGAAGTCTGGGGGTGGGGATTGCTGGGTGATATGGGAGCACAAGTCGGAGAAGGGAGATTCATGCCTCTCTATCTTAGGACTGATGAACTAAACCCACATTGGTTTACTGCTGTTGCTGTGACAAAATACTCTCCAGAGCACCTCAAGAGAAAGGGTTTATTTATCTCATAATTTAAGATTACACTCAGTCTTTGCAGGGGAGTCAAGGAGGCAAGAGTGTGAGAGAACTGGTGACATTAGGCCTACAGTCAGAAGACAGCAGTAGGCGCACGCATGCCTCCTCTCTACAGCCCTGTGTAGGGAACGTGCCATCCACAGTAGG